>VZSE01004869.1:84618-303630 GCA_013398275.1 Promerops cafer | reverse complement strand
TAAAAATAATTAATATATCACAACCAAGAGTGTCAGAGAAAGATGAACATTACAGCCTTAGAAGTACTTTTTTCACTCCCTGCAGAGAAGGAAGGAAGCCAGAGCTAGAGGAAACCATAAATATGTTTCTGAGATATGTAATAAAACAAGACTATAAACTCCTAAGTTAAGGTGAGATAAGGCAATACAAACATTTGCCCTTACAGAGCAATGACAATAATAGAATGATATTTGCCCAGTCATCTTCTCAGGAAGAAATGCAATGTGATTAAGGCAATTTTTGCATAAATGAGAATTAATTTCTGTAACTTTAATGACTTCAAAGAGAGGCCAAAATTAAGACATTTGCTATGTACTACTCAGCCCATCAACAAAAATAAAACCAACTGGTTTGGTTCTCCAAGTCATAGGACTGGATGATGGTTGAATGAAAACAAACCCCAAAACATCCTGAAATGAAAGGAAGGAGAGGGGGCTGAGGCAGATATTGCCCACTAAGTTCACTTTGAAAATCTTTTGTCTGCTTTTCAGCTGCCACCAGACACCAAAACAATAAACCCTCTGGGAAGACTGGGGTTAGTCACAGAGCTCATGGGAAATTTGCCACAAATCACAGGAGATCCAAGAGTTCAGCCCCCATGAAAGGATAAATGAACTGGGAGGGGGCAAGGAGTGTAGAAGTGCGCCTTTCAGAGAGCTGAGAATAACTATTTAAATATTAAAGCCCAGGAAACAATGTCTTACAAATAAGAAACCTCACACAAGTCCAATAACCTGACTGTGAGAGGATCAGTAGATCAGAGCTGCAGATAAATAAGTTAAGAATTCTGTGAAGACCACAGCTAATAAGAGTACACTGAAAAACACGCACTCTTATTGGAAACAAGTTGAAATCATGACTTCTGGAATGAGCCTAAAAACACACAGAACTAAGATTTCTATATGGGTTTCCATGGGCAAGGAATCACATTTTGAGAAGGCAGGGGGGTGGTAGGGTGGGAGTGTGTGAAATTTTTAATTTAATTTAATTTAACTTTATTTTATTTTATTAACGGCTACAATTTTTTTTTTCCATTTCCATCATGGCTGCCCAATTTGGTTCCATATAAGTAATTATGGAAATGGGCTGAGGATGTGATGTCTGAGATTTCAGAATTAACCTAAAATATGCACAAAACCTGCCACTTCTCAGAGCAGACAGCATGGCAGGCTCCCCACAGAGTACTTGCGAGGCATGAAGATACCAGAAGATGAATAAAAAATACATTTGTAGCAGCTATTTTAGCCCCTTTCCATGCCAGAAGAAAAATTCTTCCCTATGAAAGGGATGAAAGGACCAGCACAGGACCCAGGCCACCTTGGCTATCCACCTGAATCTTTGAGCAAAGTGCTCATGGGGCTTCTCCAGAGGTAACAGCACCAAGGGCTGGCACACAGCCCACATTTACTTTACAAAAGCCAGACTGATTTCTTCCCTTCCTTCTCTTTGAATCAGGTTGTAAATTTTTTGCTGGGAAACTACAGAATAACCAAGCAGTACAGATGAAATTACACAAGGCAGAGGCACCAGCTGTAATCAGGAGCAATGTCTCTGTACTTAGGCACACACAAAGTTCCCCACACCCTGTACTGGACAGAGAAACCTGAAATGTGGAACCAGCAGCACATCAGAAACATCATTAAAAATAACTTGTTAGTATTTATTTGTGACCATATGGGATGCATTGCTGTCCATATCTCCTTTTGCAAGGAATTTTTGCATGGGCAAGCAGAGATAGGACAAGGGGAAATGGCTTTAAGGTGCAAGAAAATACATTCTTTACTGTAAGGATGGTGGGGCCCTGGAACAGGTTAGCCATAGAGGTTGTGGACTCCCCATCCCTGGAAGTGTCCAAGGCCAGGTTGGAGCAACCTGGGATAGTGGAAGGTGTCCCTGTCCATGGCAGGGGGTGGAACTGGATAAATTTTAAGGTCCCTCCAAACCCATACCATTCCGTGATTCTATGATCTCCTATTTGACAGAGTTCTACTGTGTCCATAGCATGTCCCTAATTCAAAACATTATCTTGGCAAAAAGCAGCTCCTCTTCCACAGCAACTCCAGTTCAGAGACAGAAATGCTCCGCAGAAGAAATCCTCGAAGTGCTTGTCTTGAAGGAAAACAAAAACCCAAATATTATAAGTGGGGCCAGGATTAGTGGACCTGTAACTGTGAAGAACTATGTCATATAACCCTATACTCCTTCCAGGGTTTTCCTAAATTAGGGTCTCAGTGAGTGGGAAAGCACTCTAGTTTCTCATTAGATGTCACAGTAAATAATACTGAAATATGGCATCAATTTTTTTGTTATTCTTGAAACACTGTAATTATCTTATAGCTAGAAATACTGAAGCTTCACTAAGAAATTAAAATCAAGTATCACACTACTCATTAAAACAAAACCAGAATAAAGAGATTTAAACTAAACCACAGTAGTTTCAGAAATAAGAAAACTACTAGAGAATAAAATAATATAAAGTAAATTGAGATGTTTATGCAGTAACAGAAGGGAATGATTAAAATCATTACCCGTTGTGTCAGATTTGGCGTTTGAAAATGTAAATGTTGATGAGCCAGACCCAGACTTTGCTAGGAACACAGAGGGCAGCAGGTTCTGAACATTTTAAACAGTCACTTAAGAAATGGGCTGGGCTGTGCCTGACATATGGGAGATTCAGCTATATAAAATAAAATATATCATAATAAGGAATTATTTAAGATGATCATATCTGCTGCACCAAAATCTGATGTAAGCCATTAAATCAATTTTACTGCAGCAACTTCCCAGCACTTCTCTTTTTTGGAGAGCACATCTTTGACCAGTCCTTCCCTGACATGAAAAACCATTACTTGTGACATCCTGAATGTCTAGTTTTTAATACATAAGAGCAGTTTTGCTGCTTTTCTGCTGCTCTCAAAAATCACAAATATTTTTCAAATAACTTGAATTTAATCAGCAAATTTCCCATTTTAAAGGGTCTTTCTAAATATTTTTAGTATATCCTCATCAAGTCCTGTAGTTACTATTGGATTAGTGTATGTTTGTGGAAGTATCCTCCTGCAGACAAATTAAATTGCATCACTCGTTGCACCAAATACAGGAAACCAAAATTTAAAATGTCCAAAAAGGAGAGCAAATATTTTATCACTGAAAACACATACACACTCACACACATGCACCCACACCCACACCCACACAGGTATAGTTGTCTTCTTCTAGATATTTGCAGAACTCAGATAAAGACTTTATTATTATTTTATAGGAAAAAAAAATTTTTACTGATGAAGGACTGAACAGGTGTTCAGATCTCACACAAAGAGAGAAAAAGAGCCCAAAGTAAGAAACAGGACAGAAAGAAAATTACAGTGATTAACAGAAGCACATTCCAGTAAAAAATATTTTTTGATCATAGCTATTAGATTATGAGAGCTTATTTGAGTCTAAGACTGAGATAAAGCCCCTGAAAATTTAAGTCCGGTCATACGTCTTGAAGGTTTCAATTTTTTCATCAGACTAATTGCTAGATGGCAGAACATTTTTTTGTGCATTAATCTCAAAATGAAACGTAACAAAGCCATTTGGCTCAGTGGAAGGAAAACATTTATCTGGAGTATAACAAGAAAGGAAAACTGTCTCTCAGAGGAAATGCCAAAGAAGTGCCATATTGGAAAATTAAAAATATTTCAGGAAGGATACACAAAAACATCTACCCTTTCCTTTTACATGTGTTCAGTATTTCTAACCACAGTTACACACTGAGGTGGGATAATTATCCAAGTATCTCATTCTAATGCATTCCAAAGGTGCAGGGCCCAGACACTTCTGCTTTATGTATGGGAAGGTACAGAACAACTCTCCCAACCTGCATAGTGGGTCCAACACACCAAGGATGGACCAAAATCACCCCACCTGCAGCTGCAGACAGCCCTACCCAGGGACACATCCAGGATTTGCCAATAATTGTGGAAAATGCACCCAAGAAAAGCAGCAGGGCCCCACATTTCCTCTCCACAAGCTGCCACCCACAGAGTTTAGTCAAGGCATCAAAACTCCCTCAGCCTTAACAAAGACATCACTGAGCTCAGGACCTTCTCATCACTAGAACATATGTTTTGCTGGATTGGAATTGTGAAATTTAAGTCATCAGTTCATGGAACTGAAAGGAACCAGAGCTCCAGAAATGGCTGAAACCCAGATTTTGAACTTGTGTTGGTGGCATCCAACCCCATATTCACTCTCACTTAGAACAGATGAGGGCTGTCCAGAGCAGCTCAAATGCTTCGGGCACTGCAGGAACATCACAGTCACCCAGGGCTTTCCATGGCTGTATTTCCTCAGAAAGGATTAAGAATGAGTCACAACACAGCCTGTCTGGATTACCCACAGACATTTTAGCAAGGCAGCCAAATTCAGTTTGATATCACTTGAAGGGAAATTGAGCGGCTTGCTCAAAATGTCTGTCTGCTCACGCCCACCAAGTGAACCCACCAGTCAGGGTGTTACTAACAACTGAGATCTTGAATCTAATACCTAAATATTCTGCTCAATTCAAGAAGCATTTGGGATAGTTTGAGCCTGGAGTTTCTCCTTTGCTCACACAAACTGAAGATTGTGAAAACTAGCTGTCAGTACAGAGCAACCAAGTATTTCTGCAAGCTTTGGGAGTTTTCTTCCATTTTGTGGATTATTTTATTGGGGGCTTTTAAATAACCACAGTTCACTTATCAGTAATAGCTAACTTACACTGTTAAACATTTAATTCTCAAATATACTCTGGTTTGTGTTGTGCGTTTTTGTTTTGGTTTTTTTTCCCCCAGGGAAGGTTTGGTTTTCACAAAGATTATTGCTACATATTTAAATTTGAGACAGGTTCTGCAGCCAGCAGTTGCTCTTCTGTCAGGTAAATTGTAATAATGAATATCTGCCTTCCAAGGTAAAGCTGGACAGGGCATTTTGTCTCCTAAGAATGTGACAGAAGGGGAAATCTATCTGCTGAACCAAACCGCCTTCAGTAGAAGCACAGTGCCTCCAAAAAGATAGCAGCGATCAGATCTGAGCTTATTAGATACTTGTCAATAAGGGGGAGCTGTACCTGATGCAGCTGACAGCATGGAAAAAGGATGACTTTAATATTGCTGCCATCCCAGCAGCAATCCAGTTAAGCAGGGAGCAGAGATAATGGAATGAGCAGCACTGCCACACACTCAGCTGGCCTTCAGCTGACTCCAGTTTTCCTACAGAGTGTGGAGTTTTTCATATTTTGGCCACATAATTATCACATGATACAGCAGAGCTACCCCTCCAATGCACGCAAATGTGCTTTTCGTGCATAAAGTTGCCTTAGTCTAATAAGAGCCCATAAAAAGAAGCTGTGCTAATTTTGTGTTGGCATTTGTCAGAATAAGCAATTAAAAAATATAGATGAAAGAAGATATTTTAAGGCCATTATTATTGCGGAGTCCCTTGGTAGTGGCTTTTCCCAACAATTTTATCCTGTGTCTTAAACTACTGGAGGTTTTCCACTCTTGTCTCTATAAAAGCCCAAACCACACTTTTTTTCCAGCACTTTGGGACAGAATTTCCTCCTCTATAAATGGTCATTCAGCCCCAGTCTCTCCAGTATCTTTTTAACTAATTCCAACAGTTTTTGTGCTGTTACATTAGTTTAACAGGGTTTACAAAAACCCACAAAACATGAGCCATTAGAGAACACTAATTTATGAGCAAAATTCACATAGAATTGTTGAAGAGAAAAATAAAATACTCAGAAGCAGCAGATTTCCTGTTTTAAATTTATATAATTTAAAAATACATATATTTATAAATTTTATAACTGTTTATAAATATTAGTGATAAGCTGTTAGATTATAAAGGGCACATTACTAATAAAAAAATCAATATTTGAGTCTTTCATTTCCAAAAGCATAAAACTAGGGCCACCCAGACTGGTGTTGCTGAGTTACTCAGCACATTGTTCTGGTATTTACTAGAGGTAAAGACAATGCAACCACCCAAAAAACAGGGTAATAATCAAACAAGCTAGAAAAATAGATTTTAAATTTAATTCCACCCATCTAATTTTAATTTTTAAAGGCATTTCCAGCTTTAAAAACTTGAATGATTCATCTTTCATCTCTCAGCAATGACGCCACTTTTATTATTTTTTTCCATTGACAGGAAGATTTTACTATAAAGGAACATGAGGTTTTTTGAATGAGTTACACAGGGATGGCATTTAGAGTTTATGCTTAGAAAAGGAAAAATTATGACAAATATTTCATTAAACTTCATTACATTTCTGCCTTTCATGTAAGTGAACTGCCTTTCTCTTTCAGAAATCTACATTTAGAATTGTACAGCAACTGCTTTCTTAATTATGATCTCGCTCAAACGCAATTGAGTTTCTCTCTGTCTCTATTTCTTTCTTTTCCTCCTGCTGCTGCTAATTAAGATAAATATATCAGAAGTGCTATTGCTAAAGGGAAAGCTGGAGCAAGTGTCATTGGTCCCTGTGATATTTCCCATTTTGCCATGAGCTGTCACCAATGATTTAGGATCAAGTGCAAAGGATTATATTAATCTTGATAAAATTAGCAAATGCTCTGTGATGTTGACATCCTTTGGTGCTAAATGACATTCCCCTGGCTGGACCATTACCACTGAGGAAAAAATTGTCTTTTTTCCTCTGAGGATAGCAAATGAGGACATAAGGTGAACACTTTTTTTTTCCCCCAGAAAGGCTGAAGGACAAATTCAAGTGTTACTTGCTCTAAACATTTAGCCTTTGTTTCAGCATCATTGGTGAAAATCTGTGACAGACTCTTAAAAGATATTAAAAAGTTCTTCTGAGGCCACGGGATGATGGAGGAAAGAATTCTACTATATTTCTCCTTGATAAAGGAAACTGTAACACAAGGAAATACTGTGTGAGGAAGATTATCTTTGTACACAATGTACAAGAAATAATTTTTTTTCTTTAAAAGCACAGTGCATAACCCTTCCTGCAAACAGACATATGCATATGTCCACCTCTTGTACATCTTCCTGGACACAGGATTTTCCTAAGACTTTCCAAGCCTGGTTCTGTACAGCAGCCACAGACAAAAATCACCTCTGGAACAAGTGACTGTGTCGGGCTGAGCAGGGCTGTCCCATTCCTTCCTTTGTTTGTCCCCATCACTCAAGGCATCTGTACATCTTTTCTCAGTCTGAGGGAGAAAGAGCTTCTTTCAATTCTCTGTGTACATGTTGCATCCCACGGCGGCCTAGAATGGGTGCCACGAAAGGAGACTATTATGTAGTCTCCCCCGCCCCCTGGGTAGAGTGGCTCTCTGCCTTTCCTCCCCTTGTTCTTGAAGGTTCTTTCTTGTTTGTACTACCATAGGTTCCCAGTTAATGTATTCCTATCCTCTTACCCCTGTTGCATGAGCACCTGTAATCCCCACTGATCCTCCTCCTTGCCTGGAAACTACTGGACACCTGACCCTCAGCCACACCTACCCCTGAACCTTAAAACCCTTGGACCCTCTGATATCGGGGCTCTTTCTGGTCCCTGACCCACGGAGGTAATAAACCCTGTTGTGTTACACCAAGAGAGTCTGTGCCTCCTTCTCTCCCACTCTCGCTGCTTGTACCGCCCATCGTGCAGCTGTCCAGCACCCTCGGGAGTCGAGTGCAGGAAAAAAGCCGCACCAACCAGCTCTGCCAGGGCTCGGCGCAGGAAAAGCAGCTGCTACTTGTACAACCTCCCCCAGGCCCAGAGACACAGCAAATAAACCAAAGCTTTGTTGTGCATAGGTTAAAAGCTTCATTAAACATCTATTAAAATCTGTTTTCTTTGCACCCCTGGGCAGGCAAGAGGTCAGCTTGTGAGATTCGTTCATCTGTGTGATCATCCACACTCATTTTTATGCTCCTCATGGACATTTCCACTCCTCATAAGGGCTTTTTTTGACCTTACACATGACCAGAACCATTTCTTACAGGACCAGAGACATCAATGCTGACACAAGGTGCTACATAACTTATCTCACACTTCCAAAACTGACCCCAAAACTTTCAACATGGCTCATATCTGACCTGACAGCTGAATTAAGCTCCAATGAGCAGCAGATCTTTACTCTGTTTGAATAAATATGCTGATATTTTAGGAGAGGTAATGCTCAGGCTCTGTCCTCCCAAGAACTTCGTCCCTGCTCCAGAGCTACAGCCTTAGTGTGGCCATTTGCAGGATCACAGTTTGCCATGGCTGTGCTAATGCATCTTAATACTGAAGTGACCCTCAGTAAATTCTGGAGTCTATGGATTTGCTGCCACTGCACTTTAAAAGTAGACAGTTCTCAGCAAGGTTGAATTAACATGTGTCAGCACAGATTTACACAAGCATAGCTGTTAACTTCCTGGCAGGAAAGGAGGAAAAAGTTATTTTTAAATAAAAGCCTGGAAGTTGTAAGGAAAATGCAGAATGAAGGGAGAGGTGCAGATACCTTCTCAAAAGGAACCAACCCAGCACCAAATGTCATTTTTACACTTCTGATTTTCATCTGGAAGGATTCTTGTTGGAGCTTTAGACTTACAAACATACATAAAATAATGACTATATAAATGCTACAGAATGTGATAATGAAAACATTAAAGGAGATCCATTATGTTTGGTAAAAAGTATCAGACATGATTCCATACTCTCACTGAAACTGTTGAATTAGACTGCCTATGGTGTATGAAATCATTTGACAAGTTAAAAGCCCCATGACTTTGCCTATAAAGTTTTTGTAGTCTACTGACTGGCTGTTCCTTAGTTTAATTTTCACTTTAAAAATAGGGAATGTGAAATAGAGTATCTTTCACCCTATTTAAGGCTGACTGCTATGACTGATTAAGGATACTACGTTTGCTTCCTGAGTACATTAAAGCCAGGGATGACAATTCTTGCAATACTGATTTTTCAAAGCTTTGCATTAGCATAGAAGAGAAATCTCTTAAAAAACCCAAACCAACAAGTGTTCAGGGACATTCACATACAGACAAAAATGTGCACATCAGTATTTAAACTTGAAGTAAACTTATGGATAGCTTAATCCATATGCAGGAATGTTTAAAAATATAATTATCCTATTGTCACACTTCTTATATCCAGTGGAAAAATGTGTGTATACAGTTTTTATAATCCCTGGTCAAATATGAATGAATGGATCATGTAAGATTCAGATTTTGGGAGCAAGGTGCTGTTGGAATAAAAATTTCTGCCAAAGAAAAATATTCTCCATAGAAAAGCAAGTATCATCTAAAAAGATCTTATCAGTGGGGGAGGGGATGTAGGAGCTGGCTTTTCATTCTCCACCAAATCCTGTAAGATGATGATTCATCATAGGATGTCCTGTGATCTCCCTCTGTTGGATAAGGCCACACTCTACTAAATAAGCTTCAGAAGATAAACTGTCTCCAGTATTATGGTGGCACATTTAAAGGCTGTAAACCATGGTCAGGGCTTTTAATGTTGACTATTGAGAAACTCTTCTGTAGAGCCAAATACGCTCTCTAAGAACATCCCCCTAAGTTTTCTTAGCAGAGAACTTTGGCAATTGCAGCTCCAATCCTTAGCCACTTAGGAAAACAACTGCTATAAATTTGTCTTCTCTTCAAACTATTGATGTTATTTATTTATTTATTTCAATCCCAGACTATTCCTGCTCCAGTGAAGAGATTAGAAGAGGTACTTATGGGATGAGTGACTTTTTTTTCAATTTTTTAAGCATAATAATTTCTTCCTTGTTCTTGCATAGGGCTTAGAGGTGGCCACAGGTTTCTTACCAGGAAATGGTTTCAATCACCCAGCAAAATCTTTGCAAAAAATAGCACATTTTTATGGAAAGGACAATGGATTCTGAAGCAGGATGAGGGAATACTGAAGGAAAAAATTTCAATATAGGAAGCTGCCCTAATGTTTACAAGTGACACTGCATATCAGCTGTTAATTGAGGGGATTTTAAAGACATTTAAAATGTGCCCAACTCTTTCTAGCAACATAACAAGAGCTAAATGCTTTTAAAATTGAAGCTATTTCTTCTGAACTGCAATTCCTGTTGTCATTCCAGTTCTCAACAGGATATTCCATCAATCATTCTACTAGAAGGAAACTCTGAGTTTGAAGACACTACTGAAATAAGAGTCTCATGTTCCATTAATAACATTAATATCTTACTAAAGCTCTCCTTGTAACCATGACAAGCAATTAAAGAAATGAAAAGCTATTAGGAAATTCAGTTTATAAGAGAAAGTTTGTCAACTTCTATTATCTGTTTCATTTGTGCAAGACTGCAGCTGTCATGGAGCAACTCAGCTCTCATTGCTGAGGCACAAAAATTTAAGAGTTCCCAGTCCCATCCTGGAGTCTGTAAGTCCACAGGGGAGGCACAGGGAGAAAGAAACAGGATGGCTCCTGCAGGGACAGGAATGTGCATCACCTTTTCTCACCTATTACATGCTGTAACAAAGGCACTACCATCAAAGCAACAAAGAATTTTAATGATGCTGGAACACTGATGAACTGCTCACTACTATCAAGGGCAACTTGCATTTTCTGTAAATTAAGAACAGTGAAATCAACTCATGTGTCTGCCTAGTCTGGATCCATTCATGGCAGGAGATTGCAAAATCTGGGATTGGGATCATCCAGCTGCCAACAAAAACATAGAAGTATTTAAACAGTTCTCAACCACAGTCCAAACCCAAACTTTGCAAAGCTGAGTAGGCTTGAACATGAAATCTGGACTGTTCTACTGTAAGGAGAAACATCGGGAAAAAAGAATCACTGAGACCAGAAGCAAAATTCAAAGTCTTCAATTTGAGTCAAATAGACTGTTTATTTCACCAAAGAGCAAAATGAAATATTGAACTATTTTGATTAATAAGGTTAGACTTGTTACAAAATCAAACCTGTGTTCCACAGGTAATCCAGTCATTTCAAAATTCAAATCAGTATGAAAAGCCTGAACTGGAATTAAGAAGTCATCTGAACAGTTTCTTGGTTTATCTTAATAACTATAACAAGAAAGAAATTCTGAAGGTATTATTTTAACTTCACTCTGCTAAAAAATTGACTCAGACTTTCTGAAAACATTTTGTATTTGATGAAATTGCTACTTGGGATCAAAAACAGTTGTTGAAATTTCCAGCCAGCTCCAACAAAGATGTTTTCAAATATGTTCTCTATATTAAGCTCATTACTTTGATTTTATAAAATGTCAGACAGTAAAATTTAGCACAGATAATTATTTAAATGAGAAAGCCTGTAAAACCTAAATTGATGTGCTATCTTGGAGTTGGAAGAGTACTTTCAGCTTATTCTTTTGAACACCAGCCACTTTTCCACTTAGTTTAATGTAACTATCAAGCAATTAACAAACCAATCAGAATATTCTGAATTTCAATTCATTCTACAAGATCTCCACTGAAATGTTCAATTCATTTAGTTTACTATTAAAAAGCCATTATATTTACCATGGGAAAGACTAGTAGAGACCAAGTCATATATTGAGAACACCATCAAAGTTCAACCAAATGCCACTAATTACTCTATTTTAGCAAGAGTAATTACTATTTGCAACCAGTGTGATGGGTTTTATAAAACTGTTGATTTATACTATTTTAATAATAATTGTTCTTCATCCATAAGACATCACACATGGCCAGTGGGTCATTTAGTTCTTTCCCAACTTTTTGTTCTTAGCAAAGTTCCAGTCTGTTTTCTTCCAATCATGGAATTGTCCAGTTTATACAGCTTGAATGACTGAAAGAAACACCAAATTCTCTCCTACAACATCTCCTTAGGTTTAGAACAAATGTAAGTGCCCAAAGTACGAAATTACAAGTTAATGAGAGGGATTTGTACTTTACTCACACAGACACCAAACCCCCAGTCGATACAAAAGACAGGAATTTGTGGAGGAGATAAGGAGCTGGAACACACAGATTAGCCTTACAGATAAACCAGGAGATAGCTGAAACACTCATTGATTTGACACTCTTACCCTGCCCTATTTAAAATGTGATACAAACATGACCTTCAGAGAATGATCAGGCCAGAGGGGAACTGCTGCCATCCAACAGCTTCCAGCACAGGATTCTTGGTGGGAATTTCAGAGGTAACAATACTCAGAGCATGAATGTTGCTTTCCAATCAATATTTCCTCATGGACAGATGTGCTTCCCCTGCGTATGCACAGAGGAAAGACTTTTCACTGCAAAAATGTAATTGTGAATGCACACATAACATCTCTGGGGAAAGTAACGTCTTCCCCTCTAAATAAGAGACACTTAAACAGATGCAAGTTGCTTCACAGGGAAGTTGAGAGACTTCTGAAAAAATGTGTGTGGAACAGATGAAAAACCAAAACATTTATTACGTGAGGTTTGTGGGATCTGGCATCGGGCTTGATATTTTTTTTTCTTTCCTATTCTTTCATTCTTAAACATTAACTTAAGTACCTGAAATAGAAGTATCCATTTCCCATTTCCTACATGAGGTAGCTAGAATGCTTTCTTATTCACAATTAAAACACATGGGCAATGCATTTTTACTCCATTTCTATTAGGAGAGAAGAGTGAGAAAAGTCCCTGTAGGAATACTGACTGGAGAACAAAAAAAGTGTAAGATTTTAAAATGTTGAAGGTGGTGTTAAATGAAAACCAATTTTTAAAAATTCAAATCTTCCTTTTTTCTTGCAAATTGCAAAGACTTGCAATTTCTTTACAAAACCCCAAGCATATTGTTATACTCCCAGCTTATGGTACAGTGTGGTTTTACCTTTGAGACCCAGATTGTCATTGCTCTAGGAAAAGAACCTAATTTTCAGAAGGAGTGAACACACAGAATTTTTGCTGGAGTCAAGTATAGCTGTAGGCATTCGAGATCTCTTGAAACAAAATGTATCATGCTCAGCCATTGATCAGAGTCTTGTGCCTGTTTATGTATAAACAAAAGAGAAAAAGGGTTATTCCCATAGGATGGACTAGATTTCTTTTTTGTTATTTTATACCAAGCATAAATATTTTGCCAAGTTCCAAAGAAAAGTCAAAATTCCCTTGAGCACAGGTTCTCAGGTATCCTTTCAGCATCAGGTATTATTTCAGAATGTCTTTAGTAATTCCAGGTGTGTCTCACATTAATTAGAAGAGAAGTGAGGTGTGAATGCTGCATTTTCATGATCATTGATCTTCAGGAAGATGCTCCAATTTCTGAGCTCCTCTGCTTTGGAACCAGGCTGGGAGAGCTGGTAGCGTTCACACAGAGAAGAGAAGGCTCCAGGGAGACCTCAGTGCCTCTTCCAGGGGCTAAAGGGGCTCCAGGAGAGCTGGAGATGGACTTATGACAAGGGATGGAGGGACAGGACAAGGAGGAATGGCTTCACAGTGCCAGAGGGCAGGGATAGATATTGGGAAGGAATTGCTCCCTGTGAGGGTGGTGACGCCCTGGCACAGGTTCCCATAGAAGCTGTGGCTGCCCCATCCCTGGAAGTGTCCAAGGCCAGGCTGGATGGGGCTTGGAGCAGCCTGTGATAGCAGAAGGTGTCCCATAGCAGGGGCTGGAACAAGATGAACTTTAAGGTCCCATCCAAGCCAACTCAAACCATTCCATGGTATGGTCCTGCAAAGTTGAATAAAACAGAAGATTTGGATTTTAGATAAAAGTGGCCACATAGAATCACTAAAATCAGAAAACAATTAATGGATCAGTGACTATTTCTTGAAAGTTCACCCAATATAAAATATTTTTCTGGCCATTAAAAGAAATAATAGAAAATTACCTGAAATGTTTTATAAGGTGATAAAAGAGGACTTGGTGAACATGATTTGTATTCATCTTCAGCTGCTTGAAGTATGAGGAACACGTGCCTTACTTTTCTACAGGAATATAACATGATCTGTTGGGGACGGGGGAAATACGAACACTGAGTCCCTTCAACAGGACTGCTCAAGGTGGGGCAAAGCATCACAAGCTGGGCAAGATACAAGTTGACAGACTGGAGCAGGAGGGATTTTCCACCTGCCTCTGCTTTCCTTGCCCCCTCTCTCCCTTCACTCTCAATTTAATGCAGAGTGGGATGTCAAGGCCATTGTTGAAGTTGATTCCAGCATCAACCCAGGTTGGCAGCAGGAAACAAAGAGATCCTTTCAGAGATTTGTTTAATTGTTCAGTTGGCATTAAATGATGATATAAAGTAAAGGTGTTGAGAGAGCCAGGCATGAAGAGTGCAGGTTCTGTTTTGCTGAAAGCTCCTAACTGGGGGAGGGAATGATGTGCTCCTCTCCCAGCACCACTGTGCACATCACTCAGCATTGGAAGGACACAGGGAGACAAGCAGTGAAAGCCTGTCTCCCTCACAGTCACACCAAGGAGATCCTACTGATGATCCTATTGTAGAACTATTGCTGTTCCCTTCAAATAACAGTTTATATAATAAGTAAAGAAGCTTTTCAAAAGCTTTTCACCATTCATTATTCACACATCTTACCACAACAGCTGAAAGAGAAAAAGGTAGACCAGACTTTCATACATGCAGGATCACCACATCACAGTAGTTTGTATTTTAAAACAGTTCAGTAACTTACGGAAAAAACCTTCAAGGAATCAGTGCCTTCCCTGCAGTGTGGCTACTGCATCATCATCACATCTCTGCTCCCCATTGTCATAATTGCACTTCCTTTGCTAAAGGAGCTCCAAATTTAAGCCATCCTGAGATCCAAAACAAAGGTTGAATCATTTAAAAATAAAAAAAAATCACGTAAATTCATGGAGAACAATCACCGAGCCCAACAAATCACTACAAGCAGAAATTGCAGGGGGTTTATGACACATTTTAAAGCTACTTTTGGAAGGATCTGGGTCAGTAAATATTAGCAATTTATATGGAATGGGTGTGAAAGGCAAGTGGGAAATCAAAATATTCAAAACAGAAAAGTAGAAGTTAGTACTTGTCTTATATCATGGAATTCCTGATGAAGTTAATTGTATTTTCACTTTCCATCTTCACCCAATTCTTCTTTTACCTCCAGAATCCCAAAGTCTCACTGTTAGAAACTTGTGGGACTTTTTTCAATTTGCTTTTCTCCTTTTGCCTTTAAGTGTGGGTGAGGACTTCCTGTCCACAGAACCAGAAGGTGTCATCTCTGCTGATTGTTTGGCTTTGATAACCATTACAGTGTCCCTTAGCAACCTATCACATACCTGCCATGTGAAAGAGGGCGTCATACACTGAAAGATTAGGATCCTTTGCAAGGAGTAAGGAAGATGAGCAAAAATGGTTCTTGTGCACAAGGGCTTGCAAAGGAAACCCTTAATTTTGCAGCCAGAAGTTCTCATATGATATGTAGGAATGGAAACTGCCACCTCACTATATATGTTCTTCCATTACTCTGTTTTCTTTCATAATGGGACATTTTTTGCACCATGACCCTCAGATACCTGCTTTCTGGAGTGTCAGCTTTTCTCCCTGCATATGAATAAACATGGTAAGCCAAGCTTGAATTCACCCTGAAAGGTGCAAAATTAACAAGAAAGATCAGGCCCTAACTGGGCATGTGTTTGGATGAGGACAGAATGTGCCATGTTTGTACCCTCACCAAGGCTGGTGGGAGCCCAGTGCACACAGAGCACTCTGACAGGTGTGGAGTGCTTCCCCTGTGCTACCCCTGAAAATCCTTGCCTTCCAATCCATCCCCTACAATCATTAGCATGTGTTATGTGTGTGTACAACTCCCAATTGAAAGAGCAGCTTACTGGAACTTTGAAAACACAAACATCAGTATTTCAATCTGATCAAGTGAGCTCTGAGTTCTGATAGACTCTTGCCTGGGGCAGCTCTGATTTTCAATGATTAATAAGCAATTGCAGTGATTTCTATAGTTCAGCATTTGCCAAGAAATGAGGATACAAACACTTGTTACTGTACCATGCATAGGGAAAGGGAGGTCTTGTAACTCCTGCATCCATCTCCCTTACGCCTTGAATTATATCCTCCTCAAAAGGCAAAAATGCTTTCAAGCAATGGTGCAGATAGGAGATAATACAAAACATTAGCAAAGGTGTGATTTCATCTTGCCCATCTCTGTGAAAACTTGCAGAATTTTCTTTCCAAAAAGACTGAGACAGTAATCAACTCATGTCCATTTACACTGCCCAGTTATGAACACTTCTACTGTGCCCTACTGAGACAGAGGATAATTTAGCAGACTCCAGGTCACTGGTTCAGAGGACTCTTATTTAATGCTAGTACCCAAAAATACACTTGTGTTGAACATCTCTGTTGGATCTGAAAAGTCTAAGAGTGTGGTCCTGCTGGCAAGATCCTTCCAGGACTTAAACTGATTTTTCAGATATATGTGCCTGCTCAGCTAATTTATACTTTTCTGTTTGCTTAAGGGCTTTAATTAAGTGACTGTGCAGCATGCTCCAGAAGTACTGTTTGAGGCTATACAACTGCATCATGTTGAGGAGATGATTTTCTGTCCAGCTCCTTGCTCTGCTGGGAACTGTTTTACACTGTTAGTACCAGGAGCTCTCCCCACTTTGCTCCCAGGCTCTTCAACACATTAAGCCCACCTGCTAGTTAGGGCAGAAGGTCCAAGGAGTCACAGGGATTAATTGGATAAGCCATATGAAGTTAAAGCTTGCCTAGACAACTGCCAGCTCCTGCCCTTGGACACATTCCCCCTCTCCTGTCCGGCTTTACCCTGAAGCCCTAAGCATCCTGATTGTAAATTGTAATCATTACTTCAGCTGTTTGCTGTTGGGGAGCTGTGTTAACTCTGGCTCTCTAATCTAGCTGAAAGAGCCAAGCTAATCTCCCAGTCTGGTGCAGGGTGATTCCCACACATGGATGATTTGATTTTTGGAGCTTGAGGTCCTAAAAATTGGACAGCATTTTCTTTTCAAGTTCAGCTGTTAGGCCAGATCTGGACTGTCAGCTTCAGAAACCACTGTCCCATGCTGTACTGCAGCTGCTGACCTCAATGTTTGCCAATCAAAAAAAACCCCCAAACCCAACAGTTGTGCTATACTGGCACAGGAGCTCCTGGAGGAAAATGTCAGTATTTCCATTAACAACCCACAGAAGCACTGATGTGAAATCAGCTCATTTTGGTCACAGTGCCAGTTGGTGTCCCTCCCCCTCCAGCATCAGCGGTCTCAGCAGAAGCACATTGGACTCTATAGATTTAAGGACTTACCTTTAATAACCCAGAGTGTAGTGGTTTAGGTTCGCCAGTTCGAAATTTCTCAGCTAATGCATCAAATAGTGTAGTAGTTTTTGTGCTGGCCAATCACAGGTGCACTCACTAGGGTGTACTTACTCATTTCTTGCTGTGAGATGGGATTAGGAGAAAGGCAAAACAGGCTCAAAACTTTAAAAGGGTATGAAGAGAGGTTTATTGACAGTAACTAAAGGAAGAAAAATGTGAAAAAACCAACCAAACAAAACCCTTCAGAACCTTCCCCTCTCCACAACCTTTTTTCTTCCCCACTGTCAATGCAAAGAAACAAAGCTCAATATTTTCAGTCAGTT
Organism: Promerops cafer; assembly: GCA_013398275.1. NCBI lineage: Eukaryota > Metazoa > Chordata > Aves > Passeriformes > Nectariniidae > Promerops > Promerops cafer. The sequence continues at coordinate 286,029 of VZSE01004869.1, read as the reverse complement.
TACCACCTTTAGAATAGTCTTTCATCAGTTCACTTGGGGAGAGAAGTCCCTCTTGCAAATTGTCATGGAGGCTTTCCACAAGAAAAAAAACCGAAACAGTTCTCTTGTGATTTTCAACTCTCACGAATAGCAGCCGCCCGGAGAAACCTGCAATCGTAGAAGTCCCTCTCATTTTCACACAGCCTTCCCACAGCTGTGTGTATGGGCCATGTCAGCTTATGGGGTACCAGTTTAAAGGTGAACTATTCCAAAGCAAAGGTTCTCCACATCTATTTTTAAGCTCATCTTCATCACTGGGAGCAGAAGTCATCTCTTTTATCTCTGGGAGCACAGAATCCTCATCATTCTTCTCTTTCACTCTCTCCCTCTATTTGTTCAAAGTTCTCATAGAATTACATAGAGGCCTTTGCTAAGTAAAGCCACCTCCCCATAGTTCTTTCATGCGTTACAGGGAAAAGAAAGTCTTTCTCCATAGCCTTGGCAAGAGGATTTCAGCCTCAAGATCACGGCATCTCCTCATCCTTCTCCTCTAGAATTCATCCTCTTCATCACTGACTCAGTATATCAAGTTGTCTCTTTACATTCTGGCATTTCTGGTCCTTTCTCTCTCTCTCGGGAAGGGTCGGAGCACTGAGAGGGTTTAAATCTTGCCCAGGGCCTGCAGATGGCCACCTGACCCTGGCGGGCTCTGAGAGCTGCGGCAGGAGATAGGACTGGCCACGCTGGGGGAAGGGCCAGGATCTCAGCCGCTTGGAACACCACGGGAGCAGGGCTGAGGCTGATGGAGTCTCTTTTCTTGTCCAGCACCCACGTGGCCAGGCCAGGGCCGGTGCCGGGCCGCATGGGCTGGGCCCAGCCGGGCGGCAGGGCCGCCCGGCCCGACCCGACCCCTCTGTTACCTCTTTCCCGGCCAGAAATCAAGAGAGCTTTTCCTGGGACTTCTTCGTTTTTAACAGGGGTGTTTGCAGAAGCGTATGAACTTTCTCAATGGTGTAACGAAATGTCAATCCTCAGAGCTAATTACTGATTGGTTGTTTTTGTCAGACACGAAGGAAGCTGCTAAGAGCTTTCCCTGCACTACTTCCAAAAGTGCCCCCCTGGGCAAAAACCACCACACAGAGCCAGGCTCCAAGCCCAGCAGGCTCTGATGAGTTCTGTCCAGCTTGTTGGAAGGCCTACAGGAGCCAGAAATATCACACCAAGCTGTTCTAGAAGCCCTGGCTTTGCACATCTAATATTATCAATATTTGGCAGCAAACATTGCTTAATTAACAATCTCCTACTTTAAAAGCAGATATATTCTTTTAATAACACTCCTGCTGCTTTGAAGAATTTAGAGAAAGATGAAGCTGGGACCTGATGATAATTCCAAGCCACCTCATTGCACCTTCTTGGCAAAGCTGTTCAAAAGCCCTGTTTCACTCCTGCACTGATCAGCGGATTGGGTGCTGCTTTCAAGCTATAATACACATTTTGCTTTTTAATGATGCAATGGAGAAGTTGATGTAAATAAATAAAAGAGGATGTCTTTAGAAACCAAACTTTTGAGGAAGGAAGATAAGATCACTTTGTAGCGAACTGGAAAGTGTCTAAACTATATCACAGCTCACTCATATGGAATCTAAGATATACATAGTAGCAGAGATTTAGATTTCAAAGGGAAAAAAGGCTATTAGAATTGTTAAAATGTTTTTAGGAGATTATGCAGCAATGTTGCAATAGTTTTTGCTCTCATTCAAGGTGTCGTTAAGACATACAAAACTCTTTCTTAGTCCATCCATCAGCACTGATTCCTCCAGCATGGCAGGAGCCTTGAAAGGGATGGCAAAACAGCTCTGAGGTACTGGAAAATCTCAAAGACACAGCAAAACCAACAAACCACCAAAACCCAAATACCAAACAACAGCTACCATCACAAAAATAAAACAAGTCTGGGTTTAAGAAATGCAATTCATGAAATGCTGGTGAGCAGGGACACGCTTTCTGCTCTAACATCCAGCTTTCAACATGGGTGAAAATGCATTAATCTAATCTCTTTAGGAAACTAAATTATCACAGCCTTCTCTCATAATCAGTGTGGCAGATGGCTTGGTTTTCCTAGATAGATGACAGCATTAGAAACATTCTGAGAGTCATATATTCACACATGAAGCTAGCACATATATTCACACATGTAGCATTCTTTATCTAAAGAAGTTTACATTTCCTCTACGAGCTGCTAATAGTTTCTCATAAAATGAAAGAGATTAATTATTAGCAACTGATCTCTAAAGGTAAATTACCTAAAGTAATTCGACTTTGATCTACATTAAATCCTCCATCGTGCTATTGATTTCTCTTAGGCTCCACTTACAGAATTTATGTTAAAAAAATAAGGAAGGAATGATTGATAATGAATTGGTATTACACTGAAATGGCTTAAATTCTCATCACCACCCACAAAGTTTTTCCATACATTTTTAAATATAGTAATTCCAAGAGATTCTAAGAGAGTCACTTATACACATTGCAAACCTCCCTCCATCCCCACAGGGAATTACAGCTATGCCACACAAAGGTTTAGGGGAAAGGATTTGGAGTGAGATGGGAAAAAATGGTTAACTACACCCTGTCAGTTCAACAAAGAGCTGTAAATAAACTGCTTTTTACATCCTCAAGTTACAGATTCTCAGAGTTAGTACAAGAGATTTGCATAGACACAATTATATGAGAGGAGAGTTTAATTTTCAGCTTTTGCTAGAAAATCTGCTAACTCACCATAGTTTCTTCTCATGGGTATTTGCTTTATAGTTCAAGAATATCACAGCACAGGTCAGTCACTAATGCTCTCCAGAACATTTACCATGAGACTACTAATTAAATTAAACAATTTATGTAATCTCACTTCCCAGTCCTCAACCTGAGCACAAAGGCAAGGCAAAGAGAAATAAATTAACTTTTAAAAAAAAGTCTCATAATTTAATTTTCGTAACAGGAAGAAAGTTAACGGCACCCACTATCCCAAAATAAGAAGTCAGCCTACTCCCTTCATGCACCCTTGCACATCAACCATTAAATTTTAATGCAGCAGTAGAAGTTCTCATATGCAAGGACTCTAATCCTTGCTCCAAAATCCCCTGCTCCAACATGATCTTGTCTACTACCATTCAGTAAGGTTTGTGTACTCTTTGCACTCAAGGAAAAGAAGGAAGTAAAAAATTAAAATTTAATAAGGCTCAGTTAAGTTGAGCAGAGATAAAACACACCATTATTCTCAAGCATTAATTCAAATTAAGAGCCAGTCTGCATCAACCACAGTGATCTGCATTTCTTGCTTCCTGCACACAGTTTTGTAAGTAGCAATTAGTTTACTTATAGGAACATTACTGAATGACAGGAACAGGACAGAACCTCTCCAAACTGCAATAGCACAGTGTAAAATTCAGCAGGGTCCCTCAGCCTTGGACATCAAGTCCTGCCTGTCTGCTGCCAGAGCAAGACATTCTCACTGTTCAAACACAGCCCCCAAAGCACTGTACAATTCCCTACTGCAGGTAAAAGTTTGGAGTATCACCTGCTTAATCAACCAGCTCATGAGAGGATGAGAACAGAGTAAATATACCAGGTGCAGTTTTCTAGAAGGGCAGTTCTACGAATATGCTCACCCACTGTAACTTTACAAATCAATAGAAGCAGCCAGACAGAAAGGTTTTTGCTGCAGATAGAGACTTGCCTTGCAGGTCAGAGCCATAAGCGTGGCACAGAAGTGAAATACCAAACAGCACAGGAGAAGCAGACCTGTGCAGAAACATTTATCTTGTTGAATACCAACAAGTTACACTCCAACAGTGGAACTCTTTTAAAGTTACTGGCTCTGTCAAGCCAGTTTACCCAAGCAGGAAAAGTAAGATCAATTAATCCACAATTTTTGCTGCCCTCAGTTTACAAACCTGTAAACATGGACCAGAGCTCCCCAGAGCTTTGAAATCCTCAGAGCATTCCTTTATTGACACAGAATTGGGAAAATGAAATCTAAAAACAGTTATAAAATTCCAGCTTTTTTTGTGTGTGTAGGATTAGGAGACGGACTGAGAACTCTGTTAGTTTTGTACAAGTCACAAGTCTCAGAACTCTCTCACTGCTGACTACATGAACAACAGGCTGCCATGAGACTCAGCAAGGATCAAAGCAGTAGGAAAGAATTTTTAGTCATTTGATTATTATTTTTGATTATAAAAGATTAGAAGTACTGCCCTGCTTTACTAAGGAAAAAATAATTTTAAGCCAAAACAGCAGAACAAGTCCACCAGGAAAAGCCGTAACAACGGTCAAAATAATTCCAACATTAAACATTTTGAGATTTTTATACAAGGATGATAAATCAAGTAATTCCATAAAATCTGAAATAAAATGCACTTATTTCAATGAGTCAAATATTTTTTTTTTTTCTTTCCAATTCATTCCATTAGCACAGTTTGAAAATATGGTTAATAATGAGTTGCACCCCTTGGGGATGCCCCGTTATGTATTAGGAAATTATGCTGTAATGTTCTCTGCTGTAGACTCCTACAGCCTTTTTTGTTGCACTTTATCTATTGCATAACTACAGCTCCCATGGAATTCTGCATGAGTCCTTGCTAAAAAATAGCAGCAATAAATTTTTCCCCCAAAACACAGGTCGGAATCCAGAGTCAGCTGTTTCAAAATTTATGAGAAGAAGCAGTAATTTAAACAAGCAGATGGGAGCAATTTTATTCCATTTCAACTAATGTTGATGTTCAGATTTTAGTTATTAAAATTAATTTGCTTCGATTATATTAAAATTGGTGCAATTGTGTGCCACTGTATTGACAGATAATAGCAATAAGCACTAAGTATCATATTTGAAACCTCTACTCACTGTCAGCAGGAAGCATACATGTAGCCACAAAGGCAATAGAAAATAGAAAAGGAAACATCCCTTTCATAAGACAAAAGCAGAAAACTACACACAAAAACTTGCTATCCAAAAACTAAACTTCTGCCTGCATTTTAGGTGAATCATACTTTGATACTGATCCCATATTCCCAGACTTACTGAAGTCTGGACAGCTCTCAAAATTCATCTCCTACAAAGTGCTCTTGTGTTCACTGGATGACACAGAGTTCATGAAATTCTCCCGTGCACTTCCTTTACATCAGGTAAAGCCAAAGACTCTGGTTTTCCCCCCATCGTCATTGCCAAAACCAGAGATTTTAATTCCCAGCAAAATGTATGGGTAGGGTTGCAGAGCAATGCTTGGGAGAAATATCTTCATCATCTTGGTAATCTTCAAAGAACCTTTGATTGATCTTATTTAGAAAAGGTTCACATGGATCTAAATTTTACTTAAGATTGGAGAGCATGTAATGGGAGACCATAAGGCTAATGGAAGTAAAATTCTTCAATACTGCGATCAATTACCAGCTACCTTACATTTATCACAAGTGACTGTTTTTCTTTGAGCTGATTCTAAGCCCTTTATCTTCCAGATTTTCTTTCTTCCTTTCTTTTTTTTTAAAAATAAGCTTATTGCATGTTTAGAAAACCTTCAATAGAACACAGAAAAGAAATTAGTTGGTAAAGTATTTGTGCATTCAGGCAAATCCAACTGAAAACTAAACCCTCTCCTCATGGATGCACTGATCCTTCTCAGTTATGACATGGAACAGAACAGAATATTTAGGAAAGACCTGCCACAGACATAATATCCCTAAGAAGACACTTAATTCAGTGACAGCTGTAATTCATCAAGCACAGCCTCTTTGAGGAGGATGATGTCATAGGACAAGTACTCATGTCATCTGCAGCATTCCATCTTGCTCTTGTTTGAGCAGCAGCACCCACAGCGATCTACAGTGCTGGAAGGTAGGAGCAGACCCTTCCAGATTTCATTGGGATAATGATCCCAAACCTTACTAAAATACAATTAATGATCCCAAACCTTACTAAAATGTAATTTTGCTGCTGGACAGGTTTTTTGTGACTTTTTTTTACACAACTCAGAACATCTCAGCTCTGTCATCCCACAGTGCTGCACCAGAGGCACATCCATGGTTTTGTGCATCCCCACGGTCCATCGTCCAGCCAGACCAAGCAGCAGTTTCTCAGCCTTCCAATGCTCCAGCTGCAGTCACAGCAGTTCACTGAGCAGCTCCTCATTGTTGACTTTGCATAAAGGGAAGAACAAGACTCAAGGCTTGTTCCCAGCCCTTTGCTGGATTCAAAGGCAGGAATTATTATTGTCTACAGCTCAAGAGACTCTGTAGCTGTAGAGACAGAACCAAATTGTGACAGCTCAGTTATCCAATTACTTACACAGCCTTGAAAGAAGGTGTGGTACTTAAAATACACAGAGATGGCACCACTTGGAAAATCTTGACTGGGAGACAGTAGAATAGAAATAAAGATTGTCTGAATGATTGAGAACTTGCTCTTGTATGTTTTCATATACTTCCAACAAAGACAGCCTTTAGACAAGACAACAGTGCAGAAATTAGAGTTTCAGAGCTTGGAATTCATTAATTGGATTATGGCATTTTTGTTTAAAACAGTGTTTAAATATGCAGGTTGTTCCTAAGCAACATTATTCCCTTAGCCCCTAAAGCTGAGGAAAGATATGCTGGATTGTAAACATCTCCTTTGAACAGATCATTCACTGCACCAGGGTTTTCAGGCATGATAAATTATTCCAGTCCAAAAGTTTGCATTTACCTCTGGTTTTTGTTGCCCTTTATTTCTCCATGGCAGAATTAGAAGAGTTCTCTTTAGGGCTCAGGTATTATATTGCAAACTAACATGGTCCTTTGCTAAAATTTTGATTTATTTGTAGTGTGAGTTACAGACCCCTTCAATGATATTGAATGGCCATATGATATGAGGTCAAACAGAGTTTGCCAAAAGCTAATGCATCTCATACTAGGCTACATATGAAACTTGTCTGCTATCATTCTTCCACCATATTACTTTATTATTATCTTTATATCTTCTACCTTTGGAGAGGGCAAGACAGTCTACATGGGGATTCATCACACAATAGGCAGGACTTTTCCAAGCAAGGAGCTTGCTAATGAAAGTATTGCAGAATGGTCTGTATATTTTAATGGACCTTGAACAAAGATTTGAGCTTTTCTTTTTCATTTGTTTTTTAAACACCACATGAATTTTTATTAGTATATTACTCCAGACTTGTTTTGAATACTTAGGGGTCACCTTCCTTGTTGGAGCCTGCATAATGGCAGAGAGGGCAAAGTGGAGTGGAATGAAAAAAAAAGGAAAGATTACACTGCACCTTTCAAGGACAGGAACTACAAATGAAGATAGGGGGGTTGTTTGTTTTGGTCTTTTCTCCATTCTCGGTTTTAGCCTTTTTTTATTTTTTTTTTTTTTACTCTTTAAACTTGTCAACACCTCATGCACTGTTAGGAATGGCAAACATCTGCCATACTTTGGGACTGGTAATTAATTTTTTAAAAATAATATAGTATTTTTCTGTCAACCAGAAGCAATCTTGATAATTCAAGCTTCAAATTAGTTTTTGCCTAAGGGTACCAAGCAAGAGCTAATGACAACTTTGCTACAGATGTCATTAAACATTTAACCTGACCACATTAAGCAAAGCCCACTCCACATCCTGCAGTCAGCCAGGAGGAAAAGAAAAATACACTCTTTGAGGATAAAACCTGATATATTCCCAAAAATACCTGGGGTTTCTGCAAAGAGAAGTTAAGCTTCACCACTGGTAGAGTGTAGAGTTGTAAACCCTGGCTCTTTGCACTGGAAGAAGGATGCAGAAGCATGAATTGACCCCAAGTGCCAAAGCCTTGACCAGCATTCATGTGTGGATTAATATCCAGAGCATCCTACACATGAACTCCTGGGGACAAGGGCACATAAGGCTCAGAGCTAAGGAGTGGGGTGTGCTCAGACCTCAAAATTCCTCCAACAGGAAGAAGGATTAAAAAAGCCAATTCACTGCCAAGAGCAGGTTGTACATTCAAAGACTGATGGGATCTCAGGATTAGGGACGAGGAAGCAAGAAGCACACAAGGAAGTGGTTCAGCTTTTTAAATAATAATCCAGATCACTAACATTCTGGCTGTCTCCATGGCAACTGAGCTGGATTGCTTTGGAATGCAATTGTGGGTTGCCAGTTTTGAACCCTTGTGAATAAAGGAGCATTGGAGAAGCCCACTTAGGTGTATTTGAAACTGATTTTCATCAAGGAAGTGATTTAGTATGCATGCACTTTTACATAAAAATATTATAATTATTTTTATTTGTTGTTGGAACCAATAAATGTAGATGAACAAAACCTTGAAATAAAATACTACAGAACCATTGGCAGTGGAATGTGAAAGTTCCAGTAAATATGGGCTTAATTGTAACTTCCCCAAGAATTTTTAGAAAGTCATTTTGCAGCCACCTAAAGAAGAGATAATACTTTCTGCATGACAATGGAGAACAGAACCAGATAAATATGTTCCCTCACCCGCCTGTGTTGAGATGTTCCCTCGATTGTACTACCGTATCAAAACATAGACTTCCAGAGAGAATAGAATAAAATGCAGAGTCATGCAGGGATCCACAGCCATTAAACAGCAGAAAAACATTTTTAATTGTCATATTTGTTGCATGGGGGGTTAAATAAAAAACCTGTAACTCTTTTCAAGCTATGAGTAATGGAGCCACAAAAACCAGAAGAAAACCCCCCAAGACTGTAACACTGGAAACTCTTGAAGCTGAAGAGCACATTTTACTGTTTCTTTGTTAAACACAGTATCACAGATTTTAATAAATGCAGGTCAAATTCTGAAAGGTTCTGAGCACATTTGATGACAAATTACTCATCCCTTGACACACTCAGCTGAAGAGGGAAGTAGATTCTTTATGAGATTCTCTGTGAATTTAGAGAATTCCTGCATGAGGGATCCCTCAGCTAAAACAAAATCTATTAGCTTTGACATCAAGTTTGTTGTCTGTTTTCTCTTACTTCACAGACTGATCCAATGCATTCCTAAATTTCTGGTGGCAAGGAAATTGAGACCACTGGAAGAACATTTATTGTGGCAAGCAGAGCTCAGGCATATCTATACCAGAATGCAGCCCCAAGTCAGAGTAAATCTATCAGCAATGTGCCAGTCTTTGCTTTGCTCTGGCCACAAGTTAGCTATTGGACACCTGCTCTGCAACTGAACATTTCTACCTGAGGAGAGAAAACTAGTCTATTTTTAACATTTTAACTGTCAAAAAGAACTAGGATCAAGTTTCTGTCTTGCCAGATTTTTATTTTTGCTATCCACTGAGCATCTCCCCACCTCGGTTTTGTGGAAATAGAGTTGAGGTTTTTCTGGCCCATGAATATAGTCAGTATTCATAGCTATCCATCTTCACTTGGTCTTGACATTGATGGGAATTGCCTGATTTCACTCCACTCAACATTTTTGCAGTCATTTAAAAATCATGTAGGGACCTGTCCTCAAGTGTAGTAACAGACTCTTGTTATGCTCCTGCAGTGTAAACCAGACTCAAATAAGAGTCCCTTATTTCACATCACAATTTATGAATTCATCAGTCTGAAAGGCCATTATCAGAAACTCCACAGAACATGACATGGGCTGTGGTACATGTCAATGCTGAGGTAATTCTGCCATGATTATTTTATTAAGTGCTTATTAGCAACAGCCAAATTTGCCTCACAGTCAATCCTTTGGGCAAAAGGGAAGAATATAGCAAAAATGAATACATGCTATAGGCATTTTTTCCAACCTTAATGAACTGTCATTAGCAAAACTGCCTTTTCTTGCTTCAGAGGGGTCACAATTCATGCTCTATCCAGTCACATTACTTGAAAAACACTGCCACTACCACATGGCAGCCTCTCATTTTATACCAGCAAAATCTCCTTTAGCCTATGCTGAGGGATGAGCAGCTGTGAGGGTTTGTGCTGCTCTTGCATCTCTTTGCAACTCCTCAGGAAGTCTATCTGTATTAAAAGATTTTAAAAATTAAGCCCATTTTATTGTCTCAAATTCATTAGCCTGAAAAAAAAATCTATTCAAAATAATTGAAGATACGTCATATAGGTATTTAAGGTTTTATTTCTCTTCCAAATATAGTTTGATAGATTATGACATCTATGCATATGACAACTATGGACAACCTTCATTTTCATCAGATACCAACTTAAATATATCACACATCACATAGAATCTACCCTAGGAGTACAGTCACCCCAAAACTGCACAGAGATGTCCACTTAGAGCTGCCAGAAAAGGGTCACACTTTTCTTAGGCTGCAACAACACTGTCTGCTCACAGCTGCTCTAGATTTCTCCATCATTTTTCTAGCAGCTTTGCATAATAATTCCTGGTATTGATTGTGCAGAGCACTGGGGTGTGTAAGGGTTTCCTTTGAAAGTGAAATCTATTCAAAATATTTAAGCAATACCCATCCCTTTTTATCTTCTATTTTACTGACCAAAGTTGAGCAATACCCGTCACTTTTTAAATTTCTATTTTACTGTCTGGAGTTCTTATAATATTGATCATTCTGTGAGTTTCTGCCATGAATTATCCTTACAGGTCTCTAAGACCCATGAAATGGGATAGTATTTCATTCACATCCCACACAGCAGCTTTGTAACGTCTGCCTTCATGTCCTGCTCATCAGGAATTACAGACCTCAGGTAAAAACTCCTGTGAAATGTCATCCCCAGTTCTTTATTTGTTTTCAAGTGACTTTTAATTAAACACCAATGTGTGAAAAATGTCAAAACCACCTTTTCACAGATCCCTGAATGCAGTTGTGATTAAGTTTTAAATTAATAAATAGTTTTCATTTTAATCAACAGCAAAAACTCCCAAGAGCTGAGGCAGGAAACAGTGCAGGAGCACATTCAGAACACAACACAGGTTGTGTTACAGGTGTCCCTAGGATACTGCTGTCAGGCTCTTCTGCACTTCAGGAGTAAATAGATCAGGCAGGATGAGAACTAGAAGTCAGCAGTCTAAGAAATGGTCTAAGTTGCTGGTAGCTGGTTTTCCAGAAACTGTAATTCAGGAAAAATTTCATGGAATATCTAGCATCTGCATATTCTTGTCAAAATCTAAACTGATTACAACTCAAGTCTGCCAGCAGCCTGAAACAACATATATATATATGATAAATGTGTGAATTTATATAATTTTAAAGCTGTCGAGAGGACACAGAGTTAAAGAACTGCATTATTTGGGTTTCAGCAGATAATGAAAAAACGAAATACCTAAACAAGAGTCTTGTGTTCTGTCGCAGGTGGGTGGAGCTTGACAAAGTTCATCAAGCCCTCATAGCTAATTGGCATAGAGATAATAAGCAATCCAGGGTGAAGGTGGCATGGGAGCAGACAAAGCTGCAGGAACAAATTAATCTCCTCCTCAAGTGTGCACCTAGGACAGTGTCAGAGGCTCTTCTGCCCAGCCGTTGGCCAGCTCTCATTTGGAGTCCTACACCACAATGTTGAAATAATCACGCAATCTTTCAGACCCAACTTACCCTGCCGCATCTCTCATTCCGCTCATTATTCTACAAAAAACCTTAAACCAAGGAGCATTCAAGTCAGTCAGTTAAGTTTCCTCTATAAAAATATTGTATTGCAGCTTGAATACAGATATTCCTAAATTTAGTCCAGCGACATTTTGCTTTAATTCTACAATGACTTCTGAATGAACAAGTTCTTGACAACATGAGCTCCTCTTAATGCCACCCATATGAATGGCAGAGGTATTACCAGTGATTACTGTTGATTGGTTTGCCTATTATGTTAATTTTGTTAACATGCAAGAACAGCTGGCCTTATTAAAGCACGTTTGAGTCTCTAACTTCAGTTAGTAAATCAATATTGAGTATTTTCCAGAACTGAGAAGTATGCATTGTATCATACAGTTCCCATGAAAGCAAATTAAGTTGAAATAAGCAACTAAAGAAGACTATCAATTAAATATATTAAAAATACCCTTATTAAGCCCAGTTTCAATATTTTTTTTTCATTTGGCTTGAATCCTAACAAGCAGGTGATCAACAGCTCCATTAATAACACAAATGCCATCCTCACACTAGTACACTCCCACACAAAGAAAGCAAATATATTGTAGGCTGATCAAAGAGAAGTGTTCAAAAGCACAACTTGGATATCAGAAATGAATTAATTGTTCCTACAGTGCTTTAGAAAGCATCCCACAATACTCAAGTTCAATTGAGCTGTGCCTCTGTGCAATAAGCAGAGCACTTTACATTTAAAATGGTCACTGTCCCTTCCAACAGGAACTATTGCAATTAAAGAGGTGTTAGGAACAATCATGATCTGGTTCAGAATTAAATCCATCTTCACACTGTGGTTAAGGATTGTAAATTAAATAGAAGATAACTTCTCATCTCTGAAATTTGTAGCAGTATTTCTCATGAATATGAGCTCATTTCATCCAAGTTGACTAGAAATGCCCGCAAATCCCCATCACCAGATACTCCCTGTAGGTAGGACATTGCTCTGTTAGAATGAGAGGTGCCAGTGCATCCCAGGGTTACATACAGGCTACAACAGAACTATAACCTAGAGCAAAATGGTCCAGGAACTTACACATAACAGCAACTGAAGAGGTAAAAAGTTACAGATAATGCAAATGACACAGAGAGCTGTCATTCTTTCTGTGAAAATAAGATGGGGTCAAAATAAACATTAATTACTCAATTTACAGGAGGGCAGAGTAGCCAATCTGAGTGTTCTCTTTGGCCCAGGATCTATACATTTTCTTATGCTTACATTCAGTTTCCTCTGGCCTATATTCAAGCTTGCTTTCAAATGGGTTTTTCCTGTGTCAGTGATCACACTGATCAATGGATACAAGGCACAGAATAAGGTCCGAAGCATATTTATCTATAAGAGTTCACAAGACTTGAGTTTATGTAGCTGGAGATACTGAATTATCTACATCAAGAAACTGTCAGTGATCCCTAGGACATGTTCGCCTCTTTAATCAAATGGAGCATAGGTGCCTTTCGATGCCTAATTTTGATTAGAGTTCATTGAAAACCCAGCAAACCATCAACCATTCTTAGACCTGGCCTGAGATTGTTTAATGCCATAAAATTAAAACAATAGAAGCAGCCAGAGAGAAAAGGGAACAATTCTGAAGCCAGAGCAACACAACAGGGCCTCTGTACGGGAAAGCAAAGGAGCTCGGGGTATGCTCAGTACAGTCACTGCCTTCTCAGAAATATTGGTTAGAGACAGGCAGAGTTTGCCTATGCATCAATGATGGCTGCAAAATAGGGGAATGAGGAGGACATTTACTGAACCATAAAAAGCTGGAAAAATCATTATCCTTCTTTTAAGCCTGCTTTATAATTTTCATGGAAGGGTTTGAATTGGAAGGGACCTTAAAGCTCATCCAGTTCCAATCCCCTGCCATGGGCAGAGACACCATCCACTGAAGCAGGTTGCTCAGAGACTCATTCAGTCTGGCCTGGAACACTTCCAGGGATGGGGAATCCAGAATTCAGTGGTCAGCTTGTGCCACTGCCTCACCATCCTCACAGTAAAGAATTTCCTCCTAAGAGCTAATAATAAATCTACCCTCTGTGAGTTTGAAGACATTCTCCCTTGTTTTATCACTGCATGCCCTTGTATCTTTTTATCTATGGGGAGTAGCCTAATTTGCAGAGCACACTCATCAAACCAATTAAGACTCCATAAATATCACTCTGAAAAGGAGCCTCTCCCCAGTAAACATCCACTCTAATATGATTACATCTCAATGCAAAGAGGGAGAGGTGAAAAAGAATGCCCATGTTTGATACATTTATGAATTTAAATTTTAAAGAACCCTGCATAAAAGGCTGTAGCTCCACAAAGAATTTCAGCAGTAGGGAACAAACTGACGTACAAAACCTTTCATCTCTGCATAGCTGGGGGTCATTAACACAGAGGCCTTGGGCTAGGGCATTAATTTCCCCAGCTATCTAAGAGTGAGATGTACAAAATAAGCTTTTAATTGCATATTTGAACAGTACTAGAGTACTAGACTGCACCAGGCCTATGGTTTGGATCCTGGCTCAGTGGGGTGTGTATGTGTGGTGTTGGTTTATTGTTGGTTTTGATTTTGTTTTTTACAGTCTAGCTGGTTTTATCTAAGTGAATATGTCCTGCATTCTATGATAGTCTCATGTGGTTCTGAAATACAGACTGGAGTCTAAGTTACCCATCTTTCAAGAAACTTTAAGGATGATAAATTCTCCAAAAGCATATTCCTTTATAATCCTTGCCCTTGTTAATTCCTCAGAAATACCTTCTATGACAGAAGATTGTCAGATGAGCCAAAAATTAATAGCAGACAGCTGTATTTTCAAGTTGTTTGACTTCCTATTGCCATCCATTCTGGATTTGCCCCATAAAACCCACACAAATTTGGGCATAGGCATTCCAATCATGCAAATGTGGACAGGAGCATCTATTGCATCTGGAAGGCAAGGGAGAAACAGGAGAGCTGAGTTCAAGCACCAGTATCTCAGTCTCTAAGTGCTAGACCACCCTGATAAATATGGGTATGACAGCCCTGAATGATTGCCTCTCAGTCTACTTGGCTGAACCAGCTAATTATCACAGTTTATTTGAGCACCTAATAAAATCACAGCATTTGTAAAAGGTACCCTCTGTCTGCACTTCCCACAGAAGGACATTTTTCAGTCCAAGAAAAGGCTATTTTACAAAACCTAATGGTAACAAGAATATAAAGAAATTCTTTACAATTGAAACAGGAGCGGAAAAAAAAAGTGTAGGTAATTTTTATCAGATTTTTTTAAAATTTTTTCAAGACTCTCTCTGAGAGAAAGAAGTTGCAGTGATATTTTGAATGTGTTGGCCAATTGAGTGGGTTTGCAAAATAAAGCCAGATGGCAATGGATTACCCAAATGTTTCACTGTGGGAAGTTAGCCATTTGCTGTGCCTCCAACAGGATTGTTTCTCAGATCCCACCCTGCTCAACGCTCCCACAGCTTACACACCACCTGCTGCCCTGCTGTGGGGTTTATGGCATGAAGAGCAGCTAGTCAGTGGCCAGTTGTAGGTGGCCACTGCTCCATCAGCTGTGGAGACAGCAGAGAATGGAGTGGAGACTCCTCCACACACAGCTTTCCACGCAAGGCTTGAGTACCAGAGGCCAGGTCCTACTTGCTTTGAAGTCACCAGAAGTTGACATGACACTGAAAGCACAAATTTGAGGAAATTGTGGTGCCCTGGGTAATTTATATTTTTTTGCTAGTGTATGAAGAATCAGGTCAACTCAGAACTGCCTAGTAGCCCTGATTCTTCACTCACAAAGTGATGCGAAGTGGATCGAGACTAAGCACAGGAAAGCACAAAACTGTAGTCTGTGCCTGAATAAGACACAGAGGAGTGCAAATCACTGCAGTAACAAACTTTCCAGGATGATCATCACTCAAAAATGCACTCACTATCCAGACTCCCAGAAACTCCCAGGCAATGACATTCTGGGACACCAAATCTTTGTTGCTCCTCTGAAGCAGCCTTTTTAAACAAAAGTATTTTCAAAAATAATCTGTATTGGAATAACAGTTCACATATCTGGTTCTCTTCTACTACAGTACCAAAAAGGCTCATTTCCAGGGCTGACTGATGGTGTCATTCAGATACAGCTCCGGAGTAGATTGTTCTCCCCATCATTCTTTCCTTTAAGTAGACAGACCAAAAGACAGTAAAAGTTCACAGTCTCTAAAGTCACATTTTATTACAAAATACAGAAATAATAAAGCAGAAGATAAGTTCTTAAATATAAAGAATTCCCAGGTCTGCTGAGGGAGACAAAGTAAATAAAAAGCTCAGAAACAACCCCCTTCAACAACACCAGGAAAGATGACTCGAGTTCTTCGTGCAGCAAATTTGTGCCCAGCCTGTTCTGCAAATTTCTTCTTCTGCCACGGCTCCTACCATGTTCAAGCAATGCTTTTATTTTTTGAATGCAATTAATCCATCCTCTGCTTTACACAGCCATTGCAGGTCACACTCAAGCACCTTAAATTTCTCCCCCAGAACAGGGAATCTTTCACTTACATGCTTGAAAGCATTGTGGCTACTTAAAAGTTTTCAGTCAAAGCTGTGGACAAACCACATGGGACATTGATCCTCCTGTCCCCGTCCTTTGCCACTGCCAAACTACAGCAACCAACTCCTGGTGAGCCATGGGATGTTAACGGCAGGTGATACCTCTGCCCTGCAAGCCAGGGGTCTGTAAAACACCCCCAGTCATCCAACAGAGCTTCCTGGGAAAATAACATTTTAGTATCTGTTTGTACAGATAAGCTGAGGCAGCTTTTATCTTTTTCATAGTACTGGTATTTCATGCTGTCTATGCAGCCTCAGCTTCTGACAAAATTGACACAGACTGTACCCCAATCTCTTCTTTTCTTCCTTATACTCACACATAATAATGAGGGAGGAAAGGGGCTGTCAAATGCTATAGGAAAACAGGAAAAACAGCTTCACATTTCAATTACTTTTACATATCACTAGGACTGCTTTGCAAATGTCTCCTTTGCAATTTCAGGAAACCATTTAAATCATCCCCTTCTGATACCTTAAGTTAAGAGCACTAATTCCAACACTTCTACAGCCAGGTAGCCCTAGAGTGACTGTCTTTGCATTAAACCTCTGAAACTCCGAGAAAGTAATTTAGAGCAGCTAAGTTATAAATCTCTTGTTGCATTACAGAGTTTCTTGTTTAAAAAAGAAGAGGCTTGTTTCTCTCTTGTGATGTGACTGAGCACTGGGATCTTTTCGTTTAGGTCATTAACACGCCAGTATAAATCCATTTCTTACTGTTCAGTTTCATTCATGATCCCTGTGACAAAATATGAAGATCAGGGATTTTCAGATTAGAATTGTAAGTCAATTCAAACAAACTCACAAAGAATTACAGATTAAGAAGAACGCACAAAATGTTGGATTATAATATTATTTTTTCAAAGGAGTCCTGAAAGTGCTAACATCATTAAATACAACAAATGTACAGCTATTTTATGCAACATATAAAATGTTTTGCCTTTGACAAGATTAACGTGAGGGCTGAGACTTTCACACAAGCAGGACCAAAAAGCCTCACTATAAAAATATCAGCTCCACTTCAATAACAACCAAGTATCTGAAATACTCTGTTTTCGGGGGAAGAACAGAACTAAATTGAAGATGCTGAATTAACCATTGCTAGTTTTAAATGAGATGTGGGGGAATGAAACCCCTTTCCCACAGTGCTTCAAACTTTTCTGCCTTGTGCTCTTTGGCCACAAAGGCAAACAAGCCTCATTCAATGCGTTTGACCTTTACCAATGGTATCAAAAGCCACATTACCATTTGCAGTTAATCAGATTAAATGAAGATGATCATTGGGTTAATTAGGTGAACAAGGCTCACCGATGGTAATAAGCAGAGAATGCATAGAGCAGGCTTCAGTGGATAAAATATAATGGCAGCTATGGGCATGGAGCATCCACAATTATTTAAATCAGTTTCTGTTGAAGAAAAAGTAAAGTCTGGTCTAGCAGAGCACAAAACCCACAGCCAGCCATCCTGGCCTCAGTACTCACATGACAGAGTCAGGCCTGAAAAGAATTCTTTTAAAAAGAGCACAAATTGCAGCCTTGTTCTGCAAGTCTCTTCCTAACTTGGAGATGCTTCCATTAAATTTCACAGGCAAAATTTATAGTCTGGAGTCATGTCAAGGAGAAAGTAGAAGTTGCCTAATTTACCAAGCACAGCTCAGCTTTGACTCAGATTCTATTCTTGAGCATTACATTATGCAAACTACTTCATAAAGCGCCATAATCCCCTTAATGCAGCCCACACTGGTTTAAAAATTAAAAATCACTATTGTTTCAATTATCCTTTTAATTGGATGATGGCATGACTAATATACAATATAAAAGTAAACTATTTAATCACATAATCATCCTGTTTTACATTTTATTCGTGCCAGGTATTTCTAAATTCAGATGTTATAATGTCAATCAACCTAAAATTTATAGCCTTCAAGCTTTTCAGACACACATTACCTCCAAGTCAGTAAAATATTGAAGCATGACTGAAATCATGGTAGGAATGCAGTGTAAAAATCAGTAATTGCATAGTAGATGCTCTAAACATTTCATGTCAGGTTTTTGTGATTCCTTTGTGTGTGTGAGAGCAGCAGAGAGAGAACACAAGAGCATTAGCCCTAATAACAAGGCTTGTTGCATTGGCATCAGCTGCAACACTCCTGGGAAACCCAGAAATTCCTTTCTTCTTTTCTACCAGAGGATGAAGGAAGAAAAGAATGAGGAGAGCACATAAGCCCCTGCCTTACTCAGCAATTTGATGAGCTGATTCCTATGCTAAATTGAGCACCACGCAGGAAAAAAGCATCAGAAACACCTCTAGCCATGCTCACTTTTCAAGACAAATTCTTTCTGGCTGAAACAGTTCCCCCATCCGGTATTACATTGATACTGTAAAGATATCACCTGGTATTTTACAGTATTTAAGTGGCTGACTACATGAATTATTTGGTTAGAGGAACGACTGCACATGGATTGTAGCATGCAATAACAAAACAGAACAAAAATGTCCAAGACTAAGGTACACAAGCAGCTCTTTGTGATTGCCAACAGAGAGGCCAGACAGTACGTTCTTAGTTAATGTTCAATGGTCTTGTCTGAGTTATTTTCTAAAACATCTCCACTAGAGCTGCTCATTATTTTAAAGTTATTCTTAATAAATATTGATTTGCTTATCATTTTTTTGCAGAAACTGTTATGCCGCTTTTAAAATTTATTTTCTTGTCATGCAGATGAACTTTCTCTCCTGGCAGAAAAAAAAAAGCAAACAGAAAATTATTAAGTTGCTGAAAAATCATGTTTTGACATTTTATAACCAATTTCTTCACATAGACTTCAGAATTTCAGAGTGTTTTGATGTTTTTAGTTTTTGTTCTAAATGTAGAACAATAACTCAATGAAGTGCCTTGATTAACTTACTCCATACCTTTTTATATGCAGTTCACAAACCATTCCAAGGCTTGAGCTTTACGCTCCTGCCTCAGAAATATTTTTTCTAAAAGATCAGATGTTCATTAGGCAGAAAAGCTTTTTTTTATACATTCCAGTTCCAGCCTGCATTCCCTCTTTAAAGATAGGCTCATCTGTTTTCCTCATGGTGAAATATTAATGGATCATAATTTATACAAAGGAATTAAAGAGAATGCTTCTAAGTGTCTATAAAATATGGTACCCATTTCAATGGTGGAAAGCACACTGGATCTATAAGGGATGTTTTCTGGGGAGGTCAGTGTATGAAACATCTGAGACACTCCAATACTTAAAAAGAGAAAGTTGAGATTTATGCATTAGAATACAGTTTGGAGTAATGAAAAGAAGGTAGCATTTTTCATAATAAGGTAAGAACAAGCTACATGTAATTTAAATTGTAAAGCCATTACAGAAAGCAGGAGTTCTTAATGCCTATTTAACAGTGTTATTACAGAAAATAAAATTCAAAAAAAAAAAACATTTGCTGTTATTAGAAATAAGTAGTAACTGGCTGAGCTGTACAATTCCAAAGCTGTCAGATGAAGTCACTCTCTTCCTGAATTAAATAGCTGCCACCTACCAAGCAGATACAAAACCACTTCAGATGTGCAAAATCAGTGTAATTTGAAACAAAACAAAGAACACCAAATACACACTAGTGAGAAAGTAAGACTGCTGAAAACTAGAAATGCCAAGGTTCTGCAGTATTTGCCAAACAGTTTCTAGAGTTGTCCATCACAAAGAAGGATCAACAAAGCTTAGGTATTACCAGAACTGAAAGAATCTACATAAATGGAGCAACAATAAAATAGTTGATTTGATTTGGGAGTTTTTGGGGGGTTGGGTTGGTTTTTCTAGCAAGAATTGCACATGTAGTTTGTTTCTGAAAGGTTTTTGAGAACTGCCTCACAAATAAGAGGTTTATCCTCTATCTGTAAGGTATTGTAGCTAAAATCTGGCAGTAGATCTTGCAGAAACTACAAAATGTTGCGTCGGCCTGTCCTAACTGCCCGGGGGGACAGGAGCGCAATCCCAATGAGAGAGTTGAAACTAGGATGTGACACAGGATCAACAGCGCAGGTGGAAGAGAAATGGACCTTTGCAAGTTCTCTGGCAAACTGGGTTTATTTACAAGAAGGTCAAGGCAGATGAGCAAACGCCAAAGGGCACGGCAACAAAGCCAGGAAAGCTGAGGGTGCAAAGGGTTTTATGTGGAGGGTCCAGGGGCGGAGCTGAGGGTCAGGGTCCAATAGGGTTGAGAGTGAGGTAAGTAAGGACCAATCAGGGACAAGGGGTGTATAATGAAGCAAAAAACAACCAATCAAGGTACAGAACTGACAGAACTTTCCAGGGATATTATAACCAACTGGGATTGATATGCCAACAAGCCAACTGGGGTACGATGATTAACATATTCATGAAACCTAGAACTCAAACTCTAGATTGTGTCCATGGCCCAGGGATCGCAGGGGACCTATGAGTCCCCACAATGAAAGTTGGAAGTTATAGACAGATTCCAAAAATTCCTACATGAAATCTATGGCCTGTGTTAGGCAGGAGGCCAGGCAAGATGATCACAGGGGTCTCCTTGGTCCATAAAACACAGGAACAGGTGGGAATGGCCATGGAGTGTCAGTGGCTCAGCTTTTCCCCTGACATAAATATGGATCAGAGCCTGTTTACAGCTCTGTCCAACAGGACCAAGGCATAGCAGCCCCCACTGGGACAACTGGAAACAGGGCTCAGTTTAGGGGATTATATTCCCCTTTGACACCAGCACTGTTTACAAACCAGACTCAAAAGCCAGGATTCTCCTTCCCTCTTTGATCACAGTACAGAAGGTTTCAGATTTATGTGGCATAAGAGAGCCCAGGCCCTGGTTCCAGGACCATGTCAGTGTGACTGGTCAGAGCTTCCCACAACAGAGAGATTACAAACAAGCAGATTTCCAACTCTCTCCTGCCCTGCCCTCTGCATGAAGGAAGAAAAGGAAATTTTCTGGGGCCTCTATCTACACATTCATTTCCTCCTCAGCCTGGTGCACTCCCTTCTCCCCATGTTCCCTATCCACTGCTTTGATCATCGCTGTTAAGGGAAGTAGAATAATTGAACTTCAGAGCTTTTGCCCACATCAGCTGTTGAACAGGCTCCTGGGTACATCCTCATCAATGCAAAGGCAAAATACCTGCCCCGAAGTATTAAAAAAGCCAAAGCCAAAACCAAACCTGCTGCAACAGGGTTACTGTCCTGAAGATAAGCTATAGAAGCTTGGATGAAAATTGTTACTGTGGCTGGGAAAGAATAAAAGCCTTTCCTGAGGCAGAAACAAATGAGTGTCAAAGCCACAACGGCAGGAAAAAGACATAATTGTTTGCTAATATTTCCTCTCTTTGAAGTGAGTGGAAAGCGGCCCACAGCATCTATGGATATATGCAACATTTGTGTACAGTTGCTGTTTGCTCATCTGCTTTTATAGATATAGTCTTTTTCAGAGTGCTAATGTGTTTCGTAGATGCAATAAATCTAAATTAGTATTCATAAAAACTTAGGTTTCCCCAGAATTACTCCCTTTCACATGCCTGCACAAGCTCTACCAGAACCATTTTACCTTATTTAGTGTCTTCTGTACAGTGCCACTACATAATGCTGTTTAAGAACTACATCTACCATTGACTTCTCTCCCTGAAAATATAAGGAATGAAATCAGCCCATGTTAAATCATAGATGGCTTAAAACTGGATCTTGTTGAAAAGACAGATCTTCTCACAACTTCTGTAAGTCATTTGTCGCCGCTGCTTTCCTGCATGGGGCCCTGGCAGGGCCACCCGGCGCAGCTTTTTCCCTGTGCATGGGTCCCGGGGTGCCGGATAGCAGCGTAGTGTACGGTGCAAGCGGCGAGAGCGGGAGAGAAGGAGGCACAGAATCTCTCAGTGTGACACAATGGGGTTTATTACCTCCATGGGTCAGGGACCAGAAAGAGCCCCGATATCAGAGGGTCCAAGGGTTTTAAGGTCAAGGGGTAGACATGGTTGAGGGTCAGGGGTCCAGTAGTTTCGGGGCAAGGAGGAGGAACAGGGGGGGAACTTCAGGTGCTCACCCAACAGGGGTGAAGGGGTAAGAACACATTAACTGGGAGCCTATGGGGGTGCAAACAAGAAAGAACCTTCAAGAACAAGGGGAGGAAAAGGCAGAGAGCCACTGTACCCAGGGGGCGGAGGACTCTATGTGGTGGTCTCCTCCCACGGCACCCAATCCGGGTTGCTGTGGGATACAACAATTATTTTTTTTAACTTAGCAGTAAGAACAGCTTCAACTTCAAGCTTCAAGACACCATGTTTGGTAGGTTTTGCTTTTGTTTCATCAGGAGCAATTTAAAAGTATATTTAATTTTTTTTAAATGTACCATTTACTCCCCATGAGTTTTCTTTTATTTTTGTTTCTTGCACTGAAAATCTGTTGAAATGAATAACTGAATTGTTTTTAGTACTACTTTAATGTAGAATAACACAAACAGTTATGCAGAAACAAACCAAAAAATACTTTGAGTTTGGTAAACAAGCACTGAAATCAAGTCTGCCTGTGCATGAAAAAAGCATGTGAAGTTTTTAACAGAAAAGAAATCAAATTTTCCATATTATATAGTATAAATTTGATGCTAAAGAATAAAAAAAGGATACCATTTCAATGTGAATCCACACCACTAGCTACTCCCTGTTCACATGTCAGGCATTGTAGGGCTCCTATGAGCTGCTGACCTGGCAATTCTCAAAGGTGAAATTCCATCAGGAATCCTGCTGGGAACAACATCCAGAGCCTGCAGGGGATCCCTGAAAAGCCACCTACCAAGTACTTCATCCCACTGAGATAAAAAGGGATTTGCGTGGCTTGGCTTTGCCTTTGCCCACAACGTGCACTGTGAACCAAGAGGTTCTTTGGGTTTGGTTTTCAGGTTACGCATTAACTCTCTGTGCTTTTTTACCCTCTCTTTCTCTAGCCTGGAGCAGATGCTGATACAGCATCTCAACTCTGTTCCTCTGGGATCATTCAAGGAATTTACACAGCAAATGTTCACAGCCCTTTAAGACATTTCTTATAATGCCCAGCACCACTAATTGCATTAGTCCATCTTGCATCACCCTTGCTCACTTTCTGGATGCTTTTCTACTCATGAAGATGCCAGAGATATTCCCAAGTCTGGTTTCAATGCTAAGAAATCTTATTTCTTTATGCCTCCTTCTGAAAGTTTAATTTCACTGGCAGTTTTTGGCACTATTTCCCACAAAGCACCAGGAGAGGATGAAAGCAAGAGAATGTGGCAGGGTGGATTTAATATCTGCTTCTATGTTTAACTTCTGTGAAAGCCATTAAAATGCCATCAGAATAACCAGTTTCAAAGGCCATGCTAAGAGACTACTTCTGTTTCCACTGGAGAAAAAGGAAAGGATAATCTGGTTTCATCTCTAAGACTGATATTTTCAGAAGGGCTTTTCTTCTGAAAGCAGAGGACTCCTTTGGAAAGAACAGATCTTGACATTACTGTATGAGTTTTCAGAGCAATACGGGTTAATTTTTCCATTGATTTTTCAAGCCAAACTGACCACTCCATGTATTTGGGATGAAGTCAATGATAGAAAAAAATATTGTTAATGAAGCTTATTAGAGTTACATTTAGACGCCACTGTGCTGTGCATACGGGGAAGTATTTCTGCCCTGAAAACATCTGGCAAAGAAGGAAAAATAGAATACATGAACTGATTCAAACATCAGGTCTTTTTCTCAGGTCATGGGAGGAGTTAGTAAAGATTAGGTAAAGGAATGGGGGGAAAAAAAACAAAAAAAACAAGAGAAGACTAAGCGAAACAGAACTGAACAAAGAGCAGGCGGCATGGAGTAAAAAATATTAAGGAAATAGTCAAGCAAACTGAGAGGAACGTGGTAAAGTCCTGCCTAGTTGCTTCTGCTACTGCTCCTGCCAGCTGGGGTCTGGCTGGTTTTCCTATGAGGAACAAAAACAGCACTGAAAGAAGCCCACACAGCCTCCTATCCAGGAAGCATATTTCCCAAATTAGCCTTAGGAAATCACAGAGCGTTTACATGATGAAAATGCCACATATGGTCCTCTTGTTTATAAACTATCTTTACTAGTAAGTATTGAAATAAATCAAGCAAGACTCCATTTCCTTCATGCAGGAAAAGCTGAATCTTTATTCACATAACTTATTTTACACGATTTTCACAGACCTCGTGTGCAACATCTATTGGCTGGTAGTTTTCTTACTACTTCATTTATTGGTCAGAAGGTGATTTGTGTGTACGTACTAAGGTTCAGGTTGTTTACATTTTTCTTTTGTGGGTTCTCATGGAACAGATCTAATGTTTATGCAGGTGCACTTATTTTTCACCCAAGAATATGTTGATAACAAACTATTCATACCCAGATTGTTTTTGCATGGGAACTTGCAAAGTACTAGCTGCACTTAGAAGAAATGACAGACCAGCTTTGATTTAACAGAGCAGGCCTGATTTTATGAGGCACCTATCTGCAACAGTAAGAGACTCTGAGTAGAATTAGCAAATTTCAAAATAAAAACGGCTTGGCTGACTTCCCTACAAAACTGCAGTTGCACAAATATTCCTTCTTAGAAAAAGAACAATTCAGAAAAAAATAATTAAAAATATAAACATATGAATCAAACTGATCCTCCTCCCTCAGTGGATCCCTAAATCACCTGTACCCTGAGTGCAAACCCCTTTCTCCATTCCAAGGATGTTGTATTTGCAGGCAGGTGGAGGCTCAGCAACTTACTAATGCAGTAAATTTTAAGTGGCAGAAAGTGAGGGTGACAGCATACAGCTGTAACACCAGGCACACAAAATATAGGTAAACAGTTTAATTACCCAATTTTTTTCAACTCTATGAAGAAACTGGTGAAAGATTAAATTTCTTTTTTTATCCCCTTACATTTCCCTCATGTGAATATTCCCCTCCCAGAAATACAACCCTTCTGTTCAGTTAAATAAACACAAACACAGCCTAGCCATTCCTTCTCAGCTTCACTTCAAATCAACCTTGTACCACCCCTAGTCCTTCTCCTTGTCTCCTGGATGAACAAATGTGTTTATGGTAAATCAGATTTTCCTTTTCTTGGTATACAGTAGAATCAAGGGGAAATCATTCTCTGTGGAAGATTTTTGCAGCTCAAAATGGGAATTTAAGGCTTAAATAATCACATATCCTACAAAACATCAAAGTGGCACATGACCTATGGTGGCCACAGGCTCCAGTTTGGAGTTTGGTTATGGTGGTAACAGCAAGGCTGCTAGAAACTTGAACTGAAACACAATTGATCCACTGCCCTTGTCCCTCCAAAGCCACTGCCACCTCCAAGAGCTCTGTCCCTTGTTCATAGCTCCCAGCAAACAGCACCAGGGTGGGCACTGTGAGTGAGCAGAGACAGTAGTTCAGAGCAAACCAGGCTTGTGGCAAAGTCTCTCTCAAGCTGAAGAAGCAGACCTTACTATGCAAATGGCAATTGCAGCAATCTTTACAGAGGAGCTGTTGGCAAGCTTTAGGCAAGGTAAAAATATCAAAAGAAAGCAATTAATTTATTCTTTTCCTCAGTAAAGAACAGTGTATCAATAATGGTCCATTGTAAGCATGAATAATACTGAAGCTGGGAGCAACATGGTATAATTTTAACATTCTACAGCCTTTTTTAATCAATCTTATTGATGTTCATCACATCCATAAAGCTGAAAAGAATGGGTTTACAAAACTTAAGGAAAATATAAGATCTCATTTTGCACCTTTCAGTTTCTTCATTATGTTGCCATAATGTCATCAGTGTAATATATTTCACCCTTTTGCCTCTGTTTTAGCATTCATTTTTTTGATTCTGCTGTGATCATGTCTGGTTCTTTGAAGCAATGAAATGAATTATGGATATTGCTTTTACTCCACTGCCACATCCAGGAAAGGAGCAGGCTGTGCTGAGAGAAAAAAGGACTTTAGGACTGGGAAGTCAATACTAAAAACCAGAATATCTCATCACCCCCTC
Organism: Promerops cafer; assembly: GCA_013398275.1. Classification (NCBI taxonomy): domain Eukaryota; kingdom Metazoa; phylum Chordata; class Aves; order Passeriformes; family Nectariniidae; genus Promerops; species Promerops cafer. The sequence continues at coordinate 259,865 of VZSE01004869.1, read as the reverse complement.
CATACTGTGAGAGTTACACCTGGAACCAGTAGAGCCACATGGCTTTGCAAGAAGACTTTAGCCAAAGATTGGCCAGTTTAGGAGCAAAATCACAGAATTGTCAAGGTTGGAAGAGACCTTCAAGATCATCTAATCCAACTATCAATGCAGCAGCACCGGGATGCTGTGCTGAAGTCTGTGGTACAAAATGAGATCCAGAGAACTGCATTATTCCCAGGGCAGGGAGGTCAAAGGATCTGTTATATCTTCCAAACCCAGACCTTGGGACAGAGCTGTGGAACAGCCACATGGTCATTGCCGTCACAGTATCCAGAGCCCCATGACTACCCCTGGACAAAGACTGCAAGATAAAGTTTATTTAAGCCAGTTCTTCTATAGAAGATAAGCAATGTTCTAGTATAACATGGTAGATCAGCAACCTGTAATGTGCAAGATCAACACTGCATATTCCTCTGAGCCAGCAATTCGCTCTGTACTTGATGGTTTTAATTAGATAATCCAAGATGAAACAGCTCTAATGAAGGCACAAAGGTATTTTGGTTATGAATGGCTCATTAAAAGTCCAAATCAGGCAGAAAAGGCATTTAAACTGAGACCCTTCAGCCACTGTGGCTTAAGGCACTCTTGCCAAAGTCTTTCAGAGTTGGTTGGGAAAAAAAAATTATTTTGCTAGGGCTCATCTCATGTTCTCAGGTCTTCCTTCCAAAGGCCACTGTCCTCTCACAAAACCAAGAGAGATCACTGTACAAGAGCTGGGATTTAATTAAGAAAATAAACTGAGTTTGAGAACTGAAATACATTGAATTTTTAAAAAATTTCTGCCTGAATGAAATATCAGAATCATTTTAGACTTTCCTTGCAACAGACACAACAAAAAAGGTAAAGAAACAAAACAAAATGAAGATGCGCGCACAGGGAATTGTTATCTGAAGGATTTTGCTTTACTCAAAAAGTTTGTGTTTTACCTGCAAAGTTTTCAAAGTCATCAGTGAGCATCTTAAATGAAATTATTCAGAAGTTGTTTGCAACCACATGTTTGCCCTCAATCTGCCTCATCTTAGTTTGTAATTCCTTGGGGAGAATGACACTTTTTTTAAAAACAAAAAAACAGATAACAATGTATTGGAATCTTGCCACTTTCTTATTAAAAATGAACATCTACACCCAACTAGTTGTGTGCAGACAAAAAAAAATCTGTGAATACATAATTTGCAGCACAACAGCATGCAAATATATTCAACAATTCATCTTGCTTAAGAAGCCTGAGGAAAAAGGCACACAAAACAAAAATGTGTGTGAAGCATTCCAATAGCATCCTGCTATGTTTTTACTGATCCCTTAAAAACAAAAAGGGTAAAGAATGGGTATTAGACCACCCATTTCATGATGACTCTATAAAATGGTGATCCAAAGAGAATGAGGCCACAGTGAGATGCTCACCATCATTCTGGTTACATTAGCTGGAGCAGCAGCTGCCCTGCCCACTTCTCCAAGACCCCCTAAATTAATCCACACAGCCCCATGAAAGGAGGGATGAACACCTCAGGGAAGGCTCGTTTAGCCCGGCAAAAAAGTTCACATGTAACTATAGTCTAACAAACTACAGACGAAATATTAAACCACTAAATGCACATTTGAATAATTTAAGCCATCCAGATCGTTAAATTAATTTACCGCCATCTAAGTTTCAATTAATATGATTCACTGGTAGATTTTTATCATTGCTTAATGAGTTTTGAAGAAACACCATGACATTCAGAAGTTTTATTTTTTTTGCTAAATCAGATATTTAGCCTACTTTTCAACTGATAATATAGTGAAATATGTAGAATTAGAAGCTTTCCAGGTAAGGCAGTTAGAGTTTTATAGATTAGCCTGCTCTGTACTGAAAGCACAACATTCAAATAGGCACAGTCCAGTGTCTGTAATGTAACACACACTTATCCAGACAAAAACCCACATATTTCCACATTAGTAGGTGCCAAAACCAGTGCCTATCAAAGCTCAATTAAAAATCCAAGGTTTAGACATAGCCTTAATACAAGTTTATATACTGTGCAAGCTTTTACTTGCTCTCAGGAATCCAGTTATTGCCTAACATTTATATACCTGTTTCCTTTAGTAAATAACCAGGTAAGTCCCCAGAGACCTAGGGAACAATGGTCAAATGTGCACCACATCCACAATCTTATAAGTGGGAAGGGAATCCCAAAGTGACCAAAGTCAGGAAACTCCTATCACATTTTCCTGTGACTTATATGATAACGAAATGTTCCCCAAACTTTTCTTAATTTGTCAAAATGCATCACAGTGCCCAAGACTTAAGCACTCAACATATGCTTGCAAGAAATCTCTCTCACTTAAGGTAGACCTTTGTAAGAAGGTTTTTCATTTGGATAAAGGTCACTGACTACAGCTGGACAGGTCACTCTGTGTCACATGGCAAATTGTTTCTTTGACTCAACATGAGATTTAATATCTTGTGAATCAAAGCAGAATATGTTTTCTGTTTGTCTACAAAGAGGTTTATTACCAGCACACACAGTGATCACTGGCAGAACAGAGTGTAACGACAGAGACACACAAGCCTCTCTGTCCTAAAAGCTCCAAGCACTGGGCAGCACCCACCAAGTGGTCACAGCACAGGGAAGAAAAGGGATGACTCTGACCATAACAGTGGGGTGGCCTTTCTTTGTTTCTCATAATGTCACTTGTGCTTTTGGCCCCCATAGCTTTGTCCCTTTTCCACAGAGACAAAACCAGAAGCACTCAACTGCCAGGGTGTGTTTGGACCAACATCTCCCTTGCCTTCACCATTCCATGGCTCTAACCAGACACTCATTCACAATTTCAGTGGGATTGTGATAGCTGGCTCTGTAGGTGACACAGGTGAGATAATCAGTCACGAGATGCTTCTGGGTTGCTTCAAGACTTTGATGTATGAGTTTAGTCAGCCCTGACAGCATGAAAGCATATCAAGTTAGTCCATAAAATGTAAACAGATTTCTTGTGTGCTTGGATATTTTCCAGTCTGAATTTAGGGTAAAAGATATATTTAATACTCCACAAAAAACTCTTTACTCTGGATTTTACTGTTGGGATTGCAGTAGAAGAACTGCTGTGAACAAAGGAGAGTTTGTGTTGCTCTTCTACAATATCTCAACACCAGTTTTCATGGATTTATCTTACTTTTTCTTAGCTTTATTGAATGGTTACATGGAGGGCAAGATATTTCTCTCCCATATCCTCCATCTGAACAGGATGAAATGAATGAGTAAAACCCATGACAGTGACATTTGTGGTGTCAGAGAAAGCTCAGGACATGAGAACTTGATGTATTAATAGTGGCTGATTAAATGCTTGACCTCTCAATTATTTTTGCAATTGATAGAAAATGAACACAAGAACCTTGCAGAAGCAGAAGACTGAACTCATCCCCAGGTATTCTAGATCCAGTAAAAGCTTCCACGATCTTTTACTTCCATTTTTCTGTTCTGCCTCAGTCTTCCACACTCACCAATAAACCCTGTGCTGCGAGCCCACCTTGTGAAAATTCCAGGGAAAGCACACCACTAGAAGAGGCTGAGTCTGTCCATACAGAAAAGCCCCAACCCTAGATATTTACTTTGAGGTGTTATCAAGCCTTTCAATGCATTAACATTTGGTTTAGATATTAGAAAGGACAAAAAATATAACTGCAACAGAAGCTTTCTAAAAACAGGCAGATAAATGCAGCAGGTCTTGCCTGTCAGCAGCTGCAAATCCCACACGTGTGGCTGCTCCTCCCACCACACCTTGTTTGGGAGCCCAAAACTGTGAACACCAAGTGCCTGCTGTGAAGCTGAAGGCACAGAGGTCTTCATGAGCAGAAAGCTGAGAGACACCCTCTTCAACTACTGCCAAGTGCCCCAGGGTGGAAAACCAGACAAGGAGATGGTTTAGAGCAGGAGAGTCTTAGGAGATAATTAGCCATAAATAATTTAATTACAGAAAACACCCAGAAAGCAAAGAGACTTATTTTGCAACAGTTTTTCAAAAGATAGTAGTAATAATCTTATTATTCAATTAGCACTGCTCTTTAATGACCTTGTATTTGCTTTCAAGGTCTTATATTGACAAAGTATTTTTACACTCAATCTTCCGACATTTCATCTCAGACATTTTACAAGCAATCACTGATCTAAATTCCACTTGAGTTATTCTTTACAGCACCACACACTTAAAAGGTATCAAAGTATTAAACATAGTACAACAAACACTGATATTTAATTTTGTTATATAAAATATTTTCATCGCCATCCGAAAAGATAATGCAGATAGCAATTATGATAATAGTGCAGATTATAGACTACAGCACTCATAATTTACCTGCTACAATTTTACTAAGGCAAGCATTCCATACTGCATGCATACTTGCAAATTCACTGTTCAACCTGCTCTGGCTGATGTTATATGTATTCATACATATTCAAATGAAAACTGAGAAAAGTAAGTATATGACTGTGAGTGCTTATTAGAATGCACGCCTCCCCAGCAGATATATTAACAGGGAGCTTTGGGTTATTAGCATTGCCAGGGCAGGACTGCAAAAAGGAGCATTGTCAGCCTTGCTGTTCTGGACAGGTTCCACGGCTGGTAATTGCTTTCTGCATGCTGGAATCATCCCTGCATTTAGAGTCAAGAACTCCAGTTCCCAAATACTGTAAGCTGAAGAAGACTTTGCACCAGCTGGCTGGAGGGACTAACATGTGTTAAATGACTACAGTATCACAACAGAAAGTAGTGTCACAAGCCACTGTAGTGCACACTGCAGAGATCAGAAGCCTCTAAGTGTAATTTAAAGGTGGTGGTCTAAAAGGAAAAAAGAAAGAGGAGGAAAAAAATAAGAAGGAAGTAAGTCCCTTCAGTTCTCACAAAGAGCTTCCTTTAAATTTGTACTATTAAACCAGAAGTAAACCATGGAGAAAAGGGATTGGAAAAACAAATCCTTTACATTCTTAATGACTTGGTGGACACTCATATTGGTCTTGTAGGTTCATGTTCTTGATTAGCTTATCCTCAGCATGGTGGAGGAAAACTAACAAACTGGAGAAAGATTTCACACTTCTCTTTCAAGATCTCTTGTTAACCTCAGGGTTTTGTGTTGGGTGTTTTGTGGATTTTTTGCCTCAGCTGAAAAGAAACTAAGAACAAAGAAAATGTCCTTACTCCACATCATCGTGTAGGCAACAGATTCTGTCAAAATGGTGTGCCTCTAGGATTTGTTACAGAAGCTGACAGTTCAACAGGTTTTAAAATAAATTTTAAATAAAATGAGATGGAAAAGGAAAAAAGAGATTGCAGAGAATGGTCCTCAGATAGATGAATGAGAGCAGCAATGCTGAAGATTCCAGAGGAACTAAGTTTCACTCAAGCTAATGATCTCACATATTATTATTTTAAGGTAAATGAAATTCACTGCTCCAAGGAAAAACTTCGTAAGACTATTTACAACAGCCCATCTGAGCCATTTGCTTGTCAAGTGCAAGTGGCTCAATGCAGTGCATTTTTCCAGGCTAATCCTAGAAGGCAGGATACCTCTTCTAGAAAGGAAAAGCAACACAACAACTTAATATGCCTCATGCAATTATTAAGCCCCTCTTGGATTCCCATCTATTTTGAAGTACTCCCTTTCCTCATTGGTATTTGCCACGGTATTTTCATTATTTTTCCCGTTTCTTTGCAAGGTTTTGCGATCTCTAAATTCAGTCATGTTGACCCATTGCGTTCACACATCAAACATCTCCTGCAGGTACCACAGCATCAGTTCAGCAGAAAACCCTCCTGACCTCCCTGTTTATCATCCTGAGTCAGCCCCAGGAGGAGCAAATTAAAAACACCGAGGGAACTCAGTTTCCCTTGGCTGTGAAAGGGAAGGGAACAACAGTGAAGGTTGACATTTTCAGGTAGGCTTTTTTTCCTTCCGAAAGATCCTCTCCTGATCTTTTTCAAAGAATCTTGACTATATCCCAGGCAAGGAAAGAACTGCAAATATAAAACCATAAATCTAAAAAAAAAGAAGGAAAAAAAAAGAAGACCCAACAGATTCTTTTGGAATCAGTGTAAGACATGACCCTCATCTTTTAATGCTATTTGGAGTATAACCAATTTAGGAAAAAAAAAACAAAAAAACAAAAGAATCTCTTTTAGACCAAGTATCCAAACATTTGCAGCCAGTTAAACAAATTGAGCAGGACCTGTTTTGGGGAGCTCTATCACAGAGCATTTAGATTTTAAATTATAAATTTCTAAGGAAAATGAAACTCTGTTTTCTAGGTACAGTTGATGGCTACGTGAAACTACATCTTTGAGTAAGAATAGAAGAAAATTCACCTAATTTTGGTTATATATAGGATGCTTCACTATGCATATTGATAACAACTACGCTAGGTGCATGTCCCTTCCATTACTGGCAGTGTTACTGATTTTTTTCCCTGGTTTGTTTCATTTTCTTCCAACTTTTTTTTTTTTTTTTTTTTTTTTTTTTTTTTTTTTTTTTTTTTTTTTTTTTTTTTTGAGCTATTATCCAAGTGAGGCAGCTGCTGCTCAGAGCAGCAACTGGAAAAAAGTGTCTAATTTGTTACTAAGTATTCAGGATGATAACAATCACCCAGACAGCTCGCAATGGGAAAAAATCAAGCATGAATGTTATGGGAGAAATTCCACATACTCAGTAACTGCCAAAGCGAAACCTCTCTCCCCCTTTCCCCTCCCTGAAATTATTTTACTTTTATTTTCTACAGAAGAAGTTGTGGAGAACAAGCAGGGAGCACCATGGTGAGTTCCACACTTAGCAAAGCCACCACAAGAACCAACAAGGGCTTTCCCACAGAATCCACCATAGGACAACATGCAGCTGGATGCAAAGAACATTCAGTTCTCCATTTGAATCACACACTCTCAGGTTAGCTCACCATTTATAAAGTTGTCTTAGGTTACAATGTAAGATGTAACCGGAAGTATGTATTCTATTACCATCCATGCAAGCTGTTAAGATAAGTGGGGCAGTGTTATTTATCTCTTCCATGACTCATCCCTGATAACTCCCTCCAGGGGCTGTCCTCTGCTAAGGGGTCATCAAGTCTCACTACATGACTTACAGAATTACATCATCCCATTGTGAGATGTTCCGCCCAGGGGGAGGAACCGAGCATTCCTACCTGGATACAATATGAGTTTGGAACACCAGAGCAGCATCTACCACTGGATTCCCAGAGGGCAAGATCTTGGCAACCACCACTGGAGAAGGACCAGGCCCTTCTACAGGATCACTGCTTTGACAGAACCACATCACTCCAACAAGGACTGTAGCCACCATTTAATTGGACTGCTACTGTTAAAAACGTGGCCGGATCCCCAGTTTTTAGTGATTTTCAGCATTCATTTATTGGTTAGCAAGGTGGGTCACGGGTGCAGAGCAGGAGCAGTCCAAGTCAGCATCGGGGTGCTGCAGAGCTGACGCTGGGTTCTCTTCTTGGGCAGGAGCTGGTCCCTCGATGTTCCTTCTGGAGCAGCTCGGTGTGGGCTCACTTGGGCCCTCTTTTTATACAGTTTTTGGTGCATTTTGGTTGGTCACTTTTTGGATCCTTTTATTTGCATAAAAGGTAAGATGCTGGTTGGTTCTTAAAAAAGTTCTATTCGGGCTGGCAGGCCTGCCCTTCTAGGGGGTCCACCCAGGCTACTCAGGGGGGCAGGCAGCACCAGCCCAGGGGGTGCCTTTTACCCAGGCAGGCATGGTCGCCCTTCCCCTAGGTGCTCTCCATCCAGTGTATTCAGGCAGGCTCGTTAGCTCAGGCTGTTCAAAGGTAAGCAGACAGTTTCATCTGCCCAGGGGTATGCACTCCAACCGGGCCACTCAGACAGGCAAGTTCACTCGCCCTTCCCCCAAACCTGCAATTACACTTTTAACACAGCAACAAAACTTTATAACAGTACATGCATTATCAATATAACAAATATCTAACATTTGCAACAGCATATGCATTATCAATATAACAAATATCTAACAATCTTGCTAATCAACTGTTTAGTTTAGAAACTAAAAATAGTTTCTAACCTATTTTTAACACTACCACCAGCCTCACGAACAGGGTGTCAGGTCATATCCTGACTCTGTCATTTTAAGCCAGTGTTTCTGTACTGTTGCCTCTATTTTAATTTTCCTGTTAAATTGTAGTTCTGACCTGGAATCTCCCACTGGTTTGTTTTCAAACTAGTAAGAAAGTGTAGAAAACCATACATTTACAGAGGAAGTAACATTTAAGGGGACACTGCAGCCACTAAGACAGATATTAGCATAGTTTCCTGTACAGGAAGTTTTAAAATATCTGTAATAATAAAGTCCTAAGAGGATGTCTTGTCTCCCCAATGAAAACATCTTGCCTAAAAGCTTGCATTATTCAGCAATTAATTCACTTAGTCTTTCTGCTTACCCCTTAAGCAGTTCAAAAGCAGAGTAGTAGAAATCCATGCCAGAACAACAAGAGACAGAAACTGAAATGGAAATATCATGTATTCACTACAGAAAGTCTTAAAAAGAGTATAAAAAGATAAATATGGACCCAAACATCTCTCAGGTTGCAGTTTCTGCTTTCTCCATGATATCCTGTGGCACTCAGGACTCACCTGAACACAACCACAGCCTTAAGCAGATCTCCAATATCTTTGCCCTTAGTGTGCCCTTATGGGAAAATACCGGCCTAGTAGCTGCCAAGCTACTTAGAAATGGCTGAGACACCAACTTTTGTCAAAACTTTCCATTCTATTAAAAAGTGCCCTGTTTGCCCCACGGCAGAAGGTCACACAGGATTCATTGGTCCACTCTCCTGGGCCAGTTTTGAAAGAAGAGTTTTACATTTCAGAGGCTATGACATGACCCTGTATTTTTAACTTAGATATTGCTGAGCAGACAAAAATTGAACCCTGAGCAATTTTCCCTCTTTTCCAAATGCAAAAAATAATTGTCAAACTATTAGTTAGAATTTAAAATATCCAAAGAATCTAAATTTCCTTCCAGCACACCCAAAAGAAGTACCTACCAGTTTCCTGAACAGTAAGTCAAATAGTTTTATTTTCTTCTCGAATACAAAGATTGGGCTATTCTGACTCATTTTTTAAGTGGTTTTCACACTAGTAATGAAACAATGACAAACTGAATTGCTATTTCCTTGTGCCTCATAAGATAGCCAAAAATTCTGTTTCCCAGGAGAAAACATCAGTGGAGGGATGCACAGTGCAAAGAATGGTTACAGAGGTTATAATAAGTCCAGAAAGTACCCAAATATGGAACTGGGCCTCTCCTGCAGGATTTGTATGTGCACTGAGCCACATTCACAGAGGCAGGAATTATTTGAACACACATCTCAATGGAAAACTTCTAACACCATATTCCAGGTGAAGTCTCAGTGCAGTATCACCCAACCATTCCCTTACCATGTCAGGGCTTCCAAATTTCTTCCAGTCATACTCAGACCAGCTGCAGTGATGCAAATCCCTTCCATCAGGAATAACAGTTTCTACAGCTGTCTATGGGATCTAGGAGCTCTCAACTGCTCACCACTCATAGCCCTGGGAGAATCTACATCTGAGGAGCCAGTCAGTGTTTTTTGCTTCAATAGAACTCAATTCAGAAATAAAATGGGAGTAATGTGCACAACTAAATGAGAGCAACATTTTATTAAAGACTCATCCTGCAACTTGATATTGGAAAGTATTTCAAAAATCTTACGTGATAGTGAGGCACGTTGTTAAATGGCTTCACAATGGTTTTGAATAGGTTACTTTGTGTCTTTAAGCTTTGCAAATAGTGAAGTTGCAGCTTAGACTGCAAGGGAAAATTGAACACATAAGGACGTAGATGGGCATTCCCTAGGGACCGATGAAGACACCCAAGCACATGAGATGCCTGACTCCACAGGGAGCAGACTCCCAGAGTATTTATGAAAATTGCATAAGGTGCCCGTCTGCATCTTTTCATGTTTTATAAACACGTCTGTAAATTTAGCCTTGGGTACACTACAGGAAAAAATCCCCCCACACACTAAAAAATAACAACAAAGCCAATTAAAATGAGGCTTCCCAGTTGTATTTTACTTTTTTTTTTTCATCTAAAAGTAGAAGATACAATGTTTTACCTTCCTCAAACAAATGTATTCTAGAAGGGCAAAACATTGTATCCTTCACTTTTATTGGACTTGATCTCAGAACACACTCCAACAATAATTAATGAACATTGCCTCACTGCTCTTCTTTAATCTAGAGAAGCATCAGCAATATTTTACACAGCAGGGAATAGGGAAACACAGGTGTTAAGTGCCTTGCCCAAGGTTACAGAGCATGGCTGTACCAGAGTTAGACACCCATCCATGACTTTTAAAGATGCTGCTGAAGTGATGATGCTCCCCTTCAATTACAAAGCCTTCTAAAGTGCTCATGTGCAGCCTGTGAACATCTTTAAAATCCTTCTGAAGAGAAGGCCCTCCATTTCTCTGTTGTGCTGCCTGAAGTGGGGAGCAGAGCTGAGGAGAAGGGCTCAACAGGTGTCCAACAGTGCTGTACCTTCCCTTTTTTGCACCTAAGTGAGCAGCTGACCCGGCCTAGAACTGTACATGGGAAGAAGGGAAGGCCAGAGGGAATGCAGTGTGCTAAGGTGTTGCACCACTCACTAATCCTTCAAAAACTATGAATTCTGGATTGTATTAATCTTCCATCACCCCATCTTGCTAGTTAGGCACCTTTCTTAAATGTGGAAATAATGGCCACAGAGCAGTGAAGGGTCACTGGATGTTACGGGGACATGGCAGATTTGGGGGCTTTGTTCACATGTCTATTTCTTGGAAATGGGAGAACAATCTACAGCAAAGGAGGGAAAAAGAAAACCCAATCTGTATATTACATTTTTTCTCTCCTAGACAGCTTCTTCAACTGCTTGTCACCTGAACTTGGCAGACTTCAGAAGGCCAGAAATGGAGATAAGGCAGCCAGTAATTACCCAGGGCAACCCTCCCATCTTACTGGTAGGAGATGCAGAAAACATTAATTATTGAATATCTATCTATCTATTGAAAGAAAGTGGCTACAGTTTCATGACTATATGCTTCTGTTACTGTGTCACATCAAAAGTTACCAAAACCATCAATTTTAAAGAGTATTTTTCAAGCAAGAGTAAGGAATATGTGTATTTCTTATGGTTTTCCAGTCACATTCTTTGTTAGCTGCACTGTCCCCTGTTAGCCAAATAGTGCTGTATCAATATTGGGTGTACAGTTCAAATGCGATTAAAGCATTTTGTTGCACAAAGGTAAAGCCGTGGGATTTTGTTTTATCTGCTTCCCAGCTACTAAGAGTTTTTGATACACAGATTTATTCTCCTTTAGTGGTTCCCTAATATCTTTCCATAGTTCATTAAAAAATAACAAGACTAATTAAGTATCACTTTGAAAATTCATCATCTGCTAGTGGAAGAAATGTTTCCAAATATCATGGAATTACTCAGTTTTCCATATTAGAAAAGTGACAGTGCCTGACAGGGAGAGGAGCTTTCAGCTCTTTTGACTGCTATAGTTGTAACCAGACTGTAGCTGTTGGCGTTTTTTACCATTGTTTACCCCAAGCTAACACTTTATTCACAAGAATAGTTCTTCATAAATACAAGCAGAGGTGCCAAAAAATTAGATTTAAGGCCCTATTGCTTTTAACTGAGCTCTTTATGAATAAAGATTACTTGCAACAGCAGAAGGTGCCCTAGGAGATCACTAAATCAAAACACAGACTCAACCCCAAACAGGAATGTATTATAAGAGAACAGGAGAAAAGTAAACAGGGCAAACATTTGGAGCTGGAGGAGAGTGGTAACAGAGAGTAAACTGCACCTCCCACATCCTTAGTAGTGTAGAAAGAATCAACTTTGCCTGTTGCTGGTAGGAAGGCTGGAATATTGCTCCATTAGCACTGTCCCATGGCCTCATGCCTTGACCCCTCCAGAATTCCTCCAGACTTAACCCCTCTCCTCATCTTTTTAGAAGCAGGGGAGGGGGTGGCTGCAAACAGCTACTTCCAGCAGCTTTCCAATGGCAGGGATTTTCTCTTAATCAGGAGAATTCCCCAGAACACTTCTCAGATTACTTTAAACAGACTTTGCACTGTGTGATTCCACTTGCATCACATAAATTTGCCTAGTAAATTTAAGAATTTGGTGCTGATTATAAGAAGATGTGAATCATCAAGATGAAATGCCTTGCAGGTATAGAAGACAATAAAAATTCACCTTGTCAAGTCCACAAATGCTACATTAGTCTATGGCAAAATTCACAGAAAATAAATTGCAGATGTTGAAAATGGGATCTCTAAGAGGATATTCTTTGACAAGCAGTAAGGGGATTAGAATAACAAATATGAGGTAAGAGTAGTTGCATTTCAAGCCTTCATAGTTTTGTTGATAGGAAAAATATACAAGCTGAACTTGTGGCTAGATTACTGGGACAGATAATGGATCTGAGGTATAAAGAACACAAAATGGTTTTTACTGATTTTTACTCATTACCAAGACCCTGAAATTCGAGCATCCACGTTAAGAAACTACCGGAAGTACAAGTGTGGGAGAGGACAATGTGGAGAAAGTGGGATGCTGCTGGATTATCATCCTGGCTGATAATGTGTTATAGCCATTCCCTAGTCAACACATCTTAATGACAAAAGAGGCACACCTCACTGTGAGAAGAGTCTTCCCACAGCCAAACTGGACAAAGTCCCAGCTCTTGCTCTATTTGTGTGTTTTGGTTTTCCCCTAAAAACAGGTTCATGGAATGGAAACCAAGTAAGAGAGTGGGGAAGTGTGGCTGGACCTTTATATTATGAGTTATTCCCAGATCCTTCAGTTCAGGTGTAGCTTTTGATAATGCATCACAGGTCACCAGCACTAAAACAATGCATGTATGCCTTATGTCTGATAAAATATTTAATGTGATTGTACTAAAAACCCTAATTATGTGTGAAAAGTTTAAAGAGAACCATCCAGACTGGATAGTGACAATTAACCAGCTGTGATGGGGAACAAAGGGGAAATCGCCTGGACTGAGGAGCAAACAGCAAAGGCACTTACATAATTTACATACATCCTGATCATTTGTAAATAAAGATTGGGAAACACCAAAGCTATTAGCCCTACACAGGGTCACCAGGCATTTGTGTTTCGATCTAACACTTGATTCTGAAGCAATATACACAGGTGTGGGTAGGAATGAGTCATCCAGAACTCAAGGAACTCCAGATATCATAAAAATAAAAGAAAGCAACCTTATATTTATGAGATTAAAAGTTCCCCTTCAAACTGTAACCACTCAGACACAGTACATAATTTATTTTGGTTATATCTGAAAGGATTGTATATTGATACTGAGCATTTCCTAAGAAGGTTTTTAAAAAAATGGTCTCTTAGCTGCTTGATTACTTCCCATTGAGACCATTCAAAGAATCACAGTTAATAAGGGCACACCAAACTTTGTCTGAAAGAGTAATCAGAGTGGAACCATTTACCCACTCCATATAAAGAACATTTCTTACCTCTCATTGACTGTCCAATGTTTGATTTAAAGCAGGATTTTTTCCTCAATTTGATTGGCAATTTACAAGATCAAGAAAGACATCTTTTTTCTTTCTTACTCCTATGGAAAATTTCTGCCTTTGTATTACCTTCAAATACAGGATCATATTCCTTTCATCAATTCATAATTCATATAATGCACCCTTTCTTCTCTATAGGCTTACACTGCAACAATGCACATTAGTTAGAGATGTCAATGCATGCTTTATTACAAAAGTCAAACTAGGCTTTATCCATAATTTTCTAAATCTCATTAAAGGGTCTTTCATATTGCAGATAGATAAAGTAGCACTTTAAACTTTATAACGGGTGCAGTGAATCTATTGCCATCGGTAGTTCCAGCAGATAACAAAGGAATGCCTTGGGGGTGAGCCTGCTCAAATGCTGATAAGGTGCCCTGCAATGAATCACTGTCCTCTGCAAGGGACTCGCTTGTTAATAAAAGGTCAGGGATCACAGCATCACTATTTTTCCAGCAGAACAAGAAACAGGGACTGGATTTTCTTTATCTTTTTTTTTCCCCCTTTCCTTCTTACTGAAGTACTGTCAAGCATCCATTTGTGTTCCCACTGTCTCTAGTTTGCAGATGAGCTCTGCCTTTTGAGACAGCACAATTGTGTGATGCATTTCTAACTAGCCAGGGCTGCTACAGATTTGGACTGCACACATCTCAGACTGCTTTGCAGGATGTGATTCAGCTCCACTTTTGTTGTTAAGAGCACAAATTTCTCAGTAACACAAAGCCTCCATTTTAAAAATTAGGCTAATACCAAAAGCTATGCCTTGGAGGATATTTCTAATCAAGGATTATCCTCTAGGCCTGTCAGTTATGGCACTTTTATTACTCTTGACTAATTCCACTACATTTTCTGAATGAAAACATAGTAATAAAGGTTTCTCTATATAACTTACCAGTTTATATGTGGCAGTCAAGGTGAAGTTTCCATTTGAAACTTTTTTAGCCTCAGACTGTAATTCAGCAAATAACTTAAGATCATGATCAAGTGCTTTTCAGCACCAGCATTTTGGTGGGTGCATCTTGGCTCCACAGTCATTTCACAACCTAAAATTCCATAAACACCAATCACAGCTAGTTAATTCTTCTCATTTAAGTTTGCATTTGGCCAGAAGTCTGGGGATACCCCAAATACCCCGATTTGTTGTTATTACAAGAATTTACCTAGTGAAATTTGCAGTTTAAAACTCCAGGGCAGCCATTCACATATTTAGATTGAAAAGATAGTACTGGTATAAGAGCTCCAGCTAGCCAGGAAGTATTTCCCAACATCATATATAGTTGGTATAATCCTGTTTAAAATTATCAAATACACTCTAGGAAGCCTGCTTCCAGAATAAAGCAATCCAAAACACATAGACAATCAGGTCCCAGAGATAATCCTTATTATTGCATTTTGCAGCAATTCTTTTTCAAAGTGATCCAAAAGCAGCAGGGCTACAGAAGTCAACAGGATAAACAGGAAACCTTCGCTGAGAAACCTTCTTGAGTGACAGATGGGAGTGAAGGTGAGATGCAGCAAAGCTGGGATTCCAAAAGAAGCATCTAGTCACTGCTAAATGGATTTTATCAAGAGTGGAGGATTAGATTTCATTAACCTATACAGATACACTGGGTACAATTCACCTGAGCAGAGCAGTACATTTTACACTGTAGCAAACTTACAAGACTCTTGAAGTGTTGTGTGGGTCTTGTCCTGATATGAAATTCTGGGAAGAAAGGGAAATAATAAAGGAAAATCTTGAAAGGCAGTTTCTCACACATGCTTTTCAATTTTCTTGTTAGAAACTTACATTACAGCCCCAGCTCATCTGACCTCATCTTTGCCCTAGAGAAATCTCACAATTTTAAAAGAATATTTCTTGTCTGGCCATCTATTTATTATGTAAGTAGAGAACACACTCCACACAGTATTTTATGCTTCTGATACCTAAGAAGTGCCACAGAATGCCAGTGTTGCAGTCTAGACAGGAATGGCAGAGGGAATCTCTCATTAAACCTCCTTTGGTCTCAGTACAATTGTTGGATTAATCACTTGGAATGGCAGCCGTAGACCCTATGCCAGACAAGAAGGGTTAACAGTTTTTTGGGGACTGTGTTTTTCCTTTCTTTGCTCAGCTCCCTCCAGCATCTTGGGACATTCCCCTGAATTGCTCTATACCAGGTAAGACAGCACAGTCCGGGTCTCTCTTGCAGTCATAGCTGAACAAAAGTGGTGCAAATTTCAACAGAACAACTGGGCAGCGTTTCCAACACCCTTCTGTGGATGACCACACCTATGGGAAGGGGAAACGCATACAGTGAAGTCCTCTGAAATCCCTCTATACACAAAATGTTGACTCTGAAATACGTGTATTTCCCACAGAAGGAGGGAGATATCCCTGCCACTTTTCCTACTTAAAATTTTAGAATGTATTGGAAATTCAGAGGAACATGCAATCTACACCACACGGAACTCAATTCTCATTTATACAATGCTCCATTTACACCAGTCTGTCAGCTCAGAGGACCTCTGCAGCAGGAGTAATTACAGATATGCACACTTCATGGCCCCATTATTCCAACAAAGTGGCATAAAGAACCTCTGATGCAGAAGGAAATCAGGCCTACTTATTTTTTAATACAGTGACTTTAATATGGTTGTGTTTTATCTTCAATTCTGTCTATATATCTCAGTCGTCTCTTTGCTTTTGCATGGTATTGCTTGATCCTATAGTCACTCTTCTTGGAGTACTGCATGTCTAATAAAATATCAGAATGTTAGAGGTGAAGAGTATGCTCTTAATTCAAGTCACATCCTGAGTGACAGGGGAATGAAAGCCTATGTGTTTTGAACTTGGGCCATTTTCATTCTTTCAGATATATTTGCAGTTCTGCTCTGACTTCAGGTCTGCTCTCAGTACTTTATTCATCAACAGCAGCTCCACATTCACTGCATGGTGGAGATTTCTTAACTCAGCTCCTGAGACATCTCAAAGTTTTGAGCTGATTTCATTCTCCTTTCTGGCAATATTCCTTGCACTTGTTCTCCCCAGCTTTGGTAACTAGTAAACTAAAGGAAAAAAGTTATTTTCTCACTTTTAATAATCTTTCTGCCATCAATCAATTACAGGGATCATCCTTGTACTTAATAGGAAAATTTCTGGACTGTTTTTGGCATTTATTCCACCATATTGCATTTTGGAAAGTTCCTTAAAACTGTAAGATAAAATACAGGTATGCTGGGACAGGCTGTAGCTAATCATGCCAAGGGATTGAGATACCAAGGGACACATTCTAGGTAACCATCTCAGTAAAGTTCAAAATGTCCTTGGGGTTTTAGATAACATAGCAGGAATTCTAGGTAAACATGACAGGGATACCACATCTACCAGTTCTTGGAAAGTCTTTGGGATATCTCTGAAAAGCATTATGAAATTCCTAGAAAAATTCTAGATCAGCGACATCCTTGAAAAAAATCTACAGCGAGAAATTACTAGAAAGCTCTGGAGAAATTCTAGAAAGGTTTTCAAGTGGGAAGTTACCAGAAAACATGAAGGATTTCCCCAAAAGGTTATACACTAAGGAATTCATGAAGAAAAAAAAAAGCCCAAAAAAACCCAAACAAAAAGTCATGGAGAAATTCAAAGAAAGCAGTAGGGAATTAATATCTTTTTAATTTTCTGAAGTGCCATATGTCTGGGGTTAGGCATCTTTAAGGAAAAGGGAAAAGTTATGTAGCAATGAGAATAAAGAATAAAAGGGGACAGAAAGGTAAATGACAAATTAAGAACAGTTCGTTAATAATGCTCACAAAGCATTCCTCATTGCTGTAACAGAAATCCATTAGTTGCAATCATCTCCACAGTGACCTTGCAGGATCTTTATCTCTTCTCACCACAGAATCCCACCGTGTTGCTGTGTCTAATCCTGCTTTCCAGTCTCTTTGGGGGAAGCCCACAAATCCAGTGATGTGTCCCTAAATCTAACAGAAGTGTGGAGGGGGCTTGAAATTCATTTACACCACCTCCGTGCCAGGTCTAGTTGTTGATGAAGATCAGTGTAAGTGCTGTGTAACCACTGTACTTCATGGTTTATAAAATATTATAATGGTCTTGGTGATGATGTAGCCAGAAAGGGACCCTTTATCAACAACTGTGTTGAGAAAAGAAACCTGACTGTAATGAACTCAAAGGTGAGGACAGGCCCTACTTGAAAAATCTGAGTTGGCAGCATAAACTGTTTTAAGAATACAATGTGAGGGCAAAGCATCTTGGAGAAAGGATCAAGAGGGAGGCGAGAGGAGCAGGTGCTCTGCATTAGCCTTGGGTCATGGCAGCCCATGGATCCATGCACACAGTGAGGTTTCAGGAGGCTGAACTGCTCCTGAGTGAGCCCCTCTGCATGACATGACCTAAAGAGTGAAGTGATGGCACGGGGGAGAACTCCTGACCTGAAACAGAGGTCAGTATGAGGGTAAGCACCTCCAGGAAGGAATAAATTTCCCCTACATGGAGGCCAGCAGGTGGTGAACAAGTAATTCACAAACTGGAGTGCACCCTAATTACCACATGTCTCAGTGAACTGCAGCCCACATCACCCGCCACTCTGGAGGTGAGGCAGCTCACACAAACACAGGTTATCTCTGTTTCCACAGGAAAGCTTCATGAGTAAGACCTAACACTGCCAGAAGACAGAACATTCACCAGGTATTTGTCAGGAAAAAACAGATCAAAGCCACAGGATTTCTAATTTCAGCAGTGGAAGCTGTATTTCTTACAGTGTCAAATGATTTGGGGTTCAGCTGTGCTGGAGTTTTTACTTCTGAACCCATTACCCCAAGGGATTTGGATGCAGGCAGAAGAAATAAAGCACAGGTGACAGAACAACCTCAGCCAAACAGAGCAAAAATTCCCTGGCATCGAGACCCTGGTTGGTTCTACAAAGCTGGGTTATTTTCTGGGAGGGAAAAAAAAGTGCAGAGCTCTTTTCAGTTTTATTTTCCTAAAGAATAATAAGTCTTATGCTAGAAGCCCATTAGTACCATCTGTGATTTAAATGTCTGTAGGAAACAGATTCAAGAATGAAGGACATGAATTCTACAAGGCATATTCATTAAAATCTATTCCTGTGTACAAATAGAATGCATGTGAAAGCTTTGCTTCCTGCAGTATCTAACGGCTCATATATGACAATTCTGCCAAAGAAAAAGGTAATTAATTATCATACCAGAAAATACTGTAGTGGGGCAGCCCTTCTGCATCTTCTCTATGCAGGCAGTTCCACACCAGTTGTTCCAGTTGTCCCTGTGCAGTATTTGATTTTTTGAAAGGAGCCTCACAAATAAAATGAGTATTTCAGCTTAAAATTAAAACTTGAATGGAAATGTATTGTTGAAAGGCCACTGTTAAGAAGTGATTTCAGAGTAAAATGCAGTATGAAGGTTAACCTCATACTATATGAAGAGATAAAAATATTTTTTTTGTGTTCTGGTCCATTATGGGTTCCCTTTTCCAAATCTTGCTAACTGCAACCTGGGAAATAATTTCCTGCACACATACACATATATATGTATATGTGTTGCACTTTATGAATAAAAAAATCAGATCTGTGCTCCCAGAACCCCACCACAATCAGTTTTTCTTAGTAGTTCCTTATTCTGATTGGTCTGAGGTCTCATATCACATTTAAGTACATAAATGCTCTATGACTTCAAAGGTACATCTTCTAATATTACACTGCGGAAGTCAGGGTAGCTGAGAATCCAAGACACACAGCTTTTGCCAAGCCAGAGATATGCCTTAACCCTAAACCTTGGGAGGCATTTAAGTTATGGTGACATTGCAAAAGCTTGTAGGATTACTTATGTTAATGTCTTAATGTATATGTTGAGAAGTTAATGCATATTCCTAATCCTTGTTCCCTATTGGCTACTCCGCCTCCCAGTTTCCAGAAAGTTCCCTACCCAAACCTATATATTAGTGTGCCTGCCCCTTACTCTTGTTTTCAGCCATCGTATCCGGGAGAGATAAGAACAGTGCTCACTTAGATTGTTCTTCTGGTTACTGTGTTCAGATTTTGGGCCTTGTCCCACATTTATTTCCTTGTTATTAAAGTGTTTTATTTTACCAAGTTGTGGCCGTCATACCTGCTCTTCATTTGCTTTCACAACACCTGCCCTGAAATCAGGGAGCCAGAAAAACCTGTTGGGGAAAACCCTTGCCCTGACACTACACCATCCCTGAAAGCACATCTATGAGGCAAAGTGGTGAGGAGCTAGCAAATAAAAAAAATTTAAAAATAAAATAAATAAAAAAAAAAAATCAGCTTTATCTCTGTTAAAGCAAATATAAGTTCTATACATAGTATATATATTTTACAAGTATATCTTAGGCAGTAAGAAATACACTCTTCATGCACATTTCATATTCTCACATCTAGACTGTTTCTCAGTGCAGAAAAATCAGGAGGAATGGCCTTGACTGTAGACATTTCAACAGATCTGAGCTCCCAGTCATTCCTTCTTAAACTGATAGGAATTTGCAAGGAATTATCATGTTAATTCCAGAATTTCCTGTTGCACTTAAGAAGTCTTTCATCCTGAATATGTTCCTAGTTCAGGTTCTGGTGCTCTCCTGTGCTGTACTATTGTGGACATGATGAACCAGCACAAGACAGGAGTCAGATCAAAAGATTCCCTACACGTTTCAACTCTTTATAACTAATTTAGCAACAAAAATATATTACCAATTCCCTTGCAGAAGACTCTCTACGAGGATGAGTTCACTCTTTGCTGCACCATGCATGACACATTTAATAGGTGGGACAAAAAAAAAGACAGGAGCGTTGAACAAGAACCAGAGGATTTGGATGCACGAATCACACCGAAAATGGTTGCTAATATGGTTACTGACCCTACTGCCTTTTTTTTTGTTCCCAAACAGACTAAATATAGAAATGTTTCACTTACTGGAGCACTATTAATATACATGGCTGGAAAAACAAGACCTGCCTCCTTGCCCTGGTCTTCCAGTCGTCCCCTTCTTTACCAATTCCTGTCACTACAGCTCAGTTAAATTGTTACAGAGCCTTCCCCACAATACTGTAATTTCAAAGTGACTCCCGACTAAATCCATAATTTATGAAGCCCTCCACTTGCTCCTGGATCTCTGGGGGAAAGTAACCAGTGAGTTTATGTAAGAACATCTTGCACAGGGGAAAACAAGTGAAACAAATGGATGTAACTTAAAGTTGTTGGTCAATTCCTGTTTGTTTTATGTGTCTGAACTGTTCAGCTCAGACAGGACAGCAGTTGCAGGCAGAATTTTCAAGGAGAACTCCCTGCCTGACATCTTAAAGATATCCCTGCTAATCTTGACCTTTACTTTTGTATTGACATTGATATTGATGAAGTGACTTGTCCAGTGGTGGAGGTTCTAAAATGGATGATTTCTGTGTAACATGCCAGAAATACAGAATATATTCTCTTTGGTGTTTCACAGAGCAATACTGCCACAGAAATACATATTATGAAGCTGTTTTCTTTGTGGTGGTAAGTGGTGTTTTAGGGGGAGAGGAAGAAATCCACACGATGGCAAGACCATAATACCAAGGAATTACTAATTCCTTGAGCAACAAGGGAGAAACAGATGATAAAGACTGGGAAATAAATGCAAAGATAGATTTATTGCAGTGCTAACAGATTGAATGAAATGTGTTGGAAAATACAACAAATTGGGAAAGAAGTATTGAACTTCTCAGCTGCTCAGATAGATATGACTAATGTTTATAAATTGAGAATATATGTATTTCCAGTCAGCTGGCAGAAGATAAAATCCTAGAAAAGACAAGGCTTTTAGTAACCTTTTCACCAGTTAGCAGGCCACTGATCCCTGAGTTTTTTTGACTTGATCTGCTGACTCACAGACTCCTGTGACCTAGGATTTTACTTCATTTTACTTTTTCCTCGTGATATTTTACATTTTTGTACTGAAGAGGCAAAAGAGAAAGAGCTTAACGTGCTTTCAATATATCAATATAGAAATTTTAAATAACTCATTTATAAATTATTGTCTGCAAAGCTACTGTACAGTGCATAAAGAAATCTAATTAACCATAGTGAGTCTAGCAGCACTTACACTGTCAGTCAACAGAGCTGCACTACATGATGAAGTTATTATGTGTCCTATTTGCTCTATACACAAATTAACATTTTGGATGGTTGTTACCATGATGCTTTTACAGGCTGAACTTCACATAAAGTAAAGCATATACCAAATGGAATTAAATCTAATTGAATAATGTAATACTAGCCTCAGTCCATTTCTCCCCAATCAAAGGCATAATAGCTTTTGTAATACTAATTTTTAATAACTTGCAACTTGTCAAACAGATTTTTAATAGTTGAGTTAGGATACCAACCAGCCTGAATTTTAAAATCGTCTTTTATTTACTGGGATTACAGATTTTAATAAGTGATGAACGCCTAATGCACTTAATAAATGTTGGCAAAAGATGGTTCCTGTATTCTGCACCTGCAGCTCAACTGAAAAATTATTATTATGATTCTCTTCAATAGCAGGGCACTTAAATAGTACAAACATCTCTAACCCCAAAGTCCAATAGCTCTGCAGAAAAACCCACACAAATTTATGTGAGCAAACCATACAAGAAGAGCATATTGGTGGCTCTTGGTTTCGGTAAAGGTGAGTGTATAAGAGATGACTGACATAAAGAAGTGGTAACAAAGTTCATAGCTAGTGTGGATAGATAATTTTAAAAACTCCAAAATACTGCCTCTCTCCTCTCTAGCCCATGGGATTTACCTCATGTACACAAAAACAGGCAGTACATTCTCCCTATCCTACAGTGAGGGGCCGTGTGTGGCAGGGATTGGCGGTGCCAGAAGACAGAAACCCTCAGGCATCTCAGCCTCTGGGACCTCCAGCTCCCCCAAAAAGGCCTGACTGCAATCATGACTGTCCTGTCACCATGAGTGACCACAGGGGCAGGGTCTAAGGGGTTAAAACCTGTCTTGACATATCTGCTGTTCTCAATCGCGTCATTTGCCTCTTTTCCTCTCAGCAAAGTGCTCTCAGCTGAACCAAGACACAATCAAATGCTTAATCTTAATCATATGTTAAAGTATTTCACTGAATGAAGACTTCTACTGGGGCCAAATTAGTCCATACATCTCCAACACTTAGTTTAGTTTACGACTTCCATGATTTTAATGAAGAGGAAAAAATACATACTATCGCTAATAAAGTGATTTACAATGTGATGTGTTTTAGTTCCAAACATTTTCCAAGTATTTTTTTCCTTGATGCAGATTATAACTGAAATTCTACCCTGTATATCCAGCTTACTCATGTTAAATGAGGTTTTTGTTTCAGTGATTAAAGGCACAAGGACAGAAAGCAAATTGTGGGGCACAAAATAATTTGTTCATGAAGGAGTTAAAAGTGTTCATCAAAAGGAGCACTTTGAAAACACAGGAAATTCTGATCCATCACTTAGCTGTGGGCTTATGTGACATTTACAGCAAGCATGTATATTTTGAGATATTTGACAATGACGTGTTTATGTTTTTGTTATCAAAGCTTCCATCCTGTAATCCCCTTTGGTCCTGAGTATTGTTAAAAATGTGTCAGGGTTATGGCTGTTCATACCTTTCCACTTCTGAGTGGTACAACGATCAGAGAACAGCAAAGTTTTATGATCCCTTCAAGGTATTTGAAAATGACATTAAATGACGTTTATAAAGATTTCTAAAAGTCAGAAGAGCCTTCTTTTCTTTTTTTTGGGCTTGTTCTCATTCTTTTGAATTGTGATAGATGCCAATTCTTCCACTCTCCTTTTAGAAAAATACAAAACATAAGTTTCACATGTCCCATAAATCCACTGGTAGAACCTGCAGATCAGTCATCATGGACTTCCTTTAAATAACAGCTTTTCTTAGGACTCATGGGGTATTTATCACCAGAGCTTACTGCGAGCATTATCTGCTGTATTTTTACATCTTTGTGAGGAGTAGCGTCATTTTACAAAGAAAAAGTGAGGTACATGAAACCGATTTAGAAGCAGGTATCAGTAGAAGCAATTCATCCCAGAACCTGGAAGATTTAGAGGAAGGAGTCAGGAGAGAAATGTTTTCTTCTGCAAATGAACACAAAATTTCAGCTCACAGAGGAGCTGAGGAAGTGCCATTCCAGCTGTAGCTATTCCAGTTATTGACTGTAAACTGCAGTTGTGCTGTATGAGACACTGTGCCTCTCCAAGACTTAAAAAACCCCAAAACCTGAGTGCATGGTCTCTTTTAAGCACATGAGTAATTCCATTTACTCAATTACTTTTGTGATGAAAGTTATCCAGCTGAATTGAGGCTTAATTTGAAAGAAAATGTGCCAAAAATCAAAGGGTGAAACTCCCATTCACTTTAATGGCAAGAAGCTCAGACCCATAATTCCTTCTTTACAGACATTTGCAACATGTGAGAAGTTGCATGGAACAACATTTAATGTTGAGCATATTAATCTCTGGTTTCACAGTACTCATATTAACTGATTTTGCTTTAAAAAATAATACTGGAGATGTTAGGTATTTTCTTGCAGAATAAAAATATGTTTGAAGAATACCTTGACTAAAAATTGTTAAAAAATCTAGAGAGACAAGAAGGATACTAGCTGCTAAGCATGCTTCTCTTCCTTCTTAATTGCTATTCATAACTGCAGAAAAACACAATATATTTGCCAGAAAAAACAAAATGGTTCATGCATTAATACAGAAAAATAGTAACTAGAAACAGGCAACAATTTCAACAAGATTGTGCCTCATTTTCCACATGTACACAAACCAAACCTTCCACACAGAGAGAAGCCAAGGAATGTGATTTTTGTCCTAGATGTTCTTCCTTTAGGTTCTAGAACAAAGCTCAGGAGAGAGCAACTTCTAATGAGTTCATGCACCTCACCCTGGGCAGTCACACTGGAATCGATGTGTGCTCAGAGTTTTGTCTTTTTCCTGACAACTGTCCTGGTGGCAAATCTTAGTACAATGGGAGAAGTGGCAAAATACCTCTTACCTCATGTTCTAGTGGGAACATCAGTATTCAATTCAACACACCCCAAAAGCAACATGTACTTAAAATTTCCAGCATAGCTACCTTGACTCACACATCCAGAATATTACTATGATATTGCAATCACCATTTCTAAGAAATTATATTAAACAGGCACTAGGTGACAATTGGCTGTCAAAGTCTGTGATATGGAACCAGTGAGATCCATTTCTGAACATTTTTCAAGATGTGTGTTCTATACTTTTATAGTGAGATGACAAAGAATTCTCAATATCAAAAAATACATATTGTTTGTGATCTTTGAATTAATTCAAGCTTGCAAGAGATAAGGATGAAGGCAGAGAGACAGAAAGCTAGAAGTTCTCTTTCCTGCTTTGTAGCTACTGCAGGTGGTTGTAGAAATAGTCTCCCTCACACCAACAGAAGTTGCCTGAATGTGGCAGAAATGGTCTTCCACAGGTTCTGGGGCAAGATGCAATTACAAGCAGTGTGGGAAACCAGCCACCTGTGACTGTTGATAAAAGAAAGGGTCATAGAAGAGGCTCCAATAGAGGCCAAATAGCCCTGTTTGCCTTAATGACCCTGCTGGAACACTGGGAGTTTGGCACAACTTCCATCTGCCCATAATCTCTGTCAGCCAAAAGCTGGATTGTCCCCTCTCATCATCCACCTCTCCTGGACTATACTGCAGTCATTGAGTACAAAAAACAACCCAACCCCCAAACCCTGTTTTTTCATCTTTTAAATTATTTTTAACAGACAACTTTGCTAATCTACTCCCCAGCTGTGAAAATCAGTTTTGCCACTCTGTGCCCAGTTTTTGCCCAGTTTTGCCTACTCAGAAAACCACAAATCTGTGGGTGCTAAACTGAAAAGAATCCCAGAAAACCTACTGGGGTTTGTTGAGGAACTGCAGGATTGCATGACATTTTAAACACTTCTGTGACTGACTTCTCACTTACAGAAATACAAAATCACTGCATTTTACATATGTCTTTTTGAATTAGAAGAATGTTATTTCACAAATACTTGATGTCTTAGCACTGTTTGCTGGAATTCAGACATGAAAAAGGGGAGTTGGACTGAAAATAAGTCCTTATGATAATGAACAGACTGACTCACAGGAAAAACACATTGACTGACCTCATAGTTAAGTGTCAGTCATCTACCTTCTTCCTCTGTTGGGGGTGTTTTTAACTTCAAATAAA
The DNA here is from genome assembly GCA_013398275.1 of Promerops cafer. Taxonomy (NCBI): domain Eukaryota; kingdom Metazoa; phylum Chordata; class Aves; order Passeriformes; family Nectariniidae; genus Promerops; species Promerops cafer. The sequence continues at coordinate 233,943 of VZSE01004869.1, read as the reverse complement.
TTGCATCATTATCTATACCAGCAAAATGGAAATTCCATCTCAGTTTTGATAAGGACTATCAATACGAGATAAGAATTACTTTAATGCTCATTGAACAGATGGGTTCTTAGGGGGCTATATTTTTATAATGATATGTTAAATTTTTTATCAGTTTTCCTAATGAGATCAGCGTTATTTATAAGCACTGAAGACATCAGAAAATACAAGCATGGCAGTAGCAAAATGTAGAACAGGAGCACTAGAAAAGATATGGCAACATTACCACTGAGTATTTATAGCCACATTCTCAGCAATTCACCAGTGGCTTTTCAATGGTGACTTTCTTAATTTCTGAACCAAGAAGTTACTGAAGCATCTTTGTAATTTGAGTGAGGCAAATTATCAACCTGAATTCCCTGCAGAATTGTAGCTCATTTTATAAATGCAAGGTAATGAGATACAGGCAGCTCCGCAGAAGCCACACAATGTTGGCACAATCAGCACTTTAAATTGTTTCCTAATCCCACACTTATTCCTTGAGATTGGAGTTCCACAAACAGGAAATAAGTAAGTAACAAAAGTTTGAGTAGACAAATTTTTGTTTCTTACTTTAAAAGAAGTGTGTATGCAACTCCTTATCATAGCTTTAAAGGTTTGCATGTAATGCACAGAATTTTTCAGGTAGTTTTTTGACAATTTATCATGACATTTTACTGTCTCTGAAGTTACTGGAACTTGCATGGAAAGATATTCAAATGTACAGCCTAAATACAAAAGCCCCTTTTGTCTTCTGCAATTAATTTAATTGCAATAAAAAACTACTAGTGCAATTTCTACCTGGAGTATAAGTGCAAATAAAGAATAAATGTGAGATGAGGAGGCACAGTGCAGCATTTATGTGCTTTATGACAGCAAGGTTCAATGCTATCATTATGATAATTTATTATCGGCAACCACTTTCACCTTAATAATGGTTAAGGTCCATTCTGGTAGAGATTAGTAAAGTTCCCTGAGGTGGACACCAATAAACCGATGGTTTGAGTGATCTTCAACTGCCCATTTGGATTTGGGGAGCTGTGAGCATCTTTCGACCTGAGTGAACTACAGCATTAGCCCTTTCTCTGATTTTGATGTAACACTGATTTTGGTTTGTGCTTGTATCCCAGGCTATTCCCAGTGGTAATTCAGACACTGACTCACAAGTTCTTCCATCATCCCTGTGATGGGGCCAGAAGCCCCTGCGACAGGGGGAAATCAAGAAAGAGCAGGAACTGCTCCAGCTCTGCCAGCTTAATTACTGGAAACATGCCAGAATCTTTAGCTAACTTCAATAGCAGGCCCTTGCTGATGTGGCAGAAATGAGCTACGGAATTGTCATGGTTTGATGCTGGCCCAGTGCCCCCACGAAAATATATTTTCTTCAACTAACTGCTGTGAGATGTGACCAGGAACAGAGCAGAGCAGGCTCAAACTTAGAGAGGAAAAAAAACTTTATTAACCTACACTAAAATCAGGAATACACAGGAAACAGAATGAAAACCTTCCAAAACATTCTTCCTCCTCCCACCCACTTTCTACCCAACCACAGTGAGACAAAACCTTGGAAGCCTGATTAAGTTACCCTCACTCAGATAATCAATTCTCAGTCTATCAGGGGAGAGAGGATTCTCTCTTGTACCACAGTCCTCCCCACGAAACACAGTTGAAACTTTCCATGTTTCCATGTCACACATGGCACCGCCCGGAGAAAATCTGCCATCGTGACATCCTCCTTCCATGTACAGTGCTCTCACCACCGTCCATGGACCAAAACTGCTTATAGGGTTCTTCAAGGATGCTTTGTCAAGTACCTAAAACCAACCATGTCTCATTTTTGGGACAACAGTCCCCCCCATTTTCTCATCCCCTGGGGCCGAGGGTCTTGAGAACAGAGCTCTTCTTCTCCCTGAAGACAAGAGGGCACCACCACACCCTCTTCATCTTCCTCTGTTCACTCCACTCCTTTATATGGTGTCATTACTGCAGGTCACTCTCTTGGCNCCCTCCCCGCGCAGGCACCCTCTCTCTCTCTCTCTCTCTCTCTCTCTCTCTCTCTCTCTCTCTCTCTCTCTCTCTCTCTCCTTCTGGCCGGGCTGGGGAGATGGAAAAAAAACCATCTCGGCCTCTCTCCACCCCTCCGTCCTGCAGGGGCTGGCCCGGTTCCATTCCCTTCCACCCTCTCTCTCTCTTCGGGGCCCCGGCCTACCTCAGCCTAGGCCTCCCTGGCTCCCCTCGCCCACCCAGCCATCTGGCTAGGCAGAGGAGCAGATGTGCACCTCTGCTGGACTGGAGCAAAAGAGAGCGAACTCTGGGAATTCTGTGCTTTTAACCCCGTGTGTCCTCAGAGATGACTCACGTCTTCAGTGGTCACACCAGGTGTCAATATTCAAATCTGACCACTGATTGGTTTGACTAAAACTTCCCAAAAAACTCACTTCCTCTCAAACCGAGACAGGAATGCACAGGAAAACTCCTCTACCTGATTGGAGGAGCCTTCAGCAGGGCAGGAGTGAGGAACAGCAGCAACCTCTTCCAGTGACACCGGAGAAGCCACAGTTCAAGCTATTTTGCTCAGAAGTTTCTCAGTTCAGAATAATTTCTACAATTGATCTTTCCTGATCCAAGCTAATTTTGAGTCAAATGAGTCAAGTGCTGGCTACTCTGAGCAGGTATGAACCTGTGTTATGCTGGTATAAAAACCTTACAGCATGTGGAGTTAGTAAGTACCTTTTAAACTCTGTTCACAGAGCTAAAAAGGTGTTTCTATGTAAATCTGGCCTGAAGAAACTTGGGTGTCCAGCTTGTAATTAATATATTGAATGCTTCTAAGCTGCCAGAAATCCCAGCCGAAAATTTGAGATGGTAAAATCCTCACAACTGAACTACACAAACATGCCTCAGAGACCTGTATGAATCCACTTTGCAGTCATTTTAGCTTCCAGACATGAGTGGTCAGTCCAATGACTCCAGTACAGCTTAAAGGTTGCCAAGTTTAAGTTTAAGAAGTTTAGCCAACTGTATAAATAGGAATGGAATTCAAATAAGCACAGTAAATATCAACCCCCTTCATTTTAGTGAGTTACAGAAGTTTTGAATGGAAAACCCTACAATAAAAAAATGGGTGCTGCAGACAGAATTTTTGTCTGTTTGGAATGTCCCTGCAATGTACACAGCAGAGTGATGTTCTGCTCCTGTCTCAATACACCCTACTATATTAAACCATTTCTCTTGGGATCAAACAGACTGCGCCAAATTCTGCAGTGAAAGCCTGATCCAAATGTCATCTCAGTCTGCAGAAATATTCCAGTTGATTTCAGTGGGCTTTGGAACAGGCCTATATTGGAATCCATTCAACTTTATTGACCTAAGTTTTCCTGGGGAGCTGCAGGAGCCAATATGGGCATAATGACTTCAAAATCAAGCATGACGGCCACTTCCAGTCAAATCACATCACAGCAAGGAAATGGCAGCAGAATGAATTCATTATTATTTATCTAGATTTAAAAAAACTTCAAGTTTCCAAGTTCACTACCATATTTTCCAGGTGAAGGAAACATCCAAGTTGCCTTTGATCCCTCACAGATTTTTCAGTCTGAGTCACAAACTACTTATTTATCACAGGCCACTGAAATAATTGTGAGGTTTGCATGAGGATGATAAGCTTACTAAAAACATACACAAAATTTAATATATTTGGGAATTTTGGCTATCTGCTAGCAGCCAACATCAACTACCTAATTTTTTTCTGCTATTAAACTCATATTAAAGTCCCACTGATCATCAGTAGGAATAAAATATGAGCCTGCCCTTAAGGATTTGGCATTCTCTCATCACCAGTTCAGTTCTTTGCTGACCTAGTGGTCAAACACCCTTTTACAACCAGTCATCTCGCTTGAGACATTTATTTCCCCACATGTAATGCTTTAATTTCAAGGAGACTAGTTTGGGAACAAGGATGATTGTAAATATAAAAGACAAGGTTTCTTTGGGGTTTATTATGTTCTGGATTGAGATGTTATTGTAACAAATTATTTGGGAAAATCCAAGAGAGAATTCACAGGCAAATCCATGGAAAACATTAATCTGTTTGCGTAAAGGAGTTTAGTAAATATCAATGGAAATCTTTACTGAGCATTTCCTAGGTGTGCTTACATACATCTAGACTAGAGATAGATAATGCCACTCATACCTTCTACTAATCCCAGAACAGGAGATATTAATCTGGATTTCAGTAAGGAATAAAGAAGAGAATTGTATAGAATATTTAAAACTTAAGTATTAAAATGATACTCAGCATTCTGCAAACCTGTCAGGGAAAGGATTCCCTCCTGCTGCACAGCCCCACTGTTTAACGGAAGTCCATCAATATATATGGGAATTCTTGTCCATAAGCCTTGAATGACAATGCCTCATGTCCAGCCTCACTGTTCTCACTGAGCAGATAATAGCAATTAATTTGATAGAATCCTGAATTTCTTTGTAAGCTGTAAGAGGAGATGGAGTAAACATCAGCAGAGACTGCCGCAGTGCAAAGAGCACTTGCACTACCTTGGGAACCAGCAAAATGAACACAAGCATCACACTGACTATTAATTGCCTGCAGTCCAATTCTTCCTTTCAAAACAGTGATGATTTTGTCCCATCCATTTGCTCTAAAGCAATCAAGGATTTCTTGATCTGCCACAATTAAATACCATCAGGTATATTTGAAACCTGGGAGTTCTACACATTTCTCAGAGATGATGGAAATAGCATAGCCCTGTAGTTTCTTCTCTTCAAGATGCTTTCCTTCCCCATTCAGAGATCCAGGCGTCCTTCTTTTGCTAGAATCCATACAAAGGTGTATTTTACAAATATGTAAAATACATACTTGTTTGCCCCAAGTATGCCCAGGTTTGAGAACTGTTTACAAACCAATCTGTTCTTAACCTATTCTGCATGCATCCCCCGCTAGAGCGTTTGTAATATGACCTCTGCACACCTGCCAAGAGCTGGGAGATCAGTTTGATGCCCAAAGCATCTCTCTCCCTCCCCCTTCCCTCAGCCTTGCCGTGATCATCGAAGGCATTCGCAGTCGAATCGGTTGCACCTTCTCACACCTGCCCTGAGCCGAGATTTTCGTTTGCAGCCCTGAGCCCCTATCCTCTCCTTCCACGACAGTCCGAGCCATCCCGCCGGGCGCCGCGGTCCGGGACAGCCCCCACGCACCACCCCGCGCCGCGCAGCACCCCAGCCCATGGCCCCCTGGCACTGCCAGCGCTGCCTTGCTGCACCCAGTTCTCCCATCCGCAGGCAGAACACCAGGCTCTCCCCGCGCTAGGTGCCCGTCTTTTTTAATTTTTTTTTTTTTTTTTCCCCTGGGATGGTAGGGGAGAGCAAAATCAAATTGGCCGCACATTTGAACCCAAGTAAGCAACACTCTCTGGAATGCAGAAGACAGCCCGGCAAGCCGGGCGCCCGTGGGAGGTCGGTCGGCCGTGCCTCCCCTTTCGCCCCTGCTCCGGCCGGCCCGGTCCCGGCGCAGAGCGATCCCGCTGCCGCCGCCCGCGCAGGCACCGGATGCAGCCCAGGGACATGGCGGAGTAGCTGCGGTCCGGGGAGCAGGGGGAGGTCCGAGCAGCTATGGTACTTCCCGGCAGCTGAGGTGGAGGTAGGTGGTGGCAGCCAGCAGCTCGCAGCTTGACCTCTGTTTTTTTGGGGACTGCAGGCTGGAGCGGCACGTCCGCTGAGCTGAGAGAGATAAAAACCAGGTGGATTTGGGGGTAAGTGAGGGATTGCCCCAAAACTGGCACTGCCTTTTTTTTTTTTTTTTTCCCCCCTCCGTTTTTTTTTGGCCGCGGGAGGGAGGGGAAGCTATGCAGAACTGTTGTGCCCGGGTAATGCCATTAGATATGCACTGCAGCGCGGGCACTTCGCTAACTCTCGGTTGGAGCCTCCCGGTGCCCTTCCGCCACCAGCCCGATAGAAGTTCGGGTCTGAATCTTTTCCTTCTTGTTTAAATAAGTTTTGAAATACTGGCGTCCTCAGCCAAGCCGCCCGGCGATGCGCACAAGCTGCACTCGATGCAGACTCCGCACTTGCGCCGTTCGCATTGGGGGACACAAACACACCCCCCACCCCTCCTGCGCTGCCACACAGCCCCGTTCTCACTTGCGGGGGGCTGCGGGGGTGCATCCCGGGGCAGGGCGCTCGGTGCGCGGGGCAAGCCCGACCCCTGCAGTCGTGTGGCGGAGCCGCCGCGGCGCGCCGGGATTGCGGCGGAGCCGGGGAGCCGGGGCTGCGTGCTCCGAACGCGGCGGGGGTGGCGGGACTTGCAGCGAGTATTAATCTCTCTCCGCTCATTCTGTAGCAGCAGCAACAGGAGGGGAATCCCCCTCACTCCGCCGCCTCCGTGCCCGGCATGCCGGCACTGCCCCGCTGAGACATGCAAAGAGTTTTGGGGTTAACTTGCGCCTGGCCGCCCCTGGAATAGAGACTCTCCGGATATCGAATCGGTTGGGGTTTGTTGTCTATGTCGTGTTGGGAAATCTGGTGGAATTTTTTCTCGCTTGAGGAGGAAGAGCCCTGTGCTGGCAGTTGGCTTCGTGGTCTTTTTTGGAGGGCGAAGGAAGGGAAGGGATCTCACTTCAGCCGTGCGGAGAGAGAGCTCGGACATGTGTTGTCAGCACATCTGGGGAATACAGTCTGCAAGTCCGAAAGGAAATTTGCTGGGATCGTTCGAACTGCGATATTGATCTTTGTTATTTTCTTTCGCCGAGGGATGCACTTGGCATGAGAATCGGAGGATGGAAATTGTTTGGGAGGTGCTTTTTCTTCTGCAAGCGAATTTCATCGTCTGCATTTCAGGTATGCAGCAAGCACAGAATGGGCGAGGGAGCGGGGGAGATACCGTGCAGGGTTCCCAGGCGTCCCCTTATTAAGAGGCAAGAGGAACAGTTAACTGTAACAGATCAAAACTGTGGTTGAAAAATCCATGAATGATGTACTGTGAGTGGGCTGTGACAGAAATCGACTCTCATGACTTCCCTCTCCCCCTTAATTCCAATATGTGAGTCTTAATTATCATTCGTTGGTTGCAATAGACAACACAGTGTACTGATAAAGGAGATGTGTATCATTCCCAGCGTACCTGATTGTGATAATTATTTGCAATATTGCCGTGATCCCAGAATTTTATAGCTCCCGAAGTTCTTAAACTTGGCTGATGTGCAGATCCTGAAGGGTTTGTGGTTTGTTGATGGAGTTGTCATGTTCTGGTGCCACATTTCAGGGTCTGCAAAGGGAGGGATAACAGTAAAGAATGTGCCTCTGCTTTTAAAACGAGCTTTACTGTGTCTGTGCTCTGAAAATTATTCTTTTTCTTTAAAAAAAAAAAAAAAAAGCCCCCTTCAGAGAGCTCTGCGGTGGCTGGGATTTCCAGCTTTATTTTAAGCTTTCAAAGATCTCTCTCCCTTCAATATGTAGAGTCAGGTCATTTCAATTGCCACCAGACCTTGTCCAATTAATGAATAGCCACGCCTAGGTGTCTAGCATAAAGGATTTGAACAATTTATTATTGGGAGAACACTCCCTTTAACTGCAAAAGCCCTAGCTCCCTTGTTAATTTGTCATGTTGGTCATGCTGGAATAATTACATTGCGGGAGGCCGGAGTGCTGAGGTGCCCAGTTTTTTAGTTTGGGAGGGAGCCCCATGGAGATGCAGGCTGCCTGCATCTCCCACTGCTCCACTTCCTGCAGGCTGCCGTTGCCCTGTAGCCATTGCATAAGTCCAGAAATGGGAACACAAGCAGCACAAGCAAGGCACTGCTGGGGGGAGATCCAGGGTCCTGGTGGTCATCTCAGTGTTCAGCCTGGATGTCCATAGGGAGAGGCAGCTCCAGGGCTCTCCTGGGACCATGCAGAGATTGGCCTGGGCTGTGTCCCAGCCGCAGCCCCCAGGCAGCAGCACCTGCAGCATCCCCCCTGCCAGTTGTGAGCTCCACTGTGCTTCCTGCAGCACCTCCCAGTTTATCCACCCATCCAGCCCCTGGACTGGGCACACACAAACGCTGGGGGCTCAGCATCCCTGTTAATTTGTCCTGCCTGCACCTGCCCCAAAGCTCCTTTATTCTGAGCAAATAGCATCACTGTCAGCCCACGGTGTGCGTCAGCCTTCCTTTTATCCCTACAGACTGCACCATCTGCCACCAGGCACCCGGGTGACACTGCCAGCACCCCAGGCTGACCTTCCACTCATGCCCATTGCTACCATCAGAAAAATTTGCTCTCTTGCATTTTAGAACAGCAAAACCTGCTGCCTCTTGTCATTGAATTCTCACACTTACCTATTTAGCTCAGCATGATGTGCTACCTGTCCAATGTTCCTCAAATCAGGTACTTTTTAAAGTACCACAGTGAGAATAGCAAACTGCAGCTCACCGCTCTCTTGGCCATTGTAACAGTAATATCCTGAGACAGAAAGAAGCTGTCCCATTCTGTGCAGCTACTTACGCCGTGCATTTAGCTGTCATTGCTCCCTGAGGTTGCGCCCTCCTTTCCTGCTTTTCAGACAGGGGAGCCCAGGCTTCTGAACCAGTGGGACCAGTCCTGCAGAGGCTCCCATTGCTCTCCATCTCCCTCTAGCACTAATAGCTGATACTGTACACACTCATACACACCGTGTCTGCTTGCTTTTTCTCTTTTTTCTTCTTTTTTTTTTTTGATGAAATAAGTGAATGGTGGGATGCTTCTGCCGCATGGTTCAAGCTGTGGTTTCAGATAATTTTGACCACAAAGAGGGTGTGTACATGCTTCAGCCTTGTTTTCTTTCTTCTTCCCGGGGATTTTTTTTTTTTTTTCAGGAATCCTCACTATCTGTTGTATTAGTAAAAAGGATTAAGATCTGTAGATATCTGACTAGCACTAATGCTCTGTATGTTGCCTCTGCCATCTTTTTTACACTGGGTTTTGTAGCAAATTATCTAGCTGGTATGTCTGGATAACAGTGCAAGTAGAAAATGTCATGAAGCATGTAAAGGGATTGCCTCAGCACAGGATTGCAGACACACTGTTTTTTAGCACTTCAGCACCGGTCATTCATTCAACATATTACTTAAAAAGCCCACTAGTTGAGCACTAGTGCTGCAAATGACTGGAATGTGAATTAAGGAGTGTGGCAGTATTTATTTTCTTTTTTTTTCCCCTTTCTTATTCATTCAGTTGTTTCAGTAGTGAAGACTCAAGACAGGTCTGCTCTACGTGCATCTTTCCTGAACATTAGCAAATGCTTGATTCAGTGTCTGTTTAAATCTGTGATCTTCCTCCTGCTAATTCAAGTGGTTATTTGGATTAGGGCCTATTAGGGGCTGCTCTTTAGGGGATAATGTCATTCACTGAATTGAACAGACTGTTGACTTCTTTAATCATTATTAATAAATTTATTCAACACAGGTTCAATGTTATGTCTTTTGCTGTGTATTTATATAACATTTAATTATAAATTATGCTGAATGTAGCACTTATGCTGTGTTTCATATTTAAAATAAGTAATGATGAAGTTATTCAGTTGACTTTTTGGTGTCTCACAATCATTAATTTCTTGGAGACTTAGTATATGGAAAGTAGTTTATTAAAAAGAAGTGTATATATATTTTCAAAATATTTTATACTTAACATTTTTTATAAGTCAGTTACTTGTGTGTATGAGAGATTGTTTTGGAAGATATGATACTGAGATTCAGGAATTAATTTTTTTTTTTTTAAATTACTGGCTCTTCCGTGTGTTTGGGAAATAATTTATCTGTGAAATTTGTGAACTGAATATTTTTGTTTTCTTTGCATACTGAATTAAGGCTTTTGCTACTTGGAATTGCTTGTTTGAAAAGAGAATCTAGTTTTCTTGTGCAGATGCAAATGACAAATAGGCTGAAGGACCACAAAAACCATTTCTGTCCTTTAGACAGGAATGAAAGCCCTTGCTTTCCTTCAAAGTCATATGTATTCCTTTGAGTTGTAGTCTCTGAGAAAAATAGTAATGATTTGTATTATGACTTTCGAGGTTTTGTCCTTTTAATAATACTGTCAAGCATAGAAGGAGCACAGAGCAGCAGAAGTGAAGATGTCCTGTAGACAGAATGCTGGAATAAGTCCTCGCTAGATGTTGTTCCTTTGAAGATGCAGATACTCCTGGCATAGGGGTTATACTGTTTATATACAAAGAAGATAATAGTTGTTGTATTATGTCCAGAATTTCCTTCCTGAGTAATAATACTACCAAAGATGAATTAGCATCAGTGTTCTCAGGTGGCTGTCACCTTTGCTTACGCAGTCATTTGTATGAACCATGAGGAAGGTTTTTTGTGAATTTAGATATTAACAATCAATTTCAAGAAAAAAAGCTAGGAATTTGTTTTCAAAACTTTGCAGGATTCTTGGTTTAAATAAGAAAATGAAGCTGTCATGGGTGTTGATTAAGAAGGTTTCCTTGTACATTTTCTGTTAATACATCAACAAAATGATTTATAAAACCTGCATGGTCAACATATTTGTGCCTTCCTATGAATTGATATACTACCTCTTATTGGTTTGGCTTCTATTGGGAACTAATATGGATGAAAGCTGTCTTGTTATTTGGAAGTGTTTTCATCCTTTGCCATGTCGTCAAGGCACATGGGGCCAAATCTGTTTTATGATGCAACTTCTGTGGCCTGTTTGGCAGCACACAAGTGCCATAAATCATGTATTATGAACAACAGAGATGGTGTGAAAAACCCCTCATCTATCCAGAAATTCCAGTGTGTACTGTGCATCTGATGTGGCATCTCCTGACACTGAGGTATAGAGGTGGATTTGGAGCACATTAGCACTTCATTTTCTGTCTTGAGGCTTCTGCAGTCTCTGAGCTCTTACTACCTGGCATAACACAGAGATGCCCTATAGGAACTCTAAATTATGTCAGGGCTGGAATTACCTGCTCAATCATGGTCTGTAAGGTCTGATAACTCTTCTTCTCATAGCATCACACAACCTGAGATAATTCAAGCAGAAGTATTCTTGTAGATAAGAAGAATATCAAAGGTCTAATGTCCAACATTAGAACAGTGAATGGTTCATTATGTTAGGACAAAAATGTTGAAACCGTATTATCCTCAGTGTCACAGAAATAGCTTTTTCTGACACTTTTAAGTATTTTGAATATTTTAAATATTACTTTTAATGTGTAATATTCTAGGGGAAGGAATTATTCATAGCACAGATATATATATATATACACACTCTCACACACACACACGTATATGTATACACACATATATATGAAAGTGAGCACTAGGCATACAGGAAGATGTAACATGTAGAGGGTTTCTGGTAGCTAAGAACTTTACCCATTACAGTATTTTTTCCTGCTTTACAACCATCTCCAGAGCCTCATGTCTGTGGGCAAACCTTCATGCCTGTATGGAGTTTGTTGATGTTACTGAAAATCCACATGGATTCAGTCTGTCTGCTCACATTCACAGAATGGAGGTACCATAGATTGGATCCAGAGACTCTCAGTTCCTCAGCTCTGGAATGCTTTCTCACTTTAGAGATTTTTTCCACCTTCTCAAAGGTGTGAAGATGTTTCTGCTTGAAAACTCTATGGAAATAGCCTTTTTAGTCTCCTGTAAATGTCTGCTTTTACCTTTTTTTTTGTGCATGTCTTGTATTTTTTATAATTTTATTTATTTTTATTGTTAGTTTTACAGCTAGAGCGTGACCAGATAGGCACTAAGTGCTGGAACAACACACATATTTTTAGCTTATGTTAAGGTAGTAGAAGAGAATGTTTATGAATAGTTTTTGCACATACTATGCTGAGTTTTTTTCCATCCAGTAAATTAGTGGAAAGAAACTGATTATTGCTGCTATTCTTTTCCAAATCTCAGTGATGTAGATACCCAGTTTTCAAACCTCTTCACCTTGTTGTGTTGCCTCATTGTAATCCAACTGAATTAGATACCAAGCCTCCAAGACAAAATTATTAAAATCAGGACTCAAACCTCACTCAAATTAACCACTCTCAATTTAAGGTTGCTCTTTAAAATGCAGCTATAGAGAGGCTATAGAGAAGTTTTGCCCCTGACATTTTTGGAAGTTCTCAGTTTTTAATCCTACAACAGCTAGATTTAAATATAGCAAGAATTGAAATGGTTTTGCATTTGCATTTTGAGTATTCCTTGCTTGTGAATTAACAAGGAAGTCTTTTCCAGAAGACTGTTTTTTTCTCTGTTGGTCAAAGTATCACTTTCTTTCTTGGTTGAAAGGTGGTAATTAGCTGAGGAGGAAGTTGCTGTTTTCATTGTTGCTGATTGTTTATGGCTAAACTTAACATGGCAAAGACTAAAGGGGATGATTGGCCCATCTGGGCTGTTAATAGAGAACTGTATAAAACTGTTCCATCATTATCTCATTACCAGCTCAAGCAGCAGACAAAACCAGATGACAGTTAGTTATGGACAATACTGAAAGAGTGTGATGAGTGCCATTTTGCTCCTGTCGTGTTTTTATCTTCATTGCACACCATGTTGGGAGGAATAGGAAATAGGGATCAAATTGTAATTGACTTGTTTAGAGGCAATACTATACAATGGGACTGCATTTCCATTGTAATGCCATCAGAAAGTACAAAAGTGCCTGCCCATCCAGAGGACAATATCAGTTAGCAAAAAAAAAATTGCACTGTGGTAAATGAATCGAAACATTATTGGTAAATAAATGTGAAATCTTTTTTTTTTCAAAGGATAATAATCTGGCATTTGATAGAGGGGAGGCTTTACAGCCAAACCTATTTACAGTTGAATTCAAAGTAGTGGAGTATTTTATTGCTGGTTTAACCATTGATAGTTAAAAAGCTGCCAAGGGTCTTTTAATGGAATTTCTTGGAGATAAAATAGCAAGTTATTATTGTCATGAAAATAGAGGGCTGAAACACTACCTCTAGCCTGTGTAGTGCCTTTCTGGTGATGTAGTGCCTCATTCACGCACATGGGTGTTCATAAGTGCAAACTTCCAGTTTGCCAATATGGCAAAACTTGTCATGTAGTGCTTAGCAGGTGACAGTTGAGGTAAAAGTAACCTAGATTTACATCCACCCTAAAAGTCATTGCAACTCCCCAAAATGTTATAACAGGCTTTGGTGTTACTGAGACTTGGGCCTTAAAAATGGCAAAATTTGAACTGTCAACAATGAGAAAAGCTTTAGATGGCAGGTGTCTGTGCTCCTGTAGGCTACTGGGTAAAGCCCTTCCTGATCACAGCCCTAAAATATGTAGTTTACTTTTACTCATATTGGAAAATGGAAGGTGATCAGTTTCCACATACATTGCATTCTGAAATCAGTGGTCAGAGCTAAAGAAAAGAAATACTTTCATTGTCAGATGTATGTTTCCACATGAAAACATTTCTGTTTTGAATTCATTAATCTGTAACATTTGTATTTCTGTAGTAAAAATAGCATTAAATTTAAATTCCCCATAGTTTTAACTTTTCTGAAATTGTTGTCAGAAAAATACCACAGCAGCTGTAAGCCACAAATAACTAATTAGGATGTACTTTTTAGAAAAATACAAAAATAAGCATACAGTCTTTTTTCCTCCCTTTATCATTAGTCCTTTACTTAGTCAAGCTTTAAGTATGGAATGGAAAGAATCGTGCACTGACTCGACCAAAGTGGCTTCTAAGCACATGCACGGAGGAGGCAGCTAAGCAACGTTATCCGTTTTTTTCCCCCTCTAAATGTGTTGACATCTCTATGTTTTGGAAATAGCATTTGAGTAGATTAATTTAGAGGGAAACGTGGTTTCTGAAAAATCATCCTCCTGTCATTTTTGTGGGTTGTTTCCAATTTAAGTTCCTTCCTGCTGTTAACTACTATAGAGCCCTGTTCTGCTTCAGGAATAATCCTAAGAGGAATTTTTTACTTTGCCAGCAGGACTCCTATGGATTACTAATGCTAAGAAAAAGATAATGAGTGCTAGTGAAGGGTCTTTTCTACATGTGGCCATGGAAAAAAAGTGTTGGAAGTGATGCTGAAGTGGCTATGCCCTCCAGCAAACCATGCCATTCCCAGTAGGATGGTGTTTGGGTAGCTAAGGGAGCAGGTCAGGAAGGGTTCCTGCTGCCACAGCTGAAGTTTGGCAATGTGACATTCTTGGGCTGCTAGAAAGAGCATTAACTTGCATTTGCCGTCATGGCAGAGAAAAGAAACTTCAGGAAAAAGGTGGTGCTGAAAATGTATACCTGCTGGTAAAAAAGGATCACAATACTTAAGTAGTGTTCCTGGGAGTGAAATTTTATGCAGAGTGATCTGTTTGTTTCTACATCAGTGGAATACCACACAGCTTGGAGTTGAGGCCTGCTATTTCCCACGTGGGAAGCTGCAGTCATGGAAGGGAAGGGCTGCTGCTGCTGGAAGGGAAAGGTCTTTGAGTGACCCTATGATGGTCCCCACTGCTAGAAGGGAAAGGAGTTTAAGTGACCCTATGCTGGTCTTAATCCTGCTGCTGGGGAGTGTGTAAACACTTACTGACAGGAGAGTTCTCTGAATGAGACTGCTTGTCTTGTCATTTCTAAGAATGAAAGGTATGAATGAAAGAGCTTTGCATTATATTTCAGTTAAAAAAAATTAAAAAGAATTTCAGTGTCAGAACTTGGAGCAGTTTGCAGGGAATACACAGTGTTGGCCACACTTTCACAAATGGAGAAGCTGAGGTAAAATGTCATGTGGAAAGTCAGTCAGCAAGACTTTGAGTAGTTGCAGTCCATTTTGACTTTCATTTCTGCCTTGTAACACAAGGATTGCCCTTAGCCCATGTTTCTGGTCAGGCTATGGGGCTGGATCCTCCTTCTCTCTCTGCCTTTCTACTACAAGGTGTTTTTTCTCCTCATCATGCGTGCAGTGAAGTTGTTGTGAGATACAGTTATGGTATACATAAGAATTAAATCAATTAGAATTAAATTGGTTTCCAGGAGTTAGCATGATATTAAGGTAAAATTCAGATCCAGACAAGGTTCCTCCATAGATGTGTGTTATTTAAATTCCGTTTAAATTATTAAGATTCACTCAGTTGATCTTTACCTGGTTCTGTTTGGGCTGTGTGTGACAAGTGGGTTCCTCCATGAGGCAGCACTTTCCTGCCTCGTGTTTCACATCCCCTCAATGTGGGTGTAGGTGGCAACACGCAGTAAAGGGCACCAGAAATTTTGGTCCTAAATTTTCTCTCTGAAATTTGCTCTCAGCAGCCCAACAAGTACCTTTCTGTACTGCTGGAATTCTTGGATATACTGTGAACACATATGTGAATTTGTTTTGAGGGGTGAAACCTCACCCCAGGGCATTTTGCCCATCATGTCTGAACTCCTCCCATTTTTTATTTTGCATTATAATCACCTGGATTCCACATTTTTGGTGTTTTGGGGGTTTTTTTGTTCACATTCTTATTTATAAGCATTATCTTACTGTCATATTGGTTTCTGTACCTGCTGGAAAACAAAGTAATCTACAAGGACTCCACAGTCTCCTCTTGCTTGCCCAGACAATCCTGAGGGTACTGTGTGGCAGTAATTCCAACTGGAAGTTCAACTTACCTGCAGATGCAAAATTTTTATCTTCAGTAGCCCCCCTAACACTCTCTCCAAGTTGTTAACAATTCGTCTTTGCCAGTCTGTAATTGTGCCTTTGCTCTAGAGTCCCAGGTATTTAGCTCACTGTGAAACAGGATGGAAAATAGAGTAATAAATAATATGATTTATTTTATTAGGTAGCATAAGTATGTTTCCATACTTGCAAGCCAAAAACCGAGTCATCCTCTTTACATTTTATTTTGATATATTAACAGCCATATTCAGCAAAATGCAAAACTTAAAAGACATGTTTAAGTGTCCTGCTGAATCTGAATTTTAACATGTAATTGTATAAAACAGATTAAGGATGTGCTGAAGTGCTTTGCTGAAGCAAGGAGTAGCAGTGGTATAATACATGAATAATACAAAATCTTAGGAAAAGCCCAGCTAAGATAAGCAAAAATGTTCATAATCTCTCTTTAAATTATTCAGTTGTATAGAAAACAGGGGTTTTTCCAGGTAAAATAATCTCAGTTCTTTCTGTGATAAAGCAAAGATGCAGACTTTTTTAGGGTGATGAGAACAGCAAGAGAAACTGCAATCAGAATTCATGTAAACTGGAGTGTATTTTGTTAATTCTCATTGTATGGATGCCCTGAAAGAAACAAACACCATCTTCCACAATAGTAAACACAACCAGAAGACTAAAAAGTGAAATTACAAGAGGTGAGTGGTAATATGCAATGCTTTTTATATTTGAGTTTCTGTTCCACTTTCTTCCCAGCACAAATTTTAATTTTCTCTTGATTTGACCAGAAGTCCTGATATAAAGAGGACATCCAATGGAATGGGGATTCACCTGTGGACCAGGTGGTACCTACAGGGATGTTTGGGACACCCCATGCCAGTTCTGTGCAAGCAGCTGGCAGAGTTTAGATTGGATAAGAGTTTAGTCAGACTGAGAGAAAACTGTTTGTGGGGGCGAAATATAAAATACTTGAGGATCTGTCTGTTCCTCTGTCTGGGACCAGGCAAGGCAGACATGTCCTCTCCACTGCTGGTGGCATATTCAGTCTGTGTCAGCAGAAAAATTCCTCATGTTTTAAATGAGGTAAGGCTCATTTACAATATTATTAATCAATTTCTACCACAAGCAAAACAGTTTTGTACTGTTTATAAAAACAGCTGGACATCTCTGCAATACATTTACATCATATTTATGTATTTGGATTATATCTTCCAAAGGGCACAGAGCTTGCAGACTTTCTCCTTTCTCTCTTCCAGCCCTTGTCCTACTTTGGCGCTACTTAATGCTTCACAAACAGCAGCAAGTAACGCTCAAAACTCTCCCATTTTTAGTTCCCTGCTCTATGTAACTGGAACCATCTATGTCAGTTGTGGTTTTATATTTTAAAATTTTTATTTACTTTGCAGTAATAAAAGAGCATTTCTGACTACAAAGTAGTCAGCATCTTACTTTTAGTGCTCCTGAAAAGGAACCTGTGGCTCAAATTTCAGGCCACAGGTAGCAACAGCTGAATTTAAATCCTTTTTGCAAGGTGTCTCTTTCAATGGCTTCTTTACTGATATGCTGGTAACTGTTGTGGAGGACTAAATGATGAAATGTGTCTTGATCACTTAATATCCTCACATTACTGGTCATTTAAGAATTGATTCTAGTCACTGAATACTCCAGAAGTTAATATCTTTGAAATAAAACATTCTCGTATTTAAAACCAGAGTATATGGTGTAATACGTTGATGTTTTAAAAGTCAAGTTTTTTGGATGTAACTTTCACTGATATTATATAAACTGTACAGAAATAATCTCCTGGCATTTGTTTAGGATGACAGTCATCAATTCCTAGATGTTTATTTAAAATCTTATGTAGAAAATGAGTATTTGTTTTCGACAACTTTGTTTTGGACATTTTTCCAGGAAAGAAAAAAAGCTTTGCTAATATACACTGAAATGAAGTGCAAAATAAAATCTTCAAAATCAGCTGTTAGTTCAGGGAGGTAGTGTGCAGAGGAATTACTCATCCAAAAATGTTGGCCTAGAGTTTAGTTAAACATTAAGCAGAGGTCCCTTGGTAAATAGTCCCATTAGAAAGGTCCTGTGACCTCTGCAGTGGGGATTAAGGTATGGGAGAGAACCGTGCTCAGGAGCTTTACTAGTCACATGTCAGAATGATTTTCAATCACTTTGGTTATTGCTGGATTAAAATTGAGGCTGCAGAGATTAATGGTCTGTTGTTACTAATCCACTAAACCCCTGTTCCTAGATCTTTTAAATTGACTGAACCTACAGATTGTTAAGTAACTCAGAGATATGGATTTGTAATGGTTTTAACTGTCTTTCTTCATGTTTGGTGTTAGCAGTATCTTATTATTTATTGCTCTTTGAGACTGATCTTGGCTATTCTTGAATGGAAGTGAACTTTATACTTTTTTATTTCCCCTATTCTATAGCACACTAAGAGTGTGTACTATTTCTAATAAATGTGGATGAAGAAAGCATTACATTGTTTATATATAAGCTGGCATTAGTAGAAGCTAAAATAAGAACTATAGAAATTAAATGTTGGTTTTGCTTTGTGGTGTGACTCTCCCTAACTGTTAAAACAGCCCCTACATCCCTTCAGTCTGTCTGCCATTAAAAAGGGTGGTTGTCACCACAGGTGAGTGTTACTGACATTTGAGGATGTGGCCAAAGTCAAAATGGCTGTTCAAGCTTTTGCAGAATTACATTTTCTAAACTAACAGAGTATTTGGAGTGTCAAGGCCCAGGGCTTTTCCCAGAGATGTAGCACAGTGAGACACAATGTCTGGACTTATCTTCAGTACTTAATTTCTATGCAGGTATAAAAAAAAATCTCCAGGTGAAAAACAATGTACAAATTAATAAAACCACAAGAACACAGAGGAAGAAAATAATGAAACAATTCATCTGTCTACTGAGACATGAGGTAACTTTGGACACTACAGTGCAGTGGTTTGGGGTTTCAGCAGGAGTCTGTAAATAAGAGTTTAAATAGGGCTTCATCAGTACAGTATGGGTGAGACAAAAATTAGGGCAGAGGGAATAGGCTGTCTTCTGTCTGGAAGACACCAGACTGTCGTTGTGGATGGGAGAGTTCGGGGGGCATTTAATCCGTAGGAATGTCTTTATATGGAGCAAGGAGAGGAATGGAGCGCCTTGTGTGTGTGTTTTGGCCTCCATTTACCACCTCTATATGAAAGACTGTGAACTGGAATTGTTTTTTGGCTTTCATGTGTTTGCAATTTGGTGCCATACCCCATGCTAAAAGTAAAATTAAAGAAAGAAGAATTTGATTTTGAGTTCTAGAAGAATGCAAAATACAGTCTTTCAAAAATTATTTCCTTTGATGAAAGGAGCTGAGTACCTGGTGCCTGCCAGAGTGGTGTGGGCATACACAATGTCTGTATGACATACAGAAGGGGTGTTTTATTTTTGTTTGGATTGAATAAATAATGACAGTCTGTCTCTAAACAACAAGGGTTTGGTGTTTAAATAAAGTTCAATGTGACTGTCTCCTTAATAGGAAACACGGTTGAATTATCACCTAATTATATCTTGCTCTGAATGTGGTTTTGATTCCTGTCTTTCTGTGATGAAGATAAGCAGAATTTTTTTGCCTTTGTTTTCTCTGCAGAACTTATGAAACAGAAGAAAGTATAGTTTTGCGTTTTAACTGTACTTGGAATAATCTGCTTGGAAAAGGGAAGTAATCTCTCTTTGTAACTTGCATAAATTAATAACCCATTAAAATCACTGAAAAACAATGCATTTCTGATTCAAAGGGTCAGTATTTAATAAAATTTGATTATTATTAAATTACTACAAATGTATTCTACATCTTTATACTAGCATATAGCAAGGTAATGTGGCTTTAATATTATAATTGATTTAAACTCTGCCAGGAAATTCCTGGGATTAAAATAAACCCTTTATCTCATGCAACCATCTTTGTTTCTGAACCCTAGTGACTTGGCTTATTCTTTTGCCTTCTGGTTATCTCAGTTAATAGTATGTCTTGATTAAGGACTGCAAGGCGCTTTTACATCTGTTCTTGTCACAAAGCTTTTTAGGCTAAAGTAGGCCAAAGATACCTCATCATGCAAACTCTGGACCCCCAGTTATGTCTTTCCCTCCAGATTTAATACTGTATTCAAATAAAACTGGGACTGTGGAAGTAAACCCAATGAATTAAACTTAAATGAATTTTTGGCAAGCTTTCCCAATGAGGAAGAAATTCATAATAAAACACTGAAATATATATGACTGGATGAAGAAAATGAAGTTTTTGTCCTATCAGCTATGAGGAAATACTGTCTTACTTTCCTGTATAGGCAATACTTTATGTGAATCAGCATAACTCAAAAAAGCTGTTCTAGTTCATAAACAAAGGAGTGAGCCCAGAGCTTGGACCCTGCAGGTTCAGGTCCTGGGATGTGGCATTTCACTAGCTCTGTTAACCTGAGTGTTTATTGCCTGGTGTCTCGGTTTGAGAGGAAGTGAGTTTTTTGGGAAGTTTTAGTCAAACCAATCAGTGGTCAGATTTGAATATTGACACCTGGTGTGACCACTGAAGACATGGACCGCCTTTGAGAACACATGGGGTTAAAAGCAGAGAATTCCCAGAGTCCGCTCTCTTTTCGTCCCTGGTCGGCAGAGAGTGAACACCTTCCCTGCCCAGCCACAGGCTGGGTGGGGAGGGGAAGCCATGAAGGCCCAGGCTGAGGTAGGCCGGAGCCCCAGAGAGAGAGAGAAGGTGGAAGAGAATGGAACCGGGCCAGCCCCTGCAGGACGGAGGGGTGGAGAAACACCAGGATGTCTTTTGTTCACCCCCAACAGAGGAAGAGAGAGAGAGAGAGCCTGTGCTGGCAGAAGAGGTGGGGGGGCGGAAGGTTGCCTGGTGTGAGAGTCGGCTGCCATGCGATTTCAGTCTCCTGAGGGCAGCGGAGCTTTGACTTTTAACCCTTTCTTGGGTGAAGGAAACTTTATGAAACAGTAGTCCTCCTTGTGGTCTGAAAGAGAAGGGAGACAGTCTGGGACCTGAGATGTTAGAGGAAGATGGGAAGAGTCCGAGGTGGGAGGAGATGATGGAGTGGCTTTTTAGCTGGACTTTTCTTGTATAGCCATAGACTGAACTAAGTTACCTGTAATACAAGAGACTGCATTTAGGGGGATGCGATGGCTTGAGCCAAGAGAGCGACCTGCAGTAATGACATCATATAAAGGAGTGAACAGAGGAAGATGAAGAGGGTGTGGTGGTGCCCTCTGTCTTCAGGGAGAAGAACAGCTCTGTTCTCGAGACCCTCGGCCCCAGGGGATGAGAAAATGGGGGGGACTGTTGTCCCAAAAATGAGACATGGTTGATTTTTTGGTACTTGGCAAAGCATCCTTGAAGAACCCTAGGAGCAGTTTCGGTCCATGGACGGTGGTGAGAGCACTGTACATGGAAGGAGGATGTCACGATGGCAGATTTTCTCCGGGCGGTGCCATGTGTGACAAGGAAACACAGGGAGTTTCAACCCTGTTTCATGGGGAGGACTGTGGTACAAGAGAGACTCCTCTCTCCCCTGATGGACTGAGAATTGATTATCTGAGTGAGGGTAACTTGATCAAGAATCCAAGGTTTTATCTCATTCTGTTTTGGTGGAAACTGGGTGGGAGGAGGAAGAATGTTTGGAAGGTTTTCATTCTGTTTCCTGTGTGTTCCTGTTATTTTAGTGTAGGTTAATAAAGTTTTTTTCCCTCTCTTTCTAAGCTTGAGCCTGCTCTGCTCTGTTCCTGGTCACATCTCACAGCAGTTAGTTGAGGAAGATATATTTTCATGGGGGCACTGGCATTGGGCCAGCATCAAACCATGACACCTGGTTGAATCCAGATTCGAGACTGACTTAGATATTGTAACTCTTGCAAAATAAACATGTAGTCTGCTTATTTTTGGGGATTTGTTTTTATAGGAGTCATACATAGAAAACCTGATTATTGATGGTCCACTTTTCTAAAGCTTCTGCCATCTCCTGCACTTTTGGTATTCCTGTTTTTTTTTTCTCAGTTGCTTTTAGAGGCAATATTAACAGATGGTAGGCATTGCTCATTAAATCTGCCTCTACACCTCTCCAAGGACTGCAAAGATGTTGGGAAACAGACTATGTTACTGTAGTGATTGCTTAGAAGCCTGGAACTTAGTGTGCTATTTCTACACAGTTTTCACTGTCAGTGGATTTGGAGCTGTTGCTATAAATACATTGGTGAAATTATTCTAACTCAGCCAGGTATGTATATCTATCTCCCTCATTTTTCGTTCTGCATCTGAAATTAATTGACATTTTCCTGGTGGCCACTAGTAGTGAATCTGCTCTCAAATCAGCCCTTTCTGAAGTAGCCTTTTCTAGTGCTTTTTTCATTGGGATATTTACATGTTATTTTAAACACCTTGTCTAATTGTCTTCAACAATGCAGAAATTCTGAGCACCTAAATGTGACATGAGATCCATACTGTCACTTATAACTGAACAACTCTGTGAGAGGGATCATTAAGCTCATCATTGACATCTTTAAGAAAATCAAACCTGTTTAGAGGCAGATAAAAGAACAAAAGCAAATTCTCACAGATTGAGTAAAATGTCTGTGTTTGTTCCATACTTGCTGTATTTGTGCTTTGGCAGTGTCATAGTCAACAGCTCTTCCGTTTTATCTAAATGACTTCATGCTGGACATAAAACCTATATATCTGTAGGCCTTAGTAGCCTACCTCCATTTCCATGTCACCTGAGCTGCTTTGCCTTGAGGTCACTTTCTCTATAATGCTGAGCTCTTCTTGCTGTTCTGTCCCCAGCTGAGACACTTTGAGGAGATGAAATACAGAGATGTTCCATTGAGGCTGTCTGACCCTTGGATGTGTCTTTGCCGAAGAGGCTCACTCTGCTGTGCGAGTCAAAAGGGCTTCATGCCAGTGTGGAATTCACTTTCCATATGTTTCTAAATTGATGGGGAGAGATGCAGAAACCCAACTAGCAGATAAGAATTCTCATTCCGGCTTCTTGATTGCTCTGATTTGCTCTGATTTGGAACTAATGGGGTCTGACTGGCAACCCCAAACACATCAATATAACCAGAAACTTGGTGGTCCCTTCTTGTTCCTCTTAAGCTTTTCCTTTAGTAAAGTGCTGGATCAGAAAGGTTAAGTTATTGTTGATTCCATGGTTCATGGAGAAGTTAGGATTTTGTTCACATTCATTTCATAGCTGCCCTGCGTTAGGGGTAAGGAAGCTCAAATGTAGTACTGCATTAAATGCAAATGAAATCTACCCCTACCATTTTTACAGAAAAAAAACAACCCTTCTGTGTTTGAACTATGCACAGCAAGGGGTAAAAATTAAGTAATCTCTCCTAGAATTCTGCATTTGTTGTTTATGATTTTCCGTTTTCTAATGTTCTGAAAGCAAAGACTGAATAAAAATGTATTTTAAATTAAATACCAGTTTCAATAAAGGGCTACAAAATATTGTATAGGCAGGCCTAGGATGAAGCTACCCTGATTTGTATTAATTTAGTTTGTTTATTTGGAAAATGCTGAAGTGAATCCAATTAAAGCAATCTAAATCTGTCCAGTACTATTTCTAAGCATAGACAAGAGGATTGTCTACCTTATATGCACATTTTTTCCTGTCAATTTACCATATACTCAGGGAGATTTGCAATATGAAGGAGCCATCTAAAGGAGCAACAAGAAAATAAGAGATTTTTTAAAGTCACAAGCATCGATAAAATGAAGAGTGGGATAGTGAAGAGTGGCACAAAGTGTTCCTTCATATACAGTTAATAGAAATTGTGTCACTAAGGAGGATTAATACAGAATTAATTGACATTAATTGCTAATTATTGACATGCCAATGATAGGTTTTTTGTCAGTAGCACAGCAGGATTCATCCTGTTTCCTAAAGGTACAAGACAGGAAATGCATCAGTGCTCCATAATTTTAAGTAGTAAAAATGAGAATTGAAAATGCTCCACTGAGTAACTGGAATACCTAAGCTGTGCTTCATTCTTCCAGGAGTCTTGCTTCTGATCCCAATAAAACCACTGAAGTTGTCACCACTAACTTTCACTCTACCAAAACTGGACTATGGGGCAGCAAGTGACTTTCACTTAAGGTATTTCAAAGCTTGGGCAGTTTGAGGTCACTGACTTTCATTCCTGATGGTAATTTTCTTCTCCTCACCATCATCTGTCATTGCTTGCACCCAATCCCGAGTTCTGAGTTAGGAGAGGAGGAGGACATGGGGAGATCAGTGAGGGATCCCCGTTACTGAGAAACAAAGAGTAATTGGCTGTGAAGGTTGAAGTAGAAGAGTGGAGAAACAGAACAAGATACAGATTAATAGGGAGAATGCAGGTAATGGAAGACAGCACTGAGATTGGGTGTTCCATATTGTACTTTGCCAGAAACAAATGAGAAAGAGCATTGATGACAGTCCACTTTCCTAATTGCTTTTGGTTCCAGTCCTAAATAGTTAGGAATTGGATTGGTAGCTCCCATAGGAACAAGACAGTCTCTTTGTCTGAAGAGTCACAGAGATGTAGAGACCCTGACTGTTCAGTCATCAAATCTTGATTATTTTTTTAAAACCCTTAACTTAGAGCACAGAATTCTTGAAGACAGAATTGTTAATAACTTAAATGCTGAAGTTCTCCACTGTGTTGCCGTTGAACTTTGAAGAGTCTGACTGCATACTACTGACTACTTGAGATTATTTCATTAGTATTTGCACATTGACTTCCTGCCAAAAAGTCAATCTGCTTTTCCTTTGCATGGTTTTGTTATTTTGAAGGTCTTCAGCTGCGGAATAAAATCTGCCATGTAAGAAAGAGCTGACAGAGTTGGACGCTTGCCAGTAAAAGCCTTCCCAGGTACAACTCTGGTGAGGTCGAAATATTACAGATGTTTTATGTGGCCTCCTTTCCCTTGTGCCTTACCTAACATCCCTGTTCCTGAAGAAAGGCAACAGTTGGTTTTAGTTCCCACTGTCCCCAAGAGAATCTTCTGCTTGTTATCTACAGGGTAGAATTTATTTGAACTTGAGACCTTGACTTTGCTTTTGTTCTTTTATCAGTCTCAGAACAGGATTTTTTTTAAAGATGTCTATAATGAGCTTAATGATCTCTCTCACAGAGTTGTTCAGTTATAAGTGACAGTATGGATCTCATGTCACATTTAGGTGCTCAGAATTTCTGCATTGTTGAAGACAATTAGACAAGGTGTTTAAAATAACATGTAAATATCCCAATGAAAAAAGCACTAGAAAAGGCTACTTCAGAAAGGGCTGATTTCAATTAATTTCAGATGCAGAACAAAAAATGAGGAAGATGGATGTACATCATCTCTTATTCTTATTCTCTTTCTATGGTTTCCTCCCCAAAAGGAGAGAAAGGTCAGAATGTCACCTGAAAGATCTGGATGGAGCTATCAACCTCCCATAGGCAGTTTAGCATGTCTGAGCTGTGAATGTCCTATTTATTGAGCCTACAGGGCTGAGATCAAATTTTTTTTTATGATAGACAGAAATTGATGATCGTATCGAATAATTGGAGCCTGGAGGATGAAGGTATGTTTTATAACTTATCATTAGGCTGGGTTCCATCCTTTAGTCTACTGTCAAGACCTGCATTCCACAAGGGATGCACTAAAGTAATTCTCATGTTCCAGTCCAGTGAAGTAAACAAACAGCTGCAATCTGCAAATGTTGCAGAATCAGGATGAGTTTCAAGGAGAGCCCAATTAGAAGCATATGAAGGCAGCCTGGCCTGTCTCTCTGGAATAGGGCATGCCTGACTGTGGGTATTCATCTGGTGCCTGACAGGATGGAACCCTCCTCCCAGTTGGAGATTTTGAATGCTACTACAGCCTAAATGATATTCTGCTCAGTTAAGTCAGCACAGCTTCACTGATCTTCCTGAATATACACCTGAGTTATCCTAGCTGGAGGCTGCCTCTTCCTAGAGGTGAGAGCTATGAGGATTATTATTCTGTTATTCCTAGGTTAATGCAGTGGAAGCTCTAGCTCAGGAGATTCTTAAACCTCTACCTGTAATGGCAGGAAGGTTTAAAATGAAGGATCTTTCTTTGCTGCCTATTCTTGTGTTCTTTTTTCCAACATTTTGCTGCTTACTAGTGCAGTTCCCAAACTTGTTTCCACCTGCATCCAGGGCATGGGATAACTGGAGATGGAGCAGCTTTGAAGAAAAAAAGCTGAAAAGGCAGGTGCTCAGCTCAATACCTGTGTCCCCTGGTTCTATCCATGCTCTTCAAGTGTCCTTTCATTGCTGTAACTGCCGGTCTAGGGACTCATTTCCCCAGGCATACTCCCAGGAGCTCTTCAGTAACCGTCTCTTAAAGGAAGCACTCGTGTCTCATCTCTTGGGTTTTTCCCAGGTTGCTTGATCTGATCTGCTGTTGTTCTTTCATATAAATCAGATTCACATTTATTATGGTTGCAAATACTATGCCCACAGATGCACACCACATCACACACTTGCATAGATTTGCAGATATGTGTGATAAAAATGGAGTCAGCATCTGAGGGAAACAGATTTCCTTGGTAAGCTCAAAATAAGTTCCAAAGCCTACGTCTTATTAAATGAGGGGCTTTGGGCTAGATTTTGGGATCTCCTGTAACTGGGAATGGCTGGGTGAAGACAGTTGTGCTGGGGTCGGCAGATGAGCAGACGCTGTAGAGGAGATTGTGCTCTAATGAGAAGCTATGGAATGGTGGAAGCAGAAAGAGGGGAGAAAATTAGTTTGAGAAAGTAGTGAGGTGAGGGACAAAGACTGGAAAGACCTCATTTTGTAATCACCTTGGTAGGTACTAAATTAGGCTATTTGGTAAAGGAATTTTTTTTAAGTTTTCTTAAAACATGAGAGAAGTAAGTGAGGAATTTGTACATCTTCACAACTAAAGTTATCTTAACACTTTAGAAATTCCATTGCAAGGGTTTGGTGGGAAAAGACACTAATTTAGCACATTCTTGTTTTAACGCAGAGGTTGTGGGATGCAGTGAATAAAGCAAGGGATTGCAGGAAGAGGAAAAGATAGTCACAAAGGAATTTAAGGCTTATCTAGAGAATAGAATTTTATCACTGTCTCTGGCAGAATTTCTGTTGCTTGGCAACAGGCTTTAACCAAATTTTTTGAGGGTGGTCACTAATTGTGTGTTCCTATTTCCTCCAAGGCCTGATTTGGAGAAATGCTGAGTATTTACAGCTGAAACAGGTCAATGGGAGCAGTATTTTATATGTATCAAATGACCTGCACATCTAAATTCTGTAAAAATGTACATTGGGGCTATCAATTGTCTACTAAAAGGTAGAAAATCTTTCTCTGACTCTGGCTTTCATTGAATGAAACTGAAACATTTTAGGAGTTTGAATCGTGTGCTAAAAATCCATGATACTTCTACCTTGAAGTGCCAGGAAGTCTGGCTGACGTGGTCTTTCATGGCACTGCCTGGTTGGCTTCAATTAACGAGCCTCTGAGGGTTTTCTTCGGCACTGAGGGTCTCAGCAGCAGCCCTTTCTCTCTAAGCTCAGTCCTGAGTGACAGGGTGAGGAAAAAAACCTCAAACAGCCATCTTAAGGAAAGCATAAAACAAACACAGTCCCCTCCTTTTACCCAGCTTTTCTACTTCCAACTACCAGCCTCAGCTGAAGTTCTAACAGATCATCTGACCTAGGGACCATTAGGTTCTTCCATAATTGTTGGGTGCAGATCTGGGTTCATATCATGTTCTGTTGAAGTCATTGTGGATTTGACCAGCTGTATTAGAGGAGAAAGAAGATCAGACCCTTAACAAGATAGCTTTTGCATCCTGCTCAGCAGAGAGATCACAGCCTTGTAAGGACAGCAGTCCTCTTGTTCGCTGTGGTTTAGAATGAAGGTTGGAAACCTTTTCCTTCATGAAGTCCAGACAGGTCTTTTTGATACCTTTTTTAGAGGAAAGAGCAAATACTAAAATTCATCTCATTTTCATTGCGTTACTGTAGGATACTGTTAATGTGACTGTGGACCATATGTAATTTAAGGGCTTCATCCAGCCCCTAAAGTGCCGATTAATTTGTGTACTGAGGATCAGAGACCATCCAGCTCTACCAATGCATGGAAAAGTACTAACAAATTTCTGTATTAGCCTTTTATAAAAGGATACCAGAATGTGTAGGAGGTAAGTAAAACATTCCCTGTTCTCATCCATTAGGAATGACTGTGGTTCTTAATTCAAAGCCTAGAGAAATGTAAGCTATTAAAGTAGTACTTTCTACTTTTACAATACTTTTAGTCTAACATCTCGAAATATTTTCCACTATTCATTATATAGAAATAAAGAGATGCTGCTGCTCAGGGTGTACAAACCTCTCTGGGTAGGTCAGAGGCGGCTGACTCACAGTTCACTGCCAAATCAGAATGGTCATGCGTTGCAGTGCATTTCACAGAGATAATTGCCTAGACAGACTATAAAGTAATGAAAAAGCTGCCTTGAGGGTCTGGAAGCTCTCAGGTCCAAACCTTGTGTTGTTCTTAATGCAGATTTATGTTAGGCAAGGCAGTTTGGAGCTAGTTGATATTCAAAATAGGGTAAATTACGCCAGTTTTTATTACATTACTTAAACTCAATACAGATGTCTCTGTTAACATTTTAAGTGGATTCTGACCTCATTTATGCTGATTTATGGTTGAAATTGTGTTTGGAATTGTGATACTAACCCTGCTAGTACTGTACTAGTTTCTGTTGACTGACTTCACATGAATTGATTGAGCCCCTTTGGATGTCCACACAAGACTGACTTCATTGAGAAACAGTGCTAGGGAGAAGGATGATGATGAATATATGATGAGTAATACAAAATGCCTGTTTAGGACTGTAGTTATCCTAAGGAAATAGGCCCTTTTATGTCCTTCATGTCATTTATTACTGTCAACCACATTTCAACACAGCACCAGTGTAGATGGTGCCACACTAAATTCAAGAATGTTGCCGAATGCAGATGGACATAAAGTGGTGCTATTGTTTAAGCAAGCTTTTGGAGTCTAGGGTTAATTTCTTTTTCTTAGGTAGTCTGTCTTTAGCATTTCTTGTCACTTTTTTTTACAGCTGGGGTGAATGAAAAGTTGTTCAGGGGAGAACAGAAAGACTGGCACTTGAGATCGGTGGTGGCAGGATTTCAGAATTGTTGTGCTATTTGAGACAGTTGAAATTTGCTGAGCTTCCAGAACACCTTGACATTTACTCAGATTCCAGCAGAGTTTCCTGCTGTGTTTAATAGCAACAGGATGGGGAATGCCTAACATTTTAATGTGCGCTTAGCCTCTGATCTGTGACAGGTCTATAACTGTGTATTGAAAATTCTTTAAAGATATCTGATGAAAAGTGATTAGTGATCACTTTTAGATATCAACTTAATTTCCAAAATGGAATATCTAGTCTTTGGGGATTTGTTTGTTTTAATATTCAGTAATATAGCTTGATGGCCGACAAAACCTTACTTTTTTTTTTTCTTTTACTCTTTGATGTAAAATAGCTACTTAAGGAATTAAAGGAAAGAATATATTGACATCCTTATGTGATAAAGGTAGAGTTTGCTAAATGCCAGTCATGTCAAAGTGTCATTTTACTTATGCCAAATTCACCAAAAAGTTGAGCAATTGAATTAAATACCATCCAAAGGAGAAAAATTGTTCTTTTACTGTGAGCTGTTTCTGGGGTAGGGGAGAGGGAAGGGTGTAGATCTCCTTTCTACTCAAATCCAATCCACTGTTATCCCTACAAAGACTGTTAGAATAAATGTTGCCTTATAACTGCTAGGATAAATATTGAGCATTACTGGATTACCATTGAAGAAAAGCATCTTTTAAGAAAGCCTGAACCCAAAGTTTATTATTTTTGGGTAATCTCCTGGTTCTTTGGGAGTAAACAGATACTGCTTGTTTCATTACTATCAGAGGTTTCTTTGTGCACTGTCCTGACATCTCCCACTCACTCAGGCTTGCTTTCTGAGGGCAGAAAATAATAAGATAAAGTAAACATCATCACCATTGTGTGAGTGTGCTCCCAGCATATCCCTGTATCCAACCAGCAGAGCTGGGGAGCAGCAGCACAAATCCAGTGCCACATTCTTCAGATCTTCTTCAACCCATCTGAGAGTTGAGAAAATCACAGTTAAAGAAATCCCTCCTCAGAAAGAAAGATTCTGATGCAGATGGGTCACGAAAAACCTTGTGTTTGTTCTGTACTGGTACTCGGTGCATATTTAAAATCATCAGGAGAATTCCTATCAATCTGAGTGCTTTGGAAAGCCGCTGGTGTAAGCTGCTGTGAGAGCACCGTTTATCAAAGTGTCGTATTCTTCAGAGTGCTGCGTCAGTCTTGTTAAATCTGATTAATCATCACTTGGACAAGAAAACTCTCGGCGTTACACAGGCTGCTGGCATTACTGAGAGTTACAGACTCAAGCTCCTTATGCTGTGCTAATAAGAAGAACATAAAAACACACTAGAGAGACATGGAAACAGGACATGATCTAACTTTTGGAGCTGGAGACACGCTGTCTTGGTTTGAAAAGAGCTGTCTGCTGAGGAAGGCAGGAGCCTCTCTTGAAATGGAAAATGAAAACTCCCTCCCTCCAAATTATTATAATTTTGAAATTAAGAGGCTCTCAGGCGAAGATATGGGAGTAGGAATAACAGTTCTTTATTAGGAAAAATAAAAAATAAAAATGCAGTAATACAAAACAACACTGACAGAGTCAGAATACAACCTGACACCCTGTTGGTCAGGGTGTTGGTAGCAATCCAATTAAATGGTGGCTGCAGTCCTGGAGTGGCTGATGTGGTTCTGTTGAAGCAGTGATCCTGTAGAAGGGTGTAGTTTTCCTCTGAACGTCAAGTGGTGGTGTAGATGGGCCTGGTCTTCCTCTGGGAATCCAGTGGAAAAGAAAGCTGCTCTTCTGGGAATCCAGTGGGAAAAGGCTGACTGTGGTGTTCTAAATCTCAGATTATATCCAAGTAGGAATGCTTGGCTCCTCCCACTGGGCAGAGCATCTCAAAATGAGATGATGTAATTTTATCAGTCATGCAGTGAGACTCAATCGCCCATTAACAGAAGATATCTCCCCGAATGGAGGATGGGTCATGGAAGAGATAAAGAAAACTGCCCTACCTGGTTTTAACAGGTGGCCCAATTAACAGGAGATAACTGCCCCACGTCTAACAGATGGCAATAGAATACACACCCCTAGCCACATCTTGCATTTGCAACCTAAGACACGCACAGAAGGGATTTGGCCAAAAGTCTCACAGAATAGTTTGAAGCAGGTGCAGCCTTGGTTAAACTGTTTGTTCTCCAGTGCAATGATGGGGTCTCCCAGGTGACTGTATTTTACACTGGTTCTACCATATGACCACAACAACTTTCTGGGCAGCTTAAAAAAAAAAAAAAAAAAAAAAAAAAAGTAGTCTTATCAACATATTGCTGCACAAAGTTGTATTGGGGAAGAAACAAACAGATGCCAATACACAGTACCATAAGGGTTTAAGAAAACACATGATTGTACGTGGCTGGATCAACTCCAAGCATGTGTGGAAGGGTGGGGAAGAGTCTGAGTACCGTAAAGTCAGTTGGCATCTTTTGGTACTGCGCTGAGTTTCCTATGTAGATGAAGGAAAACCTCATGCCAGTTGCAGTGAAACTGGCCTGGGATGAAGTTGAAAACTGGATAAATGACCCTAGTGGTGAGATCCTTGCCAGTTCTGTCATTCAGTTTTGACCCTAAGAATCTGCCTAACAGGTCCCAAAATCAAATTTACAGAATCAGTAGTATTGTTCGTTGCATAATTGTGTGGTCATCCAGCCAGAGATGGTGGACTTTTTGTGCAGGATTCATCAGCCCTCACTGGGTTTCCCTGGTGGTCACTGTAGAGTTTCATGAACAGCTCAGCAGGAATTTATGCCAAGGGGAGAACCAAAATGAATTAGCTCAGTGTCTCCTGACAGTTTTAATATCTGTGAGGCTAATGTCAAACTTCCTTATTTTGTGTTGATACAAGCAATATTTTGTTCATTACAGATTCATTTCAGTATTCCAAATATTTTTTTAGAAACTGCTAATCTCCTTAGTAGTTTGCCTAGCATTCAGGAGGTTATTTCAAGTGGACTTGAAGATTTCATAGGCTGGCTGAGATACTGTGCATAAAATTCAGTATATTCTAGTTGGAAGATCAAAGGACTGGAAGTAACTAGAGTCAGACTTCTTCCATCAGCATCATTACTGACTTCTGCATGCCTTTCTACCCTTTCTTTGCCTTTTCCATTTGTACCTCCAACCTTTTCTTCATCTGTAAATCCAAGGCTTGAGTGGGAAAGGCTGAAAAATGGGGAAGGAGGCACTGTGTTTAGGAAATAGATCTGTAGATATGCATATCTCACTGTTCTGTGTTCTCATCCACAGTGCTCAGCATATGAGGGAGACTCAGGCTGGCATTATTTTGTGGATAATCAGGTATGGGCTGGCTTTGTCTCCAGGGTCTGTAGTGTGTTCTGCAGGCAGCTGCATAGCAATAAATTTGCCGGGGTTTTTATCCTGCTTTGTTCATTGAAGCATTCTCTGATCAGAAGTGAGTACAGTAAGAATCTTAACTGAAAGAAACAAAGCTACTCTGAATTGGCCTCAATTCAAGGACATTTCCCTCTATTTCTGGTATTTTGAAAGCTGGTGTACTGGGCCTCTAGGAGTTACTGCTGTTAGAGTATATAATTTTGTACTGTTGCATTGTGGTTGTGGTTTTTAATGTTAAAATCTATTTCTATTAATAGATGGACAACTGTTCAGTATTTTTATAAATTAAATGAGGTCAGCAGTGAGAATGATTGATGAGCAGGTGTCAGAAACCTGAACAAGAGGTGTAAAGCTCTCTTGTTTTCAAAGGACACTGAAAACTACTAGGTGTCTCTGCTTTAGATACACAGGGTTCATAAGAAAGGAAACACATACATTTAAAATCTGTGGCTTCTATTTCCAGTTCCTTGGTTTTGCCCTCACAAAAAAAAAAAAAATTCTTTCCTCTTGCTACTGGCAAGAATAAAAGATTGCCTGAAACTTCAGGGGATTTTGACTTGGAAGAAAAAGGACCACACAGATGAAAAGAGGGAAAGCTTGGAAACTCCTGATGAAATCTCTGCAGTGGCATATTTCGCCTTACTGTTCTTTTGAAATATATACATTTTTAAAATTCCTACATTTGGTGGCTTCTAAATTTTTTTTTCTTTTATCTGTATCCAAAGTCTCATATCTCAAAAGACTGGTAGACAAAGCCATGAACAACAGGTACCTAAATGAGGGTGGGGTTTTTTCTTCCTGGGATTTCTGCATCAGTAATTTAGAAAGCAATTGAAATTCCAGACCAGAAAAATGAAGCAGGCAGATTCATCACAGCCAGCATGAAACATCTTCCATCTTAACTTCAGAACTAAAATGGAGAGAGAGAAGAAGCAAATCCAAATTACTGCTTCTGACTCATGGCTTAAGTGGTTGAGAAGGATGAATAGGGGACACCCTTGCAAGGACCAAGAAGCCAAGAAATGCAGTTGGGTTCAGAAGGAACCCAAGGTGCATGATTTCTAGTCTGGAATACTGTTAGTTGTGATAGAGATAACAGAATAGCTATATCCAAGTGCCAGAGTAGCACTGCTGCCTCAGGAATCAGCCCAATGAGTGGGAAGGAAATTATTTCTTCCAAGATCAGTGGATAAACACAACTATGTACAGATAGATGGTAGAAGTAATCTCTGGGGAATATTCCACAGAACTGCAGTGAAGCAGAAATGGTCAGGGGTAGGTATGGAGAGTGATTGTCTCTTGGCAAGGTTGGGAACAGGACAAAGTAAAAAAAAAAGTATTTTAAAAAAGTTCTTTCACATCTTTATCTGACAAGCAGGATAAAGAAACAATGCTTCCAAGCTGGTACAATTTTCAGGAATGTCTTTGGAAATAGTCCCAAATATGGGACTATAGAAGCTGTATGTTTAGGTAATTGGTATGGGCGCCATTACTGTAATATCTAAGCAGTAATTAATGAATTGGAATGTTGACACATAACATGGCTGGCAACTGAAATGAACAAAACATGTTATTTTCTTATCTATCTTGCCTTATCCTGGTAGCTGTTCCGACTAGAATGACTTTTCCTCCCGCTCCTCAGTTCTTCCACTGCTGGTTCAGTTTTTCCATAATGATTTCCCATCTCTTGTTTTAGAAGTCTAAAAAAAGCTGCTCTTCCATTTCTTCTGGGTTTGGATAACTTCTCATCCTAACATTATTGGTTGTATAGGGTAAACAAGTAGAAGTGAAAAGTGTGCTCCATTTTATCCATCAAGGTTACTCTTCACTTGGGCTACAGGTTGGTGAGTGGACTGAGGTGTTGATAAGGTTACTTAATTTTCTTCTCTACTTTCTAACCTTCATGTTGCGTTGTAAATTTAGATTAAGCAAAGTAAGTTACTGCTGGTGACACACAGTGTTCAAGTTTGTCTTCAGGCCAGTTTAATACAGATGGGATTCTGGGTTTACTGTTAATTTTATTAAATTATTTTGGGTTCATTCATGATGTGGTGGGGAAGCACAGTGGCATTTTACAACACAGCATAGCTTTGGATGATGCAGGGCTAGATTATCTACTGGCTTTTTGAGGACTCTTAAAATTTGTTGCTCTACCCCCAACCATCTCAGAAGCAAATATCCTTCATTAATCCTTTTTCTTGCCTCTGGCGATAAACACTTATTAATCACAGTTTTTCCAGGAATGTGAGTGAAGAAAACTTATATAAAATCCCTATATTGTTAACGTGGACCTTGGAATTCTTTTATAACCTATGTCATCTCATTGTTCGGTAGCACACAGCAACAAACCTTTCAGGCAGTTTAAAAGGAATTTTTTAAGTTCATTGTTATTCAAGATTCTGCTACACTTGCCATGTATAAACTGCAGTGGTGATGGTGAGGAGCAATTGCAATAAAGCCACACTGTGATGGTTCAATTTTCTGTCATAATCCCACTGCCTCAGTGCATCCGTAGCTTGGCTTATCATCTAACACTAGATTCCTTCTCGATGCTAGAAAATATGTTATTATATGGTGTCCTGCCCACTGTAAAAGGGGAGTCGGGGAGGACTCTTTTTGATAGATTTCTCGGATGAAAATAAAGTGCAAATGCGGCAATATTATACCTGAGAACTGTTTATTGATAAAGAAGAGCAAGTTTTCCTACCAAAGGAGACCAGAAAAGAGAGCAGAGAGGGAAAAAGAGAGACAGAGAGAGAAACAGACGACAGGAACAGCATTGCCGTAAGAACCCTGGTGCTTTGTCAGCATCAGCTCAGCAGACGGGAGTGTGCATGCCAGAAGCTGTGTTGAGTCTGCGTGGCTCCCGTGGCAGGCTGGGTGCGATTTCCAAACAGCAGCAGGCTGCATATCCCTTCCATTGGTGGAGAACAGGCTGCTGTTAAAAAATGTGGCCAGACCCCTGAGTTTTAGTGATTTTCAGCATTCATTTATTGGTCAGCAAGGTGGGTCACAGGTGCAGAGCAGGAGCAGTCCAGGTCAGCATCGGGGTGCTGCAGAGCCGACGCTGGGTCCTCTTCTTGGGCAGGAGCTGGTCCCTCGATGTTCCTTCTGGAGCAGCTCGGTGTGGGCTCACTTGGGCCCCCTTTTTATGCAGTTTTTGGTGCATTTTGATTGGTCACTTTTTGGATCCTTTTATTTGCATAAAAGGTAAGATGCTGGTTGGTTCTTAAAAAAGTTCTATTCGGGCTGGCAGGCCTGCCCTTCTAGGGGGTCCACCCAGGCTACTCAGGGGGGCAGGCAGCACCAGCCCAGGGGGTGCCTTTTACCCAGGCAGGCATGGTCGCCCTTCCCCTAGGTGCTCTCCATCCAGTGTATTCAGGCAGGCTCGTTAGCTCAGGCTGTTCAAAGGTAAGCAGACAGTTTCATCTGCCCAGGGGTATGCACTCCAATCAGGCCACTCAGATGGGCAGGCTCACTTGCCCTTCCCCCAAACCTACAATTACACTTTTAACACAATAACAAAACTTTCTAACAGTACATGCATTATTAACATAACAATTACTAATTATCTAACAATATTACTATTAACAGTATAACAGTTTCTAACCTATTTTTAACACCGTGGCCACAGGCGCACTCCTGGAGCAGCTGCAGGCCTCCTGGGTCGGGGCGCAGCGGCTGCGGGCAGCGGCAGCTACGGCTGGGTACAGGCAAACGGCTGCTCTGTCAGGGAACAGCGGAGCACCAGGCCGTGGGTGGCACTGGGGCTGTGGCTGCTCTGTCAGGGAACAGCGGAGCACCAGGCTGTGGCTGGTGCTGCGGGCTGTGCCTGCCATGGGCAATGTGGGAAATGGGGCGGCAGCAGCAGCAGCCACAGCTGAGTGCAGGCAACGTCCGCTCTGTTGGGGAAGGAGCAGAGCCCAAGGGCGTCGCAGCAAGGAGCTGCCTCGCAGAAGCAGCGAAACAGGGCACGACGTGTGGACAGGGAAGAAGCAGGACCACAGGGAGAAAAAGGTGAGGGGTGCAGGAGGACCAAGCTAACCCTCCAGGTGAGCCCCCACTCCCTCCAAGGAACACGAAGAAAATGGCCCCCTGCTTGTGTCACAGTTAACTGTTTTCATTTGCCAAGTTTCCTCCCACAGCCATTTCTTCCCGGGCTTCCGGGCATTTGCCTCATTGGCCAGCGCGGGGGTCGCTCACAGCCCCATTGTGGAAGCTTCCTCTGCCTGCACTGCCTGCCAGGCGAAGCCTCACCGGGGACAGGGCTGCCAGCACATGTACAGCCCCTTATAGGAATTCTTCACCTCATGTGTAACATATGTTGAGGCATAAATAAAAATCAGAACGGCTCCTCTCATATGGCCAGAAAAACATTTTTATTTTTACTTGATGATCTCAGAAAACTCCAGAACATCAAGTTTAAATGCTGAAGATTTAGGTTGTCCTGTGGGCTGTGAGATGATCTGGATTAGTGCCCTGTCAGCCCCAGGATGACTGAAAATCTGGGACTCTCAATCCAGTTCAGTATAATCAAAATAATTTTGCCTCCCCTTTGCCATTAGCTTTTGAAGGATGGTGTTGTTTGTCACATTGCTTTTGCTTGGGTGTCAGCCAGAAGAAAAGGACTCTGCCTGTCTCAGGCATGGGCATCAGTTTGTGTTGACTCCAGTAAAGTTTGTACAAGACCCACAAACTGCCACTCCTAGTTCTGCTGAGTCCTCAAGGGACATTGAAGGCACCCTTTTCCCTTTTTCAGTTATGTCAAAACCATGGGAAATGGTAGTAATAATATTGCTTAAGCATTTTGAATTCTCTGTAATATGAATCTCCTTGAAATGTTTCCATATCACGTTCTGGACTGCAGGTTTCCACATGCTGTAGAATTCCATGGAATTCGAGGCTATGTGTATTTTCTAGGATCAAGCACCCGATATTGATGCCATACCATTATTACTGAGGTTAATTGGAAGACCTTGATTTTTACCCCTTGAGTCTGCCTAAGCAGTGATGAATACTTACATTCTGGACACAGCCCTTTAATGGGAAGACTGATGAAAAAGTAATTTTTCTTTCCTGAAGTGAGAGATTTGGGAAAACAGAACAAAAAAAATGTGCCTGTGGCAGCTAACAGGACAGTCCCCAATTGTTTGTGCTACTCCTGATGAGTAACTTTGTGTTTAGAGAGTGCAGAGAGCAGCTGGGAGCAGAAACCCGATGAAACGTCGATACTGTATGTGCTGCTCAGGAAGGAACTTGGTGGTTTCCTTTTAGAGGAAACCCTATTAACTTAACATTAATAATGCATTTAACTTTAAAGCCTTAAGGATATTGAGGCTATTTCTTTGAAGTTGCTGAGTGTCCCCAAACCATGCTGAAATTGATAATTGGTGGGAGTGGAGGGTGTGCAATGTGATGGAAAGTAAGAGCTGCTGTGAAGTTGATATCACAAGATACCTTGCTGCTTGTTATTGCATTATTTTATAGAGCTTTTCAGACTTCATATCTAAACATAATTAAACAACTCAAGGGAGAGGAACTACCCCATTCTAACACAACACAGAATAGGCTGCTGGGTGTGCTGATGCTCCAATCAGAGACTCAGGGAAACACCAAGACAGACAAATTGTATTAATGCAGTTTGGGACCCCTGAAGCCCTGAGTGTGCCATCAGTGACTGAGGTGAAAGGTGCTGAGTCCCCACTCCTTGCAATCAATATTATGTTCCAATTGCTGCTATATAGCTGTATTTTTTCCCCCGGCAATAATTTAATGGCTTTTATTTTCCTACCACACTTCAGCTTTGGAGAAATTTTGACTCTTGTGCCAGAGAAGGAAGAGGGAAGTACCTCCTTAAAAAGTAATACGAACCCCATAGATATGAATGGGACCTGAGGAAGCAGAGGCTTGCATCCCTAGCTGGTACTAATTTGTAGGTAAAACCTTTAGTATTCTTTCACTCAGAGCTGCTCAACTTCTCTGGACAGCAGAGAGAGCTATACAGAAGTTCCCTGTCTCACTTGTTTCAGAGGAAATTTTGCCAAAGAAGAAAACACATAACATTTATTATTTTAAAAATTGAAGCAAATAACATTGTGTAATGCTTCCTTAGTATTCCAGAAAGTTCTTGGAGAGGGCAGACACCATATTTTACATTATGTGGTCTAACTCCTGGACATGTGTTTTAGTCACATTAAAAGGAAAGCAGCTTTATAGGGATGTTTGATATTCTACGAGTTGAGTTAGTGGTGGAGAGTTTAATGTCCAGTTGGGTGTTCTTCATAAACATTAATGGGAATTATTCCTGCTTACAGAAAAGTTTATTTCAACACATTTGATAATATTCAGAGGTCAAAAGACAAAGTCATTAAATAATTTTATTTCTACCCTCCTCAAAAGCCAGCTATAGGGGACCAGTAGGTGCAACAGTTTGCTTTGTTACAGTGTAACACCACATTGTCAGGGCTCCCTGCATCCATATGAGCCTGTCTGTATGAAAACTAACCCTTAGGCCAAGGTTTGTAATTGGAATCTCATCAGAAAACAAAATCACAATAAATAGAAAATAGAATTGTCAAGTCTCTGTGCCAGAGCAGAGTTCCCATGGTAGTGCCTTACTTTTGCCCTCAGATGTGATAAAATCAGGTCACATCTGCTTTTCTTGTGTTGAATACTGCTTGGAATTCATAGCAGCAGTGAGAGCTTTTACACATGGGGATGGAGGAGGAAGGATTTATAGAATTGGAAAGTATTAACTTAATGAAAGAGTACTTGCATGTTTTCTGAGCAAAATGTTATCCAGAAAAAAGAAAAAAAATCTGGCCTAGCTGATGAAAGCATTTTATTTATTGGTCCCTTTATAATCCTTTGTTTTGTTTTTCCTTTCTCAGCATATGCTGATGCTCACAGTGTAGGCTGTGGGATTCATAAGGAGGTCAGCCTTTCTTGTCCTGTAGCTACTCATCTATAAATGATGCTTTATTTAGTGCCTGAAATGTCTGTTGTTAGGCTCTTTTAATATCAAAAGGCTGCATAAAAACATCTTAAATACAGCTGCAATTATGTACAGACTTGTTTTAAACAAATTAAATATTAATTACAGAGGGCTGAATCTTCAGCTAATTGCATCTGCTTAGTTCCCCTGCTGCCAGGTCCACTTCATACATGTGTATCCTATTTGCTTTAGGAGGCATTTGTTGATGTGAGCCAAAAGCTGGTACTTGTATGACTGAAGGTGTTGAAAGTTATATTATGGATTGAGTAAGTCTGTCTTCCCTCCAAATTTTAGGTAACCTACCCTTGGGTTTAACAGCGCACAAAATATCCATATAAAATTCAGTAATCAGAACTAAAAATAATTACAAAGCAGGTGTTGCATAAGATTGTGGAAATTGAGTTCAGCAAGAACAAATAAATTTTTTCTTATCGCTTTTATTTTTTATTTTGTTTTAAACTGCCCTGTACTGTTTTCTGCAGGACTACATTTCTGTTAGGACTCAAGATCTTCTGAAACACTGCAGGGAAATTCCTCTAATTTTAGTCTCTGCCATTAGGCACAGCTGTCTTGGATTACTCATCAGTGACTGTCCAAGACACCTTGAGTGTGATGAAGCTGCTCAGAGTGAACTGTGGAACTCTGATGGAAAATTGAGTAGCATTAAAAAGCTAAGCAATAGGCTTATGCTGGCTGGGATAGAACCAGGATAAGGTCTCGAAGTGAAGATCACACCAGCATCTAATACCTTGTAAATATATCTTTCACTTAGAGTGTTCACCATTGTAATCACAGATTTGAGGATTTATTTTTCTTGTGGCAGACCCTCTGCCATTTTTCTGTGAGTTTCCTATCAAAGCATTAGCAATGATTTAATGTGTTACACTAAGTTTATTATGAAACTAATGGTTCATAGTTGCAGCTGGTTTTATTTTTAATCTCAAAACTATGCAGAAGGGGTAACATGATAAAAATGTTGTCATATATTTACTTCCAGGGCAATACTAGTCAGGTTATCACAAGCAAGACTTCTAGGATATGAGATAAACCTGCAGAATAATTGATACAGCAATCAGAAGAGCTCAGATCAATAAAATCCTGGTGAAGAAGGATCTTTTCCAAAGTGCTGCAAGCCTGATTCTCCTCAGTCTAACATTTTTCATCTGTGTGAAATGGCAGTAAAGTGAATAGAGAATTCTGATCTGGCAGGATTGTACTCTTGGCTCGGGCTCAGATGTGAATGACATAAATGATGCCATTAGATGAAAGCCTTTCTATGCTTCATGTAAGTATAGAAAGTAAATAAGTAATTGTAGAATGGCTTTTTTATATCTTGCAAATAAGCATATTTACTTAGGGGTGTTCTGTATTCGCTGCAGCATTTTCTATTACGTCAACATCAGCATTCCAGCAAGATGAGGACTTGTTAGCACTGCAAATACTGTGCAGGTATTCCAGCATCTGCATCGTGGTACCTAGTATCCAATACAATGCTATCTGATCATTTAAAAATACATTTACTGACCCAGTAGATGGGCTTTTTTTTTTTTTTTAAACATTAGGCTACTCACTTTAGCCTCTAAGCTAGATAGAGTTAACTGCTCACTATATGGGGCATTGGCACCCTTGCTGTTTGCATTTACTGTGCATTTTTATGATCCTGTACAATGCTGTTTCCCTGTGCATGGAAGCCACTAGGAAACAAGAATGCACAACAACTTGCAGAATTTAGCCTGTAATTTTATGCTCCACAATGAGACATACCTACAGTAATCTGACAGAATGAAAGCAGCATGTCTCATATGAGCTCTAAATAAATATCCTGTCTCCTCTGCAGCAGCTTTATTGAAAGAGATCTGACATAATGGTGTTGTATCAGCAGAGCTACTAATCTCCGATACCAGAGATTTCAGTGCTAGGGGAGGAAACACTGTACAAATGGAGGTCATTCAGTATCCTTGAGCACTTGAACAAGTTTGTAATTTTGGATTGTCCCTGCTAGTGGCATAATACAGTGCTGCTGCTAAAAATTGCTGTTGCAGAGCTCCTTGTGCAGGTAACCTGTAGTGTCTGTTCAGAGGGGTTTGTTTATTTTCATGCCTTGCAAAACCAACAATGTTTCTATGAAGCAAAAGCCATACTCTGGGTTTTAGTGGTAAAAGCAGGAGCCTTGGAGGTATCACAAATGGAAGTTGTGGGGTTTTTTGGTTTTTTTAAGATATTTAACCCTCTTCAGGAATACAGGATTGCTTTCTAGACCTTTTGTCGCTCCCTGCCAACAGGGAGCTGCCATTGAGGAACTGCAGTGTTCTGGTAGGACCACAGCAGTGTCAGAGGCCACACACAGAGCCCATGTGTCTCTTTTTATGATCCTTGGGTGGGAGAATTGCAGGAAGAGATACAATAATTTAATTGAAATCAGAAGGATGCTGAGAGAATTTTGCTATTTTCATGTGTCACAAGGTGGCACACAGGAAGAATCCATTTCCTTGGCAACAATCCTTGAGCCATAAGGTTGAACCTGTTTACTCAGGCACAGGGCCATTCTGTCAGATGGGCATTAATACACCAATTGCAGAGAGCCTGTGTTGTATGTGCATCACGTGTGAGTGTACCAGATAGGATTCCCAGCAAGGATTGTCCATATGGCTGTTCATTCTAATTTTATAGTCCCTTGTACCATTACTAATCCAGGTATGGGTCTGATTATGTTTCAAAAATAGGGAACAGCTTTTTCCTCCTTTCTTAAGTCCTCTTGCCCACTTGCATAACACAGATTGGAGTGATGGTTTAGGAGAAGTTTCTGGAAGACAAACTTTTCTCCCTGGCCTCACCAGACCTCTTCCTTCTGCATTCAGAGAAATGAGAGCTTTATAAATATTTTCCCTTTTTAAGTAACATCCCTGTAGGCTCTATCCAAGAAAATCTTTGGCTCCAAGCTGGATTTCACATGCACTGCAGAGTGGAAATCTGTGTTCAGTCACTCTCTGCATTACTTTGCAGGATGTTTTGCCTGGACTGCTATAAAACATTGAGGTTTCAGGGTTCAGGAAACAGCACAGCACTGGAGATTGTCACCCTAACTGCTCCCTCACAACCCCACCTGCCTTGCCTCTTGGTTTCCTCAGTTCTCTGTACATCAGCAGTGCTGTCAACATTGCTCTTGCTCTACCTTAGATATAGCTAGGGCACAGCATCTTAGTTTGGTATTGTATTTTCTGTGTTTCATTTTCATGTGAACTAAAGAGACAAGGATCTGATATCTGAGGAATGTGCAGAGTGATGCCAGGTCATGCTCTTCTCTGATAGCTGAAGCAACTGCACAGGCATCCAATTATTTAGTACAGAGCTTTGATAATCTAGTTTTCTTTCTCATTTCATGTAGCCCGTTCCATACTAATGAAGCAGATATGAAAAAAGGTCATAATTTTTTTTTTTTTTTTCCTGCTATTCCTTTTGGAATTAGCTGTTGTAAGTATTGGGGTAACCCACTGACGCAGAACTGCAGAGACAGCATCTTTTGATTTTGGTGTAATATAAACTCCAAATAATGGATTATACTTCTCTTCTGGACCTGGCATGTATCATTCGGATTGCCCCAGAGTGGGAAAAAGCAATATATTTTTCAGTTGTATACAGTTTGATGAATGCTGACATTAGGCAGCTGTATTTGAAAATACCCATCCTACCCAAATCTTAGCTTGCTTTTATCTCTCTCTCTCTCTATATATATATATATATAGTTTTTTCAGCCACTTCTAAAATGCATCTGCCTCTTCTTGGCTGAACTGATTTGAGCTGTGTGTATGACTGCAAGATGCACTTTAATGCAGTATAATTTCCTGGGAAATTTTAAGTAGAAGAATTACGGCTCTAATTTGTTGGGACTCCTTAGTATTCTCTCCTACTGCCATTTTGAAATCTTTAAGAATTTCCCCTGCTGAGGACATGAAAGCAAGTGTTGAGATGAAAAAAATTGCAGTTCAGACTGGATAGGAAAAATTTTCTGCTCATATATTTTGATTGCGAGTTGGGATTTGACATTTTCCAAATGTTTGTACAGTGCAGTCTAGCACAACCAAGTCATGCACAGTTGAAGTTCTCCAGGCAATATAAAAACTAAAAAATGAGGACAATTTCACCTGCACAGTGTAAAGGGTGCACAGCGGAACAGTCCCTTCAGTGTAACACATCACTAGTCAGTTAATGGAGCAACATTAGTCCTGCAAGGAGAAATCTTCATCCACGTGTACCCCATCCCACTGGCATGGCTGGATTTTGGTAAGGCAGCGTATTGGTACTTCTGTCAGTACATTTAATTAAGTTTTACTTTTTTTCTGCAATATATAGCAAGTTAAATCATAAATACTGTTTTGTAACTTGATAGAACAGTATGTAATGGTCTTTATCTTGTATCCCTTTTAGCCTGAATTTCACATCCTCTTCATAATTCTTAATGACAGCAACAATTTTT
Source organism: Promerops cafer (assembly GCA_013398275.1). NCBI lineage: Eukaryota > Metazoa > Chordata > Aves > Passeriformes > Nectariniidae > Promerops > Promerops cafer. Next base: position 190,238 of record VZSE01004869.1, on the reverse strand, counting down.
ATTATACTACTGGAACTTTTCCCAGGGTAGTTGTGTTTTTCATAAATAATATGTGATTTAGACGTGAAACTGCAGCAAAAAGCTGCTAAATCCAGGATCTTCTGTAGCTGCATATTTATGTAAGAAAAATTTTGGCCCCAGTGAAAGAGATTAAAAGTGTCTTAAAAAGAAGGCAACCCCAAATTCTAAGTCAAATGATGCACAAGGTAACTGAGTTTTCTGCAGCTCAGGGAGAGTTGCTCTAAATAGGAACATACCAAGCAAACTACAGGTGAAGGCAGAACATATTTTTATTTTAGCTCTTCTCTCTTATGGAGATCAGGTGAACATTCGTCTTGCTGTGTGTCTGTGTGCCCTTTGAAAATATTTCCAATTAATAGCGACTTTACATTTTGACCACAAAATTTGCTCGAATTACAATTTCAAGACAAAGAGAAGTGATGACAAAGAGCAGCAAACTTGACCAATCAAGACCTTTCTGCTCTTGGCTTTTCAGGACTTTGGAGAAATGGTTTAGGCAACAAGTCTTAACAGGGGCAAACCTCATATGAAGCTTAGGCTTTTTGTTGCTACAAACCAAGAATATTGATCAATGAGACCTTTTCTTGTGTTTCTGCACTATGCTCCCAGTTGTTCTCACACTGTGAAAGAGCTGCATGTCAGAGACACCAGTCACAAGCATGTTTTTGCCAAGCTACCTGGATGGCTGAAGGGGGGAACAGGAGTGGGTGCTCCATTGCTGACAGAGAAGATGGAAACACAAAATTCCTGCCTCAGCACTGCAGCCTGAGCCAGTGTGGGGGAAGCTGTGGGCTGTGCCTTTCTGGCCTGGTTTTGGAACTCAAAGCTCATGGGATGAGGTGAAGCAGTGACAGACAGAGATATTGGCTGTGGTTCACTCTGCCGCTTCTTCCCATGTAAAGTGAGAGATAATTGGGAAACTCAGGAAAGGAAGGGCAGAAACTACTTTTCAGTCAGACAGCTTGGGCTCAGGTATTGAATACTGAGCACTCTTTTTTGCTCTGCATTTTTATCCCATGTTGACTTTATAGGTGGCACAGAAGCCACTGGTAGTGCTATAAATCCTCATTTTCTACCTGACTTAAGTTTCGTGATCAAGTCTTCCAAAGCAGAGTATCTTTTACTGTGTGATGAACAGGGACAAGGTTCTCCAAGATACATGTGCATAGCATGACTCTATAAATTGAATGAAGATCACCTAGGAATTTGAGTGACTCTTCTGTAGAGGGTAGTACCCTGTTAAAAGTTCCTAAAGTTTAGCTAATTAAGTCCTATATTTTGCCCTAATTTTATAGTTTCTTTGATTGTTTCTTTCTAGCTCAACAAAATTCACCAAAAATCCATGAAGGCTGGTGGGCTTATAAGGAGGTGGTCCAGGGAAGCTTTGTTCCTGGTAAGTGTAATTTTAAAATTTTAGCCTTTCTTAAATATTTTTTTTCACTGGAATTAATATAGTTGGATTTGGGGAGGATATTTTGGGTTGATTTGTTTTCATTGCAAAGATTTTTAGTTGACAAGTACTCAACATCACATTATTGTGAAGCGCAGAAAGGTTTCTGTTAATCCATCATCCAAAGACCATGGCTGTTTTTCAGGGAAGAAATCACTGATGACATTCCTGATTTTTCTCAGTAAAACCAACGTGATGCTACTTTGTGAATGTGTGTGTTCTGTGTGTAGAAAAGAGAAAGGGACTGAAAAGTATTACTGTTAACTGGATGATAACTGTTAACTGATAATTTATCTGTTGCAGCACTTCTAGGTAATTGCATTTCTACAATTTTGCATTAGATTTTAGAGTAGATTAGGACAGGAACCCACTGCATGCAATTTTCACTGATTTTTGTTTAGTAAACAAACTATGAATGAACAAAATGAAACAACTGGGCTTCATTGAGATTTAGTAAATGATAAATAATCAAGAGGCAGCTGGAAGGATTCTGTGCAGTATCTTTTCAGTGTGATTGAGATTAATATGCATTAATTTATGTATATTAGCTATATCTTATGAGGTAAAGTAGTGCTTCAAGTTTTATCATGAACGCGCCAAGAAAACTGCTACATGATCCTTATTTCCTTGTAATAGTGGAAAAAATTGCTTGGCTATTGTGTGAGCCATTCCTGAGAATCTGTAGATTTGACCTATAATCAACTGCTTTCACTGTTGTGAGAACTGTTACAACCTGACAGTCATCTGAAATTCCCAAAATGCAGATTGTCTTTTTAAGAATTCTTGTGCAAATGAGATTAAATATTTCAGCCCACACATTTCTGGAACTGAAATGGTTGTGAAAATCTACAGGCCTGGAGCTTAATTACATATTGATGTAGCATAAAGTAGCTTTTCAGATTAACTAGAGATTGGTTTGGGCTGTCAGAGACACTCCAGTGTATTGTGCATGTTTAGTTCCTCATAGTGACACAGGGGAAGAAACCTGGAGAATATAATCACCTGATTTCAAGATACTTCAGCCTTCCTGAGTTGCATAACTCAGGTAGATACTCATCAGGAAATGAATGAACATAATATTTGCTAAACAGGCCTAAATTTAAAGTTACTGAGAAAAATAATATAATTGTCGAATGTAAAGAAACCTGTGATCAGTTCATGCTTGTGGTGTTCTGGTCTTAATAGTGAGAGACATTTAGGCTTAGGAACATCCTTGGAAGATGAATGAGGTAACAATGATGACTCAAAAACTTCTGGGAAGGAAGACCTTTTAGAGTGGTATGGAGGGCCACCTCCTTTCTGAGGGAAACCTGAATTACCAGTGTGTTGTATATCTGACTAACCCAGAACACATTCTCAAGAACTGGTCCAGAAAGTCAGTAATGAACAGCTTACTGAAGCAACCTTGAAGAATGCAAGGGGAATTTGGGAGTACCTTTCTTTCAAATTCAACTCTGCAACATGTCAGCCTCAGCAGAAGAGATAAATCCCATGAGACTTTACAGAACAAACAACTAATTTTTTTTTTTCCAGCAGCACCTAGATTTGAGAGCCTTTGAAAACCATATTTAAAGCATTTCAAGGCTGCATTTGTGGCTGTGCTCTCAGACTAAGACATCACAAAGGATCTGTTGGTGCATATTAAGTTTATCCTGCTGGTGGCAGTCACGTATCAGATCTCATGTGAGATGTTAATTAGCACCTGAGAGGTGAGAGCTGCCAGGCAGGCTGAGGAACTGTTGCTGGAGTTGCTGATGTGCTCTGAAGCAAACAGCTACAGCCATCTGCCAGGATGTTTTCTTCCCACAGCTGTTTGTCCTGACCCAGGGCTAGAAGTGAACACCCCCGAAGATATTAGAAAGGAGTGTTTGTCCAAGAGCCTGTCAGTGCAGTTCAGAACTGGCATCTCAGCTAATATGACTGACATGAATCCAGTTCTATAGCTGTTTGGGGAAGCAGCCAAAAATGCAGAGATTATTAATTAGGGGCAATATCATTGTAAAACACTCCAGGAAGAGTTGCCTGAGTTTGTCCATCACAGCTTTAGCTGGTTAAATACTTTTCACCTACTTCAAAGCAAAGTCACTGTCTCTCTTTGAACTCTCACTTCTTTCATGGAGAGCTGTGTAAGAAAGCAGTTAGGAGTGTTTCACAATATGCCTGGGTTAGAATATGCCATTCATAAGTTTTTCTGCTTAGTCTGTGTTGGAAGCATTTAAGTCAAGTCCTAAAAACGTGCTGGATCCTGAGCAGATTTGCCATTGAGCAGTTCATAAAATCAAGCCATATTTCACTATGTTCCCCAAATCCAAGACTCCCCATATTCTGGGACAGATTTTAGAAAAAAATATTTTAAATCTCTTTCTAATGTTCATCTGGATACAGGTTTTTTCCTGCTATAAGCCACTGAACTTCAGTCAGTGATGTGTATCTCACAGGAGGGAAGGATTTAGGCAGAGATGAGGTACAAGACACCCCTCACAGTGTCTTTCCCAAATTAGCTTCTTTCAGTGCTCCAAGAGAAGGCAGTCTTGAGAGCTGGCAGGTTCTCTCAGCACAGGAGCTGTGGCTCAGGTCTGTCTTGGTGCCCAGCCTTGAAAGGGAGATGCAGGGTTCTCAAGTGCAGGAGGAAAAGTTCATCAAGGCTGGATTTCTGTATCTGCTACTGGTGCAGAAACCACTGTCCATCTCTCACCTGTTCTAAAAGCAAAGAATTGATCTTCTGATTAAAATCATGTAGGCAAACAAAGTAGAAAGTAAGTAGAACCTTAAAATGTTAATTGAATGCAAATTAGGTTCCAAATTAAACTTCAGAGAATGTTCAAGGATGGAGAAGGAATACTTTCCTTTATGCACGGTGATTTGCATAATAATCAAGTAATTTATATTATTACAAACACTTACTACATAGACTTTCCTCAGTGTGGAATATCAAAGTAATTCTTGATGGGTTAAAACACCTTTAAATAACCTTTTTCATGTCTTTTCTTTGGCTATCTTTGACTGTGAATATGTTGTGTCACTGAAGTGATGCAAGCAATTTCCAGGTGACCAAGACTATCATATTCCAAATTCACTGGTAACCTTGTTGTTTCTTCAAATAGATGTATATAACCTTTGATGATCTTTGTGATTGTATTGATTCTTTTCATACCGGTCCTGTTTTTTCATAACATTATGAAAGTGGGCTTTAGTAAGCATAAAATATAAAGGTGGTTAAATCTCATTTGTGATCACAGAGTACACTTGCAAAACCTCCATCCTGTTGTGGAAACTCTGCACTATGTGCTAGTACAAGCATATAAGTGTTTTGTTCGCAGGGAAGACACTGTCTTTGGGCGCCCCTACTGAATTTTACCAAATCTAAAGTTACTTTACAGGGTGCTAGTGCCAACCTCAGCTAACAGGAGGAAATCCATGAAATAATGAGTGGACATTGCTGAGGGAGCAGATGTTCTTCTTCTTTCCTTGTAATAAAAGTTGTAAATAAACTCTAATTCCAGATGAAGACCTCCATCCACTAGGATTCATTACTGGCCACAAATCACCAGTCAAAGCCCAACTTTTTCCCTGAGGTTCTCAGCTGAGAAATCCCCTGTTCATGGTTCCTTCACAACTTATCTTACCCTAAAAGGGAAAAGACTGCTGGAGTTCTGTGATGCTGTTCCTGCCTTTTGCAAGGATCCTGTTGGTGGGATTATGCCATAACCTTGACCAGCTGGCAACACTGCACTGGCTCAGAACATGGGCAGTGGTTGTGAAGCACTGAGAAACTGCCTCCAAGGAGGAATTGCATGAATTTCATAATGATATACAGAGGAAAAGAGGTCTGAAACCATTGACAAGCTTGATAATGAGTGCCAAAACCTCATTTTAAACTTCCTGCTATCCCCATGTGCTTTTGTTATGGCCCACAGAGGCAGTTCTAGTGCCCCAGTTTCTCCTGTCTGGGCTTCAAGATTTCTTTTATTACAGCTTTGAGCTTCTTTTTTAAATTAGAGATGTCTTTATGTACATGTTCAAAAATAACCTTTGATGGGCAGGTCACTGTAAGGACCATGAACTGTTTGTCCATGGCTTGAAACTGAGAGATGAAAAACTTCAAACCCACACACTTGTTAAACTTTCAGCTCTCAGTTTGTGCTACCTTTCAGTCACAGAGGGATCTGTGTCATACACTGAGATGGTCATCACTTAGTGTGGCTGCCTGAACAGCAAAAACCAAACCTGCTGATTAGAACTCCTGCACTGCTCACTTTTCTAACTACTTATCTCTCCTGGTCTTATTTTGGAACTTCAGGAGGCTGCAGCATCACTCACCATCTGGTGCATTTTGCTTATCAGTGAAAACAGTGGTGCTGTCTGAGCTACAGCAATGCTTTAAACAGTCTTCAAAAAGAAGAAGACACACCCTTCAAAATCATGCAGTCTGCTGCTGCCTCTGAGGAATTAACCAGCCATATATAATTATTTATTGGAAAAATAATAACAGTTTTTCTTTTAGGAAGCAGTATTTTAGAACAGTTCATTTCTTCAGGGTGATAGAGCATAGATTCTGGAAATCATTCACTTACTGATTTGAATGTAGGTTAGTATATGTAATATTTCAGCTTTGGTTGTCAGTTAAAGATAGCTTGAAGGAAATTTATTTAATACCAGATATTTTCCTGGTTTCTCCCTTCCTTTGGTGATTCTGCAAAAATTGACTCTTTACAAATCATGTAGCTAGAAAGGAGACTAGATTTTTTTTTTTTTTTTTTTTAATTTTTATGTGGGAGTTAAATATAATACAACATGGACGTTTTCCCTGTTACAACACCTGGTGGCACGGTGACTTGGTTCCCACAGCCCCGGTTCTCACTTGACCAAGGAGCTCGGGACTGGGGATCACCCTTTAGAGGTGCTTTTGTAAACCGCCATGAAACTCAAATAGTTGCCATCTCCAGGTCCTTCCCACTCCTTTGAGCACCCATCTACGCAGTCCTTTTTAAAAGGGCTTTTCAATAAAGTTACTGTTTTATATACAGCCTGTAACTGCAGCCATTTTGCAAACAGATCTCTCTAAATACTGTTTTTCCCTTTAATTCAGTCCTTCCATGAGAGTAAAAACAAAGTTTTAGGAGGCCAGCAATGTAAACTAACAGCAGTAAAGAGCTCTGAAGACCTAAAATTTTAAGCCTTCACAGACTGAAACACAGTTCTTTGCTAATGTGGTCTCAGATACCTTTTCTTTTAACAACCTATTATCTTTCTTAGCTGTGACTTTTCCTCCTCAGTTATGACTGGTATCCATGAAAGGAAAATTGCATGTAGCAGATGTATCCTGACCTTTGCTTTGTTATCCTGACGTGACCGAATGATTCAAGTTGTCTTCCTGCCTGTTCCTAGTCCCACCAGGCACTGCAAAGGTCAAGCTTTCCCTTGTTAAAACCAACACATGAAGTGGCAGGTTGGACCTTGCTGTGCCACCAGCTGTCCATGGCCTGTCCTGCTGCACCCGCAGATTCCCCTGCCAGGACGTGAGCAGCGTCCATTTTCTGCTTCAGGAAAGTGCAAATAAGGAAAACCTTGAAGGCAGTGACTTGCAGATCTTTGTCAATTACTGTCTCTCGCACTTTGCTGCTAGGTTTAGATAACATTTTTGGTATAGAGTAGAACATTTTTGGTAGGAGTACTCCAGATACTTTCTGATGAAGTTGAAAATCCTCTTTCCCACTGTCCTGAAGCGGATGCTGTTTACCTTGCAGTGACAATAAATATGGGTTATAAGCACAAAGAACAATTAAGTGCCAGGAATTTTTGATACAACTGTAGCTACTAAAACCTGCATGGATGATGGCTTCTAGCTGGGAAGAAGTTCAGGAGGTTTAGTACCATTTGGGCAGTCATATACTCAGAGAGCAGTATTCAAAACATCTGCTGTCCTGTACACTGTGTGTTTACAATCACTACAGAACCTTGAAGAAGTGAAAAGCCAGCAAGCCACCTCTGTAATCTTACAAGGGTTCACCACTGCATGATGAGCACATCCTCTTAAGCTTTTGCTTAAGAAAAGAAGGATCATAACTGTGCACTACCTTAGTTGGACCATCAAAAATTAAGGTTTGGGGTAAAAAGGGTAAGACTAGTATTAGGAATCTTTCTTTTCTTAGGTTCTTCACTGTGATGTAAAAGCAATGGAAGGAATTACAAGGATAAGTACTGGTGTATACAGGAAAGGGTTTAGGGGGTGTAACTGGATGATCTTTAAGGTCATTTCCAATGCAAAGCGTTCAGTGATATTCTTGACAATCTGAGTATAAAAGCAGTTGGAACAGTGGTCTGTGACTAAGTCATTAATAACTGAAAGCTCATAACTACTTACTTGGAAGGATTATTCAGGAAAGTTCCAAGGGCCAGAAGCAAGGCTCCTGTACAATGCTGGATGCAAGGCTCCTGTACAATGCCGGATGTATGTATTGATATATTCAAAAAGTTTTATCTTGACAGGCTAATCTTCGCAGGGTATCTAAGGAGCTCTTGACACCCTTTAGCACTGGACATTTTAGTGGTATCCGTGACTTAGAGGAGTAGAATTGAAGCACAAAGAAATCTGATAGAAGAATTAGTTGCTGCTCAGAGACTCAAGAACCTTTTTAAGATAATAATCCAAGCTGAAAATGAGTAATGACATCTGCCACAGTTCCTTAAGTAAGGAGGGGACTCTGGCTATTAATTACCTTGTAGTCGTAGTTTTCTTGTGGGTGTGCATGTGTTTTTGTACAAAACAGTAGCAATCATCACTTCCTACATAAAAACCCCCTTTATGGATTTTCATGGTGTAGTGTAATATAAGTTAGTGTCCTTTGGAGAAAGAAGTCACTGACAATAATACGGAATAATATTTTTCTGTGCTAATAATTCCCCAGTGGAATGTAATTGGACTTAATCAGAGAAAGGTTACAATACTCCAGCTTATGTTTGCTTGGTACTTCTGCCATAAGTCTGTGTGGGATGAGCGCAAACTGGAAGGGATTGCAATATAACATGGAAATAGGGATAACAAGTGGCACTAACATGTTGCCTCACTGCTACTCGTGCCATTATCCCACTTAGAAAAATTACTCTTGTAAAATACCTTGACGAAGAATTATGTTTTTATGAGTACTACAATTACAATTACAGTTGTGTCAGGTAGGAATTCATCTCCTCTTTCACTGAGACTCAGGATATTACAGTGACTTCAGGAAGATTATTCTGATTACAGTGGTGATAGACCCAGCACCAGTGAGGACTTTATATAAACACAGTGTGCAGCTTTTAATTTGTACATCTCATTAGTGCAATTTAGTGTAGAATTTGCCACGTCATACAGAGGAGAATATGATTACTACAGCTACACCCTCATCTGTGCTTAAAAATAAACTCTTGTGAAATAAGATCACACTACTGCTCTGTTCATGGTTACACAGAGTAACGCTGCCTGTTGGTTGTTGTCACTGAAGCTTCACTGGTACTAACAAAAAACCTCTCTGTCAAATCCTGTCCCCCGCCTAAATAAGAAATCGAAAAAGAAATGAGACTGTTACCTAAAGGTAACAGTATGGTATGCAAGTACTTTCCTAATAGACAGCTATGATTTAACTTGTAAATATGGATTCAGGGGGTTATTTGATCATAGCATTTCTTACCTGCTAAGCTGACTTTATTTCTGAAAGTCCGTGTGTGTGTGTGTGTAGGATTCCTCAGACTCCTCAAATAGAGGATTGCTGGAGACTTGATAGTCTGAAACGGCTCATTTGTACTTAGTGAAAATTTCCTCCTATCGTAACACCTCTCTAAAAAGGTCACTTGTGAATTCACTGAACCATGAATGCACTGAACATACTAAGGAGCAAAATCCATATTCACCATTTACATCTGCCTGCCTAGCAGGATGTGGAATTATTGCTTGGATAAGTTTTACATGCTGTTACTTACACAAATTAAAATACAGATATCCTATACCATCACTCCATCATGGCATTTCTGGGCACATACTTTCTCTGGTCAGTGAAAGATTTATCCATTCAGAACTCACCGTAAAATACAGTTACCTACTTAATGCATTTCTGGGTATCTTTTGCCCCTGTGAGCTGTAAATCGCATTATTATGGTTAATGACTGTGCCCAAAAAAGGAACCTTCCTGAATCTTATTGATTTTTTTTCCTAGCAATGAAAATATTACTTAAAATTGTCACCTTTTACGTTTCTGAATAGAGACTGACTTCATATTAGGGCACTTTCGCATTTTATATTTATAAAATGTACTAAAAAAGGCATTAGTGTTTCCAGACCAGGCAGTCACTGACTTTATAGTCAGGACATAAACCCTGAAAAAACCAGCATAACATCATAATGGGAAACCTGACAGGTCGTTAACTACGGCAGTGCAAATGGCATTGCTGTAATTCACAAGTGTTTGTAGACAACAGCCCAGCCTCCAGCCTTTCAGAGCCTGTACAACAGAGAAAAATACTCAGGGACGGAGTATAAAATAACCAGGTCACACTGGAAGTTGTTCCCTTGACACCAGACCACATAGCTGACAGATGTTCCACCCCAACACAGAGGTGGTTCTTCAGGACCCTTTTATGACCTCCTCTAATTTAGTCTCCCTATGTCTTTAGTATCTATGAGTTTGTCATGAAGGTTTTGATGAAGAATGAAGGTCTTTATTCAGAGAGGTCATTTTACAAATATTAAATGAAATGTAGGTATGGAAAAATGGATAAGCTGAGTTCAAGACAGCAGTTGGAGGCTGGGAGAGAATCAAGCAGCCAGTTCAGATATACCTGTGCCATCAGACTGGTCTGCCTGGCATCCCTGTGCTGTTGATTAAAGAAGAAAAAAATGTTTCTGCAGATCCTTTGAATCAGCCCTGTGCTTTGGCTAACTGACATGAAGCAGTGCAGCTGCCCCAGCAGAGAAGCAGCAGAATGGGCACTGAGGGCCTGGCACCTCTTGCACGGGCATCACCAGAGCTGCCACTGCATTAATAGAGCTGAGGAATGTTATAAACGATTATCTGCAGTGACATTTTGGCACTATCTCATACTATAACTTCAGAGGCAAGGCAGGAAGGAGGGTGGATATGTCCAGGCCAAGGAACAGCCCCATTCCACAACCACTTGCTCCAGTTCAAAATCAAACCCAAAGGCTGAAAGCACTTGCAGTAAAACAATGACATTTCAATCGATAGATGAAGAGATGTGATTTTTCCTCCTTGCTTATAAAATTGGTCAAGTTGGGTTTAGTTGAGTCTCTGAAATCCAGGTATCATGTGGTTCCTACACTAGAATAATTAGGATGCAAGTCTGGCTGAAGTAGTTGCTACAAAAGCAAGAGCTGCTGCCAGTTTAGAAAATCCTAGGTTATTACTATTGTCTGAAAATAGGTCACACTGGAAACAGTGGGATTTGCTTGCTGAGACAAATGCTACATCCCTTGAATAAAGGCCATCAGAAGCTGCTTCTTTAAAAAAAAAAAATAAAATCAATATTTACAAGATTGTATTCCCTTTACAATGGTTTTATTTAAAACCATCTCTTTCCAAGTTCTTTAAGTATGGTGAAATTACTTATTTCCACAGCTGTGCAGTGTAGCCTCCATCTCAGTGTAGCCTCCATCTCTTTTGTCCTAGAGTGTTCACACTGCAGTTCCATTTATAATGTGCTTTTTGAGGAAATCACGTTTTAATACTGTATTCTTTGCTTCTCGTGAAGGAGAGGGGCTGAATGGGAGGCTTAAACCTGTGCGCTGGGATAATGCTGGTGTTACCACAGCACTAACAAGTACAGAATGAACAGGATGCTCAGCTCTGAGAGGAGCTGCTCCTCCAAATCTCAGTCAGGTGCAGTTGAAGTCTTATCAGGATGCAGCTGGGAATGATAGCTAATTCCCAGCTTTAGTCCCAATTTAGAACTGCAGGATTTAGCTGTTCTATATGATTCAGAATACAGCATATGATATAGGAGAGAGCATCTCAGATTATGAAGTCAACTCTTCCGTATTTCCAAATTGGGCTACGTAGGTCATGGCTACAGAATTCCCTTTCACAAGTGCATGTCAGGGCATTTCCCGGGAGGGAGTTCAGATTCCATTTTGCTTTTCCTATCCTGCAGTTGGGCATCTTCAAATGGCTTTTCTTCCTTCAGATTAGGCTTCCCTAAAATAAAGAATAAATAACTGAAGTCTAATAGCCTATGGCTAAAACACTTATATTGCATGGTCTTGGCAGGCTCTATTATCCACACACTGACATCTTCAGAATTAGTATTTTAATGTGCATTTAAAATGGGTTAACAGGAGTATAAATTAAAGCAATAGCAAAACTAGTCTCTCAAGGTTTTATTGCTCATTGTAATTTTATGTTTATGGGCTTGCTGCTTTGTGGCAGGCCTTGTGTTGGTTTAGTTTTAGAGAGTGCAGTAGGGAGAAGGTGGTGCCTCACCCAGAGCCTGGTGAAACCAATTGAAGTCCTTCCATTTAACTGTCTCGGGACAATGGTCACATCATTCTCACTGCCAAAGGCTTGGATTTACTTTCCCAGTTAAGAACATTGTCCAGAGAAAATTCATATTTAGATAGAATTTTAAATACTTTTTCCCAACTCATTTTACATTACTCTTCATGAAACTCCTGTGCCTGGTTTAGTGAAAAAAAAAGAGTAACCAAGAGGGGAAAAAAGATGAAAATTACATATTTGTTGAGCTGTCACATGAGGTAAGGGTTGTGTGTAGAAGCAGCTGCTCCTCTTGACCTTAACAAGCACCTTTTTCCATTTCTTTGCATGATTGGTTAGTCTCCTGATCACTGGCTGCATAGTTTGATCCTAAACTTGTTCACTGAAAAAACATCTAAGTACTGGTGTGTGCTTAATAAAGTGATTCTGTCAACTTAGAACAGGGTCTGTGTTTTTTCCGGTCACTGCGCTGTGTGTAGAGGTATGACTCAATTCCTACACCTCTCAGGGAAACCACAATGAAATTCTGGAAAGGGCAGAGGAAAAGTACTAATTAAAGTGGCAAAAATTTCATTGAATTAAAAGACATGAAGCTCTTCTCCTATTCTCAGGTTTGTCTGCCTTACCATTAGTTGTCCTTTGTTGCTGATTTTGTAACTACTCTTTTCACAGCCTTCTCTCATTAATACATTAACAAATTACATCTGGGCAGGCTCAGATAACTTGCTTAAGGAATGAAACAGAGCTCCAAGTAAAAGATGACTCAGAAACTCTCCCAGCTTGTTACATCAAGTCATGAATATTTATGGTCATTGGTATCCATTTCTCATAATAAACACTTTACATTTTCATAGTTCTTACATTAAAACTCTGCCTAAAATACCATTAGATAGTAAACATAAAGACATGAAGGAGCTCCAGATTGTGAATATTATGAAATACAGAAGAAAAAAAAATTTTCTTGGTTTCACAGACAACACTTTTTGATTTAGAAAGTGCAGATTGAAACACAGGATATTTTTTTCCTAACAGCTTTCACTTTCAGAACTGGTTTACCAGTCTAAGTTCCAGTGGCTTTTTAATACTGATGGCCAGATCTGCAAACTTTATTTAAGTGCTTTAAAATGCAAATGACTGGCCAAGGAAAAGAAGGTATCTGAGACACACAGCTTCTCCCAAAAGCCTCTGAGAGTTTGGCATCTAACTTGCTTAGGCAAGAAGAAGATCCCAGGAGGCACCTACTGTATCGTTTAGTGCCTGAAGACCCTCATAATTCTGTCTGTAAAGTTCCAAAGGACTTAAATAATCTTTAAGTAAGAACATTAGTGCCTGGAAAAGTATCCTCTGTTCTCTTAGGGTTTGAAAGTGAACTAAAAAAAATGAAGAATCAGTTAACCCCCCACCTCCTAAACCCTGCCACAAATGGAAATCCAGAGAAAGTTAAATGACTTTAAAGAGCTATAGGCAGCAGAAATTAGTTCAAGTGAAAGACATTCTTGTTTCTTGCCTGCTTCTGGAAAGATTTCTGGTAAACTGTTTCTAATGTGCCCTTCAGGAAGCTGTCACTGAGATACTGGCATTTAATTTTCAATTTCCTGCTTGACCTTGTTCTGCAACATGAGTTTGCATTGGTTTTCATGCATAATATACATTAAGACACCTTCAGCTACTCTGTACATAATAGTGTTGCTGGGCCATACATTCACATCAAGTATTTTGTGGACTATGCTGACCCTAATTGTAGGAAAGGGGATTCTGAGGTGCAGGCTTTTAAATACAAAGCTCTTGGAATAATGTCAGCAGGCTTTAGTAAGAAAATGTATTCACAAGTGTTTTAAAGATGTGGTTTTACTTACTGATCACACACCTACAGTTTTCCTAAACTGCATTAAACTGCAGTAACATCTGCCTCTGAGAGGAACAGGGCACTAAATCCTGTACCATGACCTGTCTGCAGACATCACCTCTGTGGGACTGGGCAGAGGGGTGCACTGGGTTCTTACTTGAATTCCATACACTTCCATACACTAAAGAGTTGTCAGCAACTCTGTCTTTTACCATTCGTGGGCAGAGAGAGGCAGTGAACGTTTCTGTCATGCTTTTCTGTACTAAAGGCAAAAGGATTGGCACAAAAACTTCTGTCTTATATCAGTAAAGCAAAGCTCCACTTTCCCTCCAAATGTCCTGCTCTGTGGGTTGACATATCTGCTTTTATAGCCAGAATCTGCAGTCAAAAACAGTGCACTGGGCACTCCAGCCCAGTACATGCTCTTCTATGATTATGCCAAAGCTCTTACTGATGTGACTTCTAAAACTGTCTTGAACTTCACAGGAGTCCTCCATACTGTAGTGTTAAATATGCAGGAAATTGATATTTTAGGGAAGTGTTTCCCTTTTACAGCAGTAGTTTAACAAATAGAACCAGATTCAAGTGTCCTTATTCAGAGACTCTAAATTTGGTGTGTGTTTTCACTCCCTAACTTGCCTCTTCACTTTGTGACATATTTTAAGAGAAGCCAAGATGATACGATGCCTCAGCTCCGTATAGCTGTGGGTAATCTTGTCACAGAACAACTTGATTTTCTGTTCTCTCCCTGCCATACTTCACATGAAAGTAACTTAAATATAGAGAGAATTTCATACTATGAATGGACAGAATTGCATATATGTAGAGAATTTCACATTATGGATGGACATAATCCCAACTATATTTATATCACCTCACTGGCTGTCTGAGCTAATGCCCAGATTTGTTCATTGTCAGACTCTGAATTCACTAGAAGCTTAACAGAAATGATCGAACCTTAGCCTTTTCATGAGCTCAGTTGGATATTTCATCCCTTAAACCCTCCTGCTTCAGCAGAGACATTCAGCCACCAGCTCCAAAGAACAAGCAGAAATTCCTGTATCGTTAGGCATTGCACTAATAAATGATCAAATTCTGCTTCCTATATTTGCAACCAAAACCTCCAAGCAGACCCAGCCACTGTGTAGTGCAAACCAAACCACTAACAGCCAGAGAAGAAGATCACAATATTACATTTCACCAGCCTCTAACACCTTAATGGCATTGTTCTCTTCATGCTGATATTGGGTTTTTGGCTTTTTTCAAGCATCTTTTTTAAAACCATCTTTCTTCCCATATAGGTCTCCAGTTGACCTTCATACAGACACATTTACATTTGTATATATAACTATGCCTATAGAGATTTTTCACAGTTAAAATTCAAATGTTTAATGTACAAAATGTTTATCTACAGTATGCCTTTTGTAATACCAGGAAACAATACATGTGTGGTAAAAATTAATCTAGTGTTGAAGAACAGCAAATATAAATTATTTTACAAGAGAGAACTTAATTAGTGGAATTTTATGATGTGTGAAGATGGATAAAGTGCTCCTTGTATGCCAAGGTCTTTGCATGAAGATGCACAAATAATTTCAGATTGGATTTTTTTTTTAACTGCTTTTAAGAATTGATACAACTATTGGGATGCAAAACCTTTTTTCCCCAGCATTGTCTTTCGGTCTGTCCCCTTATTTTTGCATTCTTAATGGTTTTTAACATTGAATATTTTTTGTGAATATGTCACTTATAGGATTTCTGCTTTTAAAAATAAGTTTTCTAGAAAAAAGCCACAGGAAATCAGGATATAATATCTAATGCTAAATTAATATCAGCCAACAAATATTGGGAAAAGCCTATTGTCTTATTCATAGAGGAAGAAGGTGGATCATCTTGGTAGTTTCCAATGTGTCTCTCACCTTTTTACCACATTTCTTATTATTCCTAAAGAATTTTTACTCTGTTCTTTTTTTTGGTAATTTCACCACCCCAGGTACTACACTGTACACAATGCTCAGCTCTAGTTTCTTCATACACCTTCAGAATACTCTTATGATTATTTGAAATAGCTTGTACGCTGTCATTTGCAAATAATGTAGAGTATTTTTTTCCAAACCAGTGTTTTCAGGGATAGCTGAATTGGGGATTTGAGCTTATTTTAAATTTCAAATACAGCATCAATCACTGAACCCTCAAACCAGCCTGATTCTACTTTCACCTACAAAAAATACATCCCAGTTTTACACATGAGAAATTTTGTGCACATTTCTAGTATGGAATCTACTGCAGGTAATAAATTTGATAAAAGATCACAGGAGTTTGGGTATTTCATTCCCTCATTTATGGCCTGGTGAATGCGCAGTGTTCTGTGCAGACACAGGAAGCTATTGGGGCCAATCAGCAAAGGAAGAGGATGTTTGGGATAGAGGAATAACATTTCCATATTGTGCAAAGGATAGCAGCAGAGAAGAAGAGTTACCACTTTCACTCTGATTTAGCAATGCCACTTAGCATGTGCTCAATCCAGCATCCTTTCCAGTTGCAGTATCTAAAGTTAGGAATGTACATGGAGGAGGAGCAGCAACCCACAACCAAGCATAAGAATGTCAACAGCAGACTTAGCTCTCAT
This sequence comes from Promerops cafer, assembly GCA_013398275.1. Lineage (NCBI taxonomy): Eukaryota > Metazoa > Chordata > Aves > Passeriformes > Nectariniidae > Promerops > Promerops cafer. Next base: position 173,808 of record VZSE01004869.1, on the reverse strand, counting down.
TGCAAGGTCCATGAGCAATGGTTTTATGCAGAATTCGTTTTTGCTTTAACCAAATAAATGCAAAATTTTATTTAGTAAAAACAGTGAGACCAGAATTCTTTAACAAAACTGGCAGCTGAATCCAAGAACATATGTCCAATTTACTGTGTGGGCAAGGCATTTCTACAGAACTCTAAAAATAAGTTGTTGTGTATGTTTTCTGAAGGTGGGGGTGACCTTCTGGAGATACTTGAGCTTTTAGGAAGCATCTTCAGCAGGAAATGAATCACCTACTGAGTTCTCCATGTTCTAGGTTCTCATTCTAGATAGTGTCTCCTGGACTGAGCCTCTTCTCACCATTTTTACCTCAGATTTGCCCCAGTATAAAGGGTGTGGAGAATAATCTGGGTGTGTGGAATTGCTTCTGAGCTCTACCACAACCAAAATTATAGTAATGAGGTAAAAAGTTAAAATTTGATCAGGAATAATTACAAAATGTATTTGTAGGTACACATTATGTGTAATTATGTAAGACTGGTATGTAGCTCCTGTTCTAATCTCCATTTTTAAACTGATTATAATTAACTGAATAAAATGAAGTAAGAGTTCCTTGTTATAAAGCATCCCAAAGCATGTCAGTCTTAAAGCAATAACAAACATCCTGCATGTTTGAGGTTTTTATTCCTCAGCTCTGCACAGCATTGCCATTCAGAATGTTAAATGTGATTGTAAACAAACAATAGGGAGCCTCAAGGTTAGTTCTTGCTTCAAGAAAGAAGAGGATTCCATTTCTCACTACTAGATAAAGTCCTGTTTTACTGGGAGAACAGAAAGGTAACATGAGAAACCATCACCTGTCCTCAAGGAACAGAAGAGATTCAAGAATATGGAAAATTATGTAAATGAGGTATTGATCAGCTATTGTCTCTGGAATAGGTCATGAGAAGTGTTCACGTGGGCAAGTCAAAAAGATGGGCATAAAGACAAAAGTCCTAAGTAAACACTTCCAGTTCTGCCATCAGCAACTCTCCTGAGAGTCAAACAGCCATGCCCCCACCACAAGCAGTCAGGAGAAGCCCTGGAAGTCTGAGTTTTGGAAAGAAGATCTGCTGCTCATCAGCTTTCATAGTGAAGAAATACCAAGCAATTCTTGTTTGGAATATGTGCTGTGATTCCATGGGCAGGCTTCCCAGAGATTGTTTGGTGGCACAGAGAAGCCTCATGGCAGCAGGCCAGCTGGCACCCTCAGCAGCACGCCATGATCTCTGGAACCCCTGAGAAACAAGCAGGGCTTCCTCCACAGATGGCTATCAGCCTCCTCCTCATTCGTTCCACAGCCTGTGACTCCCAAATCAATATTTTCATAGGCAGTTCAAAATTCCAGCTGGACCTTCTGTGCATGTGCACTCCTCCAGCCTCTGCTTGTAACCATTTTCTTCCATTTTTACATGGCTTTAGCCAGTGGTTTCTGGTGTTGAGAGTCTTAACCTCCAATCACCAGGGACTGCACTTTCCAGAGGAAGTTACGGCATCATCCAGGTTGTCTTCCGGGAACCCTGCTCTCCTCTAAAGATCTACCAAATCAAAGAAAGTAACTTTGCAATGGCAATTGGATCAGATTCTAACTTGAACAACAAATGACTTTCTGGCTCTAGTTTCTGTGTTTGCCCTTGGCCCTTGTTCTGAGTTACTTGAACTCATCCTTCAACATACAGAGAGAATCAGGGGTTTGAGATAGGGACCTCCTGTCTTCTGTTAATGAACATCCTTAGTCTTATACAGGATTTTAGTCTGGCATCATTTTAGTCTGGCATTGTATTTGAGTAGAAGGAAAATCAAGACTAATCCTATGTTGAAACTTATATCATGAACCAGGGTTTCAGATAAGAGTATTTGCACACTTTAAATTTTTTTTTAAAACATCATAATTAAAAGAATACCAAGGGAAAAGTCATGTGAAAGCAATACTAGAGGCCTTGCTGTACCCTCAGATCCTAAGTAAAGGCATACTTGCAGTTCAAGGTAAGAATTATCTAATTCACTTTCATTAAGCATTGTTTTATAAGCATTTCCTTCACTGATTCATGTTACTACATCAACTTAATTGTAATATTTTTTTCCTGGGGACACAGAATTGTAATCAATGAAAATAAAAACAGAAGTCCCAAAACATCTATACAAAGGTACTTGCTCTGGGCTTTGTGTTGTCCAAAGACATTTTAAAATGATTGTTCCTCAGTTGTATTTACGAAATAACTGGATTACAAAGTAACACAGAATAGAGGACATGCACCATTTCTGTGTTTTGCTAGGTATTAAAACTTACCAGCCTTCATCTCTGCTACTATTTAAACATATTTTCTGTATTCTGTCACTTGTGCATTACAGTGTTTCATTTCATTCCACTGAAAACCTCTTACATATGGCCAGGAACAGAACCATCACCAGAAAACTTGTTTTTAGACTATATCAAGGCTGATCTGAAAGGGCTCTGTGTTCAAAATAACAGAGTAGCTCTTTGTCAGACCTCCAACAGGGTATAATTTAAAAATGTTTATCATCATTTTTAGCAGTAGAAGCTTGTGGCTTTATACACTCCACATAATCCATATTTTTTAATATAAAAGTTAGTACCAAATTTCACTGTGTTTTGCCAGCTCTTCACACATCTCAGAGAAGGATGAAAGAGCACCAACCTAGCTTTGTGAGAACGTGGTCCAGCAGCAACCCTTGTGTCTGCAGAATGTTGAGGCTTTTGTTGTACTTGCTGCTACGCCACTGTCCTGATAAGCTTTTGTCACGTTTGTCTCTGAACAGCTAAATAACTGAGGTCTCTTTCAGCTGTATTGTCTTTAAGATTAATTGTAAACATCTGTCAGCTGGTGAGGACAGTAATTCTTGTAGTTGTTCAGCAGAGTTCCTGAAAGGACTTTCAGGTTTATTCATTTTGTAAAGCCCTGCTTTACAATTTCTGTGTAACTTGGGATTATGTGTCTGAATTTTTCCTTTCTCTTCCTCATTAACAGAGGTTTTATGTACAATTTTTTAAAATGTTGTAAAAACTGAAAGTAGAAATCATCATCAAAGCAAAACGAAAATTGCCCATTAATGCTGCATTTCATTCTGGAGATGGCATCAATCAAAAGTCTGTGTCTGTATCTGTAGAATCCTATTCTATTGTCAATGAGAAAAATTAATTTAAGAGTTCTACTGAAACCTGTTCTGTAAGGAAATAAAACTTTTACACTATCACACAACCATTTGTGAGAAGCAAAAATGCTTCTTTCAAAGGCCAGTACAAGCAGGAATAGATGTGTATATAGATAAGCAACATGAGCAGATGGTTAGAAAAATGAAAGTGAATGGCTGAGAAGAGGTCCATCTGACATTCACTATTAGAGACAACGGTGGCTGTTAATAAAGCAAAGTTAATTCTATAGCAAGGAGTGAAATATTTGATCAGCAGTACTTCATACATAATTCAATTAACTGCCTTCACTCATCGGTATTAACAAGAGCTGGAGCTTGGATTAATGTGCTTGAGTTTCATCACAGCACTCTCAAGTCTGCTTAAATGCTGCCAAAACTTAATAAAGTGCTGCCAGTCAAATTATAGTATCTGAGCCCAGTGCATCAATGTGCTGATATTACAAATCATCCTCTACTCACAGCATTGTTTGCTAATTCTTTATTTATGCTGATCTCTGCACTAAACAGTTTAATTAGTGCACAGTGGTAGAACAAGTTAAATTTCTTATCCCTTCCTTGATGATGTCTTTAGTATCATCCAAGTTACTGAGCAGTAACTATAAATCGTGTATCCATGTGTTTTCAACCCCTCCAATTTTTTAAATAATTACTTTAATCAGATACATGGATTGCCGCAGCAGAATTTCTACTAGTCTGAAAAGGATAAAGGCTAAATTAATTTCTGTCTTGGTTCTAAAGAACAGTCCTATTGTGGTCTGTGTTTTTCTGTGTCTAACACAGATCTCACCCTCAGTTCCAATTAATAGCCCTGATTGTGCCACTTGCTGTGGCTCATATTCCTTGTGCTTTTTCTCCCTCCAGGATGAGAGGAGAGACAATGAAGGTTTCCAAAGTATTTTCCTTTCTGCCACTGAGGGATTTGATTCTCAGAAGCTGATAAACTTTCCTCAGTAGAAGCTGAGAGAATGATGCTTTGGCATTATATCCCATCCTATCCTACCTGTGGCCAACCTCACCCAGGAGGCTTTGGAAGAGCTAAGCCCAACCTTAAGAACTGCTGAAGGGGAAGGGAGGCAGCCTGACACTGCTTATTCCACCTTTAACTCTTCTGAAATAAATCTCTGCTGCTCCGCAAAACCCTTGGCTACTTTTCAGCTGGGTGAATTGAGGCCAGACCCTGGCATCCAAAAGGAGATTTGAAAAGTGCTTTGAAAGGCAAGTTCTGGAAGCATTACAAGCTGTCATAAGAATCACAGCAAGATAAATGACATTACAGAGAAAAGGCAGAAGAACATGCTTTTTATGTATTTTTTTTCATCTTACCAGAATAAGATAAATGAAGATGTCCATTGCAGCTTTTGGTTACAGCCAAGAGCCTGAGAGTTCAGGAGTCCACAACATGAGTTTGAGGGAAATTTTGTTGGAAAGTAATTTAGAATTGTAGAACATTCAGAAACCTGTTTTGGGAGGGCAGAAAGGCATGTGCAAGTCACACTTGACTGTGTTCCACCTGAATAGATTGTCCCTTTTACCTTGGCTTTTTGATACTATTCCTTTCACCTGAAGTATGTGAAATCCAAGGAAATCAAAGGTGTCATAACCATCTAGTCCCTCAATCCACAAGGTGAAACCAGTGGAGGCTGAATTGGAAATGGTGTCATTCTTTTGGGACCTGTAGCCCTGTACTTGGCATCAAGTCTCTTGAGGACAAGTGAGGACTAGAGAATGCAGCACGATACATGAAAGGAAGAGACAGTAGCCAGAATTTCTCAGAAGAACAGAGAAACTGGGTCAGTCAAGAACTACATAAGGAGGAATGCTATTTATGCTGTATGTTCAGCAACTAGTGCCATCTGAGGATTTAACAATTCATCCAAAAAATATTAGAGGTTAAGGCTAAGTAGGCTATATTTTTAAAACAGGAAACAGTGGAGAATCAAACCCTCAACTCTTAATAAAGTCAGCATAACTCCATTAATTTAACCAGAGCCTCACCAGTTCAGAACCTGTTCCTTGCAGTTCATATTTGTCCTTTACCATGTTTTGATAGGAGTGTTAGCAGCAGGAAATGAAATGCTAAGTTGACACCAAGTATTTCCTGACCCCATGTCCTAATCAGAACCTGTATAACGGTCACAGATTTTCAGGAGTTCAGCACTGTGCAAATGCTTTGTAGGTGGTAAAATTCTCTCTTAAAGGAGCATAAAATGAGCTATGTCTACACTGGAGAAATATTTTGCTGATAAAGTTGAAATCCTATTTTATCCTTTTGAGTTCTATTTAAAGTAGAAGATATAAAGGTCATCTAAAGGGAGAAGTACAGTGTCTACGCAAAATCTGGTTTAGATTAATAAAGAGGCACTCAGGCTTTCAGCCTTTTAACAGAAGAAGGAGAACCAGTTTCTAAATCAGTTTCTAAATTTCAGGCACTTTCGGTGACATTGAAAATAAAAAAAATTGATCCAGAAAATCAGCAGACAACCCATGATGTGAAACTGGTGGCACAAGCAGTGTTGCAAAATGGAAACAGTAGAGATGGTTATGAATGGGCTGCACCAGGATTTTTCTGTGCAGTGGCTGCGTTAGTCAATGAGATAAAAACCTGGCAGCAAATACAGCACTATTGACTTATGAATGATTTGGACAGACTCAGTTTAAAAACAACAATAAGGAGCTCATGCAATTCACCGTAGCAAAAGAAAATATGGTGCTTGCACTGAGGAGACATTAGAAAACTGTCTTGTTCCCCCATGTGTAGTCCTGCTAGTAATTGTCAAGGGAAAAAAACTCTGAAGTTTTAATAGTAAAAAAAGAAAAAAAAAATTAATAGATCCTCTTGACAGCCTTTTCTGCTTGTGAGCTTTCTGCCCTGCACACGGGGAGTGACACAGGCTCCATGCTGAATGTCACTGTTGGCCAGAGTTCCAAAGGCAGCTGTAAATTCACATCTCTCACGGCAAGAAGATGGTGCCAGTAATGGGTATGGGTTTTCTGTACATCATTACTGTGTGTCATCTAGCTACCACCTGTACTGAACCTAATGATTTGTCTGAATAAAGCAATACTTCATAAACTTTACTGCTGAGCAAACAGCACGCTGTTGGCAACACCATACTCTGCTCTCGCTTTCAGCCCATCAAAAGATGACTCAATTACCATTTAAAATTTTATACTGCCTATGAAGTCAAAGACTAGAGAATTAGTAGTCAGCTTGAAGGTATTTTGAAAAGAGCAAATGTATCTTACTGTTAAGAAGTGACAGGTTTGCATGTTAGTGTTAAAAGGACAAGCCAGTGTTGGTGTTAATTTTAACATGCAGGATGTGCACAGTGAAGAACAGACAGATGAAAATGATGGATTCTGTCAGCATCTAAGAGGGGATGATCACCTGTCAGAGATGCCCAGATACAGGGATTAGAAACAGAACTAGAAATGACAATTTCTTTTCCTTTCGGAAAAGTCAAGGCAAATGGTAAAATTGTTAATTAGAAATAGGCTTGTGAAGCTTGACATATTTTCCTTTCTTAAAAGCTGTGGTAGTTGTTTGGCTCTAAGCTCTAATTCTGCTTTTATCTCATAGCAGAATTTCAGGGAAGCTGCCTTAAGCTTACATCATATTTAAGGTTGAGTCTAAGTCCAGAACAGGGGTAACATCTTATTTAAGAGTGGAAAGAAACCTACTTAATTTTAAACCTATTTATTGTGCCCACTGCCACATCTTGTATGGTCAGTGGCCAGAACAAGCACTGCCAATTTCACGAATTTGTTTTCTAATGCAAAATTTTATAAAATTTCTATACAATTTAGAAATTCTAAGGTACAAGGGATAACAAGAACTAGAAAAAAGAAGGAAGAATTAGAAAATTTCTGATAAAATCAGGAGTTTCCATGCACTTAAATAAACCTCATTCATGACAAAATGTGTGAGTGCAGATTAAGAAGCTAAATGTATTTCTGAGTCTCCACACTTCTATATTGTGAGGGATTTTTAACTTAAAAGTTATTAAATGTGAACCATGGAGCATCCTCTCAGATACTGCTTCACACAGCTGAGTTAGGAAAGAGGTTAGTATGGAAATATGAAAGCAGATAAAATGAGACAAGCTATTTGCGCTCATCTGACATCAAGGTAATGCACCAAAACTCATCTAATAGATAGTTTGCTACAATCAAATTTTCTTGCACCTCAGACTACAAAAAGAAGTTAAATACAAAATACTCAGTTTAAAAACAAACCAAGTAAGAATATGCTGCATATGTCAAATTAAGGGGGGTTTGGTATTCATGCTAGCAAGTTGCAGTAATCATCCTAAACCTTAACTTTTACCTAAAAAGTACTTTGTGGCAGGGATCTGGTGGGCCATGACAATTATCTTCTCCTAAGTTTGGGTGTCCTCATTAGGTGATTTTCTTATTGATTGGATGTCCACAGGGTTTGTAGTAACCAAGTAGGTTTTCAGGGATCCCAAAGTCTAGCATTTACCATCCAGGTGATTCTACCTAAGGGTGAACAAAACTTCCTGCAAAAGATGGGAGGAGAAGCCCCTTCTCCTGATTGGAGAGGGACCAACCATGTTTTTACCAGAAAGTGCAACTCCTGAGCAGGTAGGTAGAAGTGGATCAGTCATACACAAGCTACCTCTAACACACACATCTAACATGGAATAATTCCCAGGAGAAGACTGAGTCCATCAAAATATGCAGGGTTTTTAATGCTGTTAACACCTGCTTTGATTGTGAGCCTAATGCAGCCTCAGTCGAGGAGAGCAGCAGTTGCCTTGGAAGTTGATCTGTTTGTTTTGAGTGCAGAAAATGAGGATCATCTGCTTAATGAGTTACAGAGTGTTTTCAGACTTTTAAGGGGTTATAAGAAGCATTACCTCAGGGAAACGGAGGCCTTTAAAGAAACCTTGCTAGGCTGCAAGAACTGTGCTTCCTACTTTTTCAAAGAAATTTCTAGAAGTGGAGGCTTCCTAATCACTGGCATCTGTGGAGATGCCCAGGCAGGTCTGTGATGAGTGCTGGGGACTGGAGCATTAGTCAGTCCATCTGAACTGCTCTATCCAGACAACATCTCATAAGAACTTTTGATTTAAAATGCATCACAAAAATCCTTCCACCAGCAGAAGCAGCTTCAGATGGTATCAGAGAAGAAATTTCCCAGAGGTTACAGTTTATGGGGTTTTATTTCTCGCAGATTGGGAGTGTATTTTTTGAAGGAAGAGAAAGTGAAAACGAGCCAAGTCAATTGTGTGAACAAAACCAGAGATTCTTCCTCAGACCCCTGAAATTATTCCCTCTGTTTAAAAGGTTGTGCCCACTTTGATTTCATTATATGCTACTCTCCAAAACCAGAACAAGCATGAAATGTGTGGAAGTTAAAGGGGGAAATTCAGGGATTTTAAGAGATATCAGGCATAAATTTTAAATTAGATGTGGATAGCTTATTTAGTATCTTTTGGCAAGTGCTGTGTATTCAGAATGTATCCGTGGTTGAGGGAAGCACTTAACTATAAGCACTAAAATTGTACTGTTTCTTTCTAAAGCTGTTAAGATTTTCAAACTCATGATGTGGTGATGCTGAAGGTTTCAAATGAGTGATTATTACTAATAATCACAATCATAGCAAATCAGTGGTGTAACAAGAACACCAGGCCTTGTGAAGTTTGTGAAATAACTCACACGCAAATACAGCAAAAATATTATTTCACATTGTAAGACTGACGAGCAAATCACTTGGCCAAATCCCGAGAAATGATGCATAAAGACCATTTTTTCTATTAAATTGGCCACAGTTAATGCTACAGAAACTAAACTGATACTCTTCTTGTAGCAGGCTGGTTGTAAGTGGTCCAGGAATTGTCATTCTATTGCTCTGCTGGTTTCCTTTGGCAGCATAATAGATATATCTGTTACTTCAGCTGACAACAGCAAATAGTGCAGAACAAAGAAAAAGCATCTCTATTGATGGAGGTGAAGCCTCCAATGACAATTGCCTGCCTGAGAGACATAGACTTTGCCCTGTTCCTCTTGCACAAAAGTTAAATAGTAAAGGACACTTTGGGTAGTACAGTCCAGACTTTAGGAAAATAGTGCAGCTAATACCAGCCATGAGAGTATTTGTTTTGCTAAGGTTTTGTGATTCACATTCAGCTTTCTACTATTTTGAAATAAGCACATTCCATTGCCTGTTAACATGTTCATTCTTCTCTGTTAAAGAACAAAAGCAGAGTGGAGCAAGTTTAGTCACTACATGTGGTTTATAGTTGCTAAACTCCTGCTGCTCTTCTGCTAAGATGACTTCAGGCCAAGAGGGATTCTATTTCCATGTGTACCACTCCAGTTCAGCAACATTTCTACAGCTCTTTGAAAAGCAGGGTAGGGACTTCTTAAAATACATTTCTTAAAGCTCAGATCAAAAAGTTATTTTATGTATTGTCACAGATCAAGATGGAAAGCTTTTTTTAAAAGAAAAGGTTCTCTTTGTCCCAAAAATCTCAAAAATTCATTCCATTTCCTCTCTGCCTGGGGCAGTGCTGAAACTTGGCTAAATAAACCAGAAAAATACAATTTTGTTTTCAAGACTGATGTTCACTTTTCTTTGGACAGGTTATACTGAAAAAACCTCTTAGTAGTAAACACCTGTAATGAATTTGTATATGGCAATTTTAATGGGATATATGATACTGACTTTGGTAGCTTTGTGTTAGAAGTTTAAACAGAAGTATGAACACTAAATAGAGCTTATCTGTACTTACTAAGCCTTCTGAATCTTACTTCTACTAGAAATGTATAAATAATAAAAATAAATCACATTGCCAGATACTTGAAATACACAAGGCTCTTACAGAAAAATAAACACTCTGGCCATGAATAAGAGTCTGTGTTTTCTTTTTCACTGAGAGCACAAACTGAAATCATGTCAACTAATACTAAATGTATTCAGGTCAGTTAATACAATTTGTGTTTAAAAATGAGCACTTTATTTTTCGCTTGTGTTAAAACCAGACTGGTGCAGTAATGGATAGTACTGGTCAGTTTATGGGACCAGTTTGTTCTGAACAGCCCTTTGGCAGGTGCAGAGAAACTGTAGGTTTATTCATCTAATTGAAATTAAACCTAAAAAAATCAAGTGGAAACTTAAGTCAGAAGAATTTTTTTCTTAATAAAAAATTATGTAGGAACAGTTAAGAGTTGGTAGTTCCAAAGTCTAAGGAATTACCATGAACTAACTCAGTTCTGTTTTCAGGATTATTCTGTAGATTGATTTCTAAAAATATTAGCCTCTGACATATAGGTCAACTGAAATTTATATTTTCAGTGGTTATGAAGCTACAGATTTTGCCTCTGGGCAATTTTTTTATTATCTGGTGTATTTGATATTCATAATAAATTTCAGAGTTGATTTAGATGCTTGGGTCCATAAGGTAATTCTTGAAACCTTTGCAGTCTTTTCCATATGCATAGTTATAAATTCTCTAATCAATCTCGATGTAACCATTTAACATTTTTCTTCCTAAACATCTTTTCATAAGGCAGGTGTGATTTTATTCTTCTCCTGCTGGAAAGACCATCAAGTTCTGTATTCACAAAATAAGATGTATTTCTGGGTGAAGGTCACAAGTAATAAAGCCTCCAAGGCACTATCTTATATTGAATCTTGGCTGCCAAAAAGGCAACGTCCATTATATTTTACACATCTCCCTTGGAAGCAATTGATGCTCATTCCATCTGAGCTGTTACAGTCTCTGGCAGGAATGGGCTGTCAGGAGTGTGCCAGAGCTACAGGCCCTCTGTGACACACTGGAGAGCAGATTCTTCTCTTTGTGCCTCCAAGAGACTTTAGGATTCCGCATCCTAGCATTGCCCCTCTGACCAGTGTTCCATTGCACTGCTGGAGAATGTTTGGTGCTACTGAGATGTTTGGTGCTGCTGAGATGTTCTTCAAGGTGGAGCAGCTACCTTGCAACTCAAAAGGTGCTCATGCACTGCTGTATTTCTCACATAAACAGTGTGCTGGGTGACGCGCCTGCCTGCGACCCGGCTAGCCACACAGGGGATGGATGCACGCAGGCTGCGTGTCAAGGTGTGGGGACCGACAGCTGGGGGAGCCGCAGACTGTCAGTCCTACCGTGGGTCGGGTGCGCACGGCCAGAAGCTGTCGGAGAGGCGGCAAAGGGAGCGAGGAGGCTGCTGGTTTGAGATTCCCGGTCAGGGTTTATTGAGGAAGTGGGGGTGGAGGAGATCCTGCCAGGAAGATTCCAGGACCAGAGCAGCCTCGTGCACCTCCGTGCGAGGGTTTTTCAAGGGGGGTGGAATCAGGGGGTGGGCACAAGTCCATGTCCAATAGGGTATCCTCAGGGGAGGAGAGAGCAAAGAGACCCATCCAATGGGCAACCAGTGGGAGGAGGAAGGGGTTACAGCAACCAATGGGGAACTGAGGAACAGGGAACATTCAGGAGAAAGGGTAGGGGTTACAATTGATGGGCAAGTCAGGGAGGGAAGGGTTACAGTGATTGAAGGGGAACATTCGAGAATAAAGGGAGGGATTACAATAATTGACAGGGAAAGGGGTGGGTACAAGTAACAAAGGGACAAACCATTTTAAACCTTTAGGGGGAAAACAGAACACAACACAACACAACACTGGGTACTGAAACTTTTCACAAGCTAAGTCCTTACAAGCCACAGAAAGAAAATGCCACATGGTTATTGCCTTACAAACTCAGGCCCCTTGCCAGTATTGGTCAGATAAGCAGCATTTTTGTGATGCCATGTGATTGACACTAAGCCATGCAGACACCCACAGGTTAGGGAAACAGCTGGATAAGGAAGGCTCTGAAAACATCACTGCTGTGCTAAACAGCTTTTCAGTCAGAGTTTGTGGAGTTGCTAGTTGGAAATAATAGAGGGTTCTGCTTGCAGTGCTGTTTGAGCTAACCTTGAGCACACACACATCTGACATCCACAGCTCAGTTACTCCTGTGTCAAGGTGTTTTCATGCACTGAGGGCAACACAGCAGCACAGTCCCAAGCTGTCTTACATCCAGGAGGGAGCATCCACTCCTTTCCTGTTCCCTGCATCCATTCCTGCTGCTGCACTCAGAGCAGCACTGATCTTGTGACTCAGTTGCTGCTGTGAGTTATGCTGTTCTGGCCCTTTGGCTCACATGTACAGCCTCTTTGAGCTGTGTTCAAGCCATCCCAAGCAGCCTGTCCTGGGGGTCTTCTCTCTGTCCTGATGCTCAGCCCTGCTTTAGGGCACAGCCCCCACCATTGTCCTGCTCTAGCTCCTTTGTGTCACTCCTGGCCTGTTTTCCCCCATTCTCCCCATGAGCCATTTCCAAGGAGACTGCAAGACCCTGCAATCAGGGTAAGCACAAAGCAGGTCCTTCCCATTTCAGAGCTCTGGCATAACACACAAATCCTTTAAGAGCACATGATCTGCCCTCTCCTGGCTAATTTTTGGTGGAATAGTTAAGGCAATACCTTGGCACGGTTTAACTCAGCGCTTCTTATTTAATAAGAGAACTTGAAAAGGCCTTTTCTTAAATTCAAACATGAAAAATAGAAAATCATTCATGTCCTGGTCTTACCTACTACAATTTGTTGGCACTCAAGATCTAGTCCTTGTACTAGAACTAGGGGTAGATAGAGACATACACTTTTACCTGTTTTTTGCAGAGTAAGTTTTAAATTTAAACAGCAAAAGGATGTGAGAGTAAAAGAGCAGTACAGATCAAAATCTGTAATCTGTGCTAAGTTCAACATGGGTTTCAGCACTACAGTCTGAATCTTGCTGCTGAAATTTATAGGGGATAATTTTTTCCAAAGGGTGTGGGATGGCAGTGGGTCAGTCACACCCTCCTCACCTCACACTGCTCTGCCTGCACTGTCCCATCACATCCAGACCTCTCCTCCCTTTCTCCACTTCCAAACAATGACTAAAGTAGTTATTTGCTTCCTTCCCCACCCCTAATCTAGCTTTTTGGGGGTTGGAGGGATTTTGGAAGGGTTTGGTTGGTTTGTTTTCAGACAAAACCAGCTTGAGAACCTTCCCATTTCTCCTGTCCAGTGGGAGAGCTGCAGAATATTTCTTTGTGTTCAACTGCCAAGACAGAAATTTCAAAAAAATTTCAAAAATTTCACTTGCTACTATCATTTAATACACACTTAGGTGAGTATTTAAGAATCTTCACAGCCTTGTGAAAACAAATATATTTTCAGAATGTTTCCTCACTGACAGCAGAACTCAGCATTTGCTGTATCTCTGTCCAAAAGCAGCCTCAGCAAGATTAACAAGTTTGTTTGGAAGTTCAGATTCACAGCACAATTCAAAACTGAATGCATTAATGGACCTAAGGGTTTAAAATGTGACCTTGTCAATAAAAAATCAGCAGTATACTTGAGCACTTGAACTTGTGTATACTTGCACAAATGGCAATTAATCGAATGGTAGAGGATTTTCTAATGTTGGCAAGTTCATAAAGGATTAAAAGCAGAAAACTTACTTAAATAGCATGTAAAACATGAGTAAGCATGTAGTATTTGCCTTGCATTTTCTAGAAAAGCCAAGAGGGCCATGGACAGACCCACTTGAACAGCTCTAACATGCAGAAGCAGGCTTGGAACTTAAAGAGTAGGTTTACGTGTAATGTGAGATGTCTTCCCATCTATGTTATCACATTTTAATTGTTTGGTGAAGGTAAATAATTTAATTTGTTCTCTAGGTTGCAGGGGATTTACAGATAGCTTTGCAGCAGTGCAGTTTCTTTCCTCTTTAAGAAGTTCTTCAGTATTTATGTTGTTCATGAATGATTTTTCTGGACTAGTCACCACACTGATAGACTTTTTAGATTATCTAAGTGGCCCATTTTTTCAAGATAAAGTGCATCCTTTCCTATCTTCCCTTATTTTTACCTGATTTCAGAGAATTCAGACAATACATTTCAGCCTTTCTGAAAGCTAGGTAAATAAAGACCAGCCTTACACCCATCATAGTAGTGACCACCTGACATTCAGCTGATTGATGATGCAGGAACTTCTTGGGTAAGAAACAGTCCTAGGCAGTGTAGTAGTCCAGAATACAGAAATCAGACAATGTGGCATGAAACAAGAAATACCCTTGCACTCAGCTATCCCATAACAGAGAGTAATTTCTGTGCAAAGAGTTTGTCAGATGCTTCAGAGACCTGCAAGATACAAACGTTGCTCAAGGGGAAGAGAGAGCAGAAGTGAGACTTCCCTAGAGGCTCCTTAGTTACTGGGACTCCCATAAAAACAGGTTTATCCCGAGTAAGAGGGACCACAAAGCCTTTTGTGCTTCTGCCTGTTGCACACAGAGAAACGCCTAAAAGTATTTCAAATGAATCTCTGGGTACAAAAGATCTGAATTCTCCATGAACATGGAAGTTTTCCTAGATAAGGATTATGCCACCTGCTGTGCTCAGCAGCATGTCTGGCTGGGTGCCACATGCTGTGTGTACAACAGGTTGTCAGGGAAGCAGGGACTGGATTCTGCCCCAAAAGAAATATCAGACTTTCAGAGTCTTCACCACACAAAGGAAAATGGATCATTCAGTGAAAGATCAATCACTGCTGAGCAATTACCTGAGTAATTTGATGTAGCTGCTGAGGGAAAGCCAAGGTTTCTTTCCATTCCAAAATATTTTGTTATAATGACTCTGTTTAGAGTTGTGGCTTGGCAGCACCAGGTCAGACTTCTAAGAGATCAGGATTGCCCAGGTAACATTTCTTCCAGCCTGTAAGTGCATCAAGTCGTCTGTGCTCACTTCTGGCCTTTCCAAGAATAATCAAAGTTACAGAGTTTTGGTAATCTCAGTGCAGAAGCAGCACCCCCAGGCAGAGTCAGAGCCCTGTGGGATTGGATCAGAGAAATCTGATTACTCCAGAAAACACCAGAGCAGAGAACATCACTGTTCCTGTCTTGAATTGTCATTACAGATACAAACTGTATCTGAGTTCAGCACTCGGTGCTGAACTCTGTGCTGGCTCCTCACTTGTCTTTGCAAGTCAGCAGAGGCTGGACATTTCTGCCTCCCTGCTGTCATTAATTGCAGGACTCTTGTGGGAAGTCAAAATAGTGCAGAGTTACAAGTAATTCTCAAGGGGCTGCTATCACACACAAAAGTGCCTCGGAGAATGGGACTGGTTAACCCCTCCTGAGTGCTCCTTACACCTGCCTTCTCCAAACTGAATCCCCTAATGCCCTGCAGTTCTAGAGTGAGATGCTCAGGAAACCCATCCTAATAAAGGATGCACCAGCAGGCATGCACTGGATTTGGCAATAAATAGTTAAATTCCAACTTAATACCCGAGAGTTATGTTTATTTTAGTAACAGTATACTGTGAGGCACTGGGATACCTAGAAAAAGAACTTTTGATAAAATAAATATGCTGTCTTTTGTTATTTTTTTATGTTCCTACTTTATATTTTTCAGGAGAAGGATCAATAGTATCCCAAAGACATTAAAATAAAGCTGATTCTACAGAATAGAGCTCAAGGTATCTGCTGGATAAGCAGTCTTTTCCCTTAAAACAATAAGTTCCAAATTACTTTTCTCTGAACAACTTTTTCTATTCAATTTCATCTATTTGAGGCTTTCTTCACCTTTCTTCTGGATCTTCTTTAAAGTCTTACATCTCACTCATCCTGTCTCAGAACAGTCACTCATTTTAACAGCACAGCCACAGTCCCCAGTTCTACAGCATGAGCCACAAAAACCCCAAAGATAAAGAACAGGAAGAGGAAAGATTAGAGATCACAGGATAGCTCAAAATCTGGGTTTCCTGCATTTTAATGCAAAGTCCCATTTCAAGTCCAGAAGGATCCTCACAGCTTTTTTTTTGCATTTCATCTTTTTCCCTTTCAGTCTACGCTTCAACCCCAGGCTGAACTGTCCCCCTTTTCCACCCCCCAAATTACAATGAGTGCCAGGCAAATGCTCTCAGTTGTGACTGTGCCTGGTTCGAGGGAAATCTGTTGGACCCTGTCAGTGATTGATGGGTAAGGAATTGACCAGACCTGATTAGAAATTACCAGCTGAGTGGCAGTAATTGACGGCAGCTCATTAGTCATACCCACAGCCCAAGCACTCGCAGGCAGAGGAAGGGAGCCCAATGTCCCACTCAAAGGCAGGCAGGGCACAGATCCAGCCCACATGGACTGGGGATGAAAAAGAGGGAGAGGATGCTGCCTTCCTCCCCTCCCCTTTCTCATTTTTAGTTCATTTGCCAAGAAGGATTTCCCTTACCCAAGACTGACCCTTTAATGAGCAATCTGTGCCAGATCCACTAAACATCCCAGTTGCTTTATAACCTTTAAACCAAACTGTTCTTTAGTCTGTTTTCATTTCCATTTTTTTTGCCATAGTTGTGCTAAATCTTTCAGCAGCAGGACCTTCACTCACATTACTTGGAAAAACCCATTTTCCCCAAAACTGTAGTATCTTTTTTACTAGAATGAGAGAGAAACACATTCTATTTTCAGAACTTTAGTAGACCTGACCCTAGAAGATTGTTACCTGCTTAGTTTTGGACTTGGATATACCTCTCCCTATAGGTGCCCCTTCCTACTCCTGCCATAGGAATAATGAAAAGAGAAAAGTCAACATGAAAAGCATCTCTAAACACCTTTATAAGCAGCTGACTTATATTTTTCAGAAGCATTAGTGTTTGATTGTATAGCTTTAGTATGTGTGAACTCACTAGAGGGTGGCAGAGAAAAATGTCATTGCATACTGTTGTATAAGTACTCTTTACCCCAAGATCAGCATAATTTATAGAACTGAATTAGTCTGGTTTAATCACTGTAATGAAAGGAGTGGTACTGTGTTCTACACTTGTGTCCCAAAAGTGTAGATGAAAATAAGCAAAAGTTTTGCAGGGCCAGATTTTGATTGCTAAATACTAATTTTGATTGCTAAATACTTTTTCCCAAGTAATACTCTTAATTTAAGAAAATGTTTAATTAGGCATAAATAAGCAACTATAATTTGAAAGGTAAATTGGAGAGGGTATTGTATGATTTCTTTATTAAAGGCATAGCAGAAAACTGCCACTTTTTAAAAGACAATATCTTTCCAGAATCTTAAATCCTCATTTTCCCTTTCCTGTTTTCTGTTATCTCTCATTTAATGAGTGCATTGGTTGCTTTTCTTGTCATTGAGAATCCTTCATACAGAGGGAAAATGACATTTGAACAGACCAATATGGAATTAGCAGTATGGAATATGATGCTGCTGGAGTTCTTCAAAATTTTAGTTTTTTATATGTTTCAAGACTTATTCCTGAAAATTTTTAAATTTTTTACTGTCTCTTAAATAATGGCAATGCTGTCTTACTCTGGAGGATATATTTCAGCTGTCAATGCTTTGCTGCTTAAAAAGAAATCAGAATACTTTCCGTTCTCAAATTTGAAGCCATTGTGATACTGTCTAATATTACTGCAGTCTGGAGATTTCTGTGACCAATTACTGAGATAAATGCCATTCTATACTCTGTCATTTCTTTGGTGTCCCTGACTTATCTCTCAAACCCTTTATGACTTTACCTTTGGCTTTTATGTAGAGGCAGAGCAGGTCATGTGGTTATCGGAGGCATTAGTATGATAATTTACTTCAAGCTGAGTAGCTGGAAATAATTAATGGACTGCTTTATTGGCGTACATAGATTGCTGATTCTCTCTGTGGTTCTAATTCCCAGCCTCAATAAAGTAGCTTGAGATTTTATCTGAGGTACCAGTAATTACACAGGGCAAGAATAATCACTGCACAAATACAATCAGATGGTGTTTTATGCCATTGCCAGGGCCAGTGTTAAGGCTTAAAAATATAAACAACGATGTGCTGCATGGATAAGTTGACACCTTTCATTTAAATTCATGAACTCTGGAGAAACTTAAATTCAGAGAATCTGTGCTCTTGGAAGTTGAGCAAACTTCAAAGAGGAATTTACAGGCTTGGTGCAGTAAAACAGAAATAACCTGACTGTCCTGCTTAGACTCCACCTCATGTCATTGACAGGGATCAGTAGCAGATACCTTGGGAAAAACAAGCATCCATAAAAATAAACACCATAAAAATTGGATCACATTTGACACTTTTTGTCTCTCCAAGCCTGGTGCAGATTTTAAGCAAGGATTTTGGCAGTTCACAGCATTGTGGTATTCATCCTAGAGTTCTGTCTGACCTGAACGAATTTGTTCATTTTATCTGTTTATACTAAAAGTCTGATGCTTGATTCTGAGACAGTTTCTCAGATTCATTCCCCATAAAAAAGCTCCTGTGTGGGAACATCCCTTGACACCTTTCTGTGAGCAGTAAGGAAAAGAAATCATACAGCTTTACTGCCACATAATGTTGCCTGTGCTGCTCTTACAACCTGATCACCAGCTGGTCCTACACACTCAGCCAGTGTCCTTGCTTCTCAAACTCTTAAAAAAGTTATTGATGGCTTTTAAGACCTTAGAAGATTGTTCTTTGATCAATCTTCTTCTGGCATGTCTTATTTTAGTTTTCTATTTAACTGGTCAGAGTTTATCCCCTTTTCCATGTTTCTTATTTGGACAGCATTTTTTGAAAATGATCCGTTACTTCCAGCCACCCTATTTATTTCCTGTATTTGAAGTTTTCTGTCTTCTTTCCCCTGTTTAAACAAAGGCTCAGAACAACCCAGAACACCTTAATTCTGGTGGCCATTTAAATAAGATTCTTCATTTCTATCTAGTCCTTCACTGGGTTATACAAAAATCAACTACACAAGGCTTTCATTCCTAAAGAGATGTGGATAGGGATACCTATTACACAATCATTGAATCACTATGGTTGGAAAATGTGGTAGACAGTTATAAATAATTCCAACTTTATAACTGAAATATGTGGTTAGTTACATAATTACTTTAATTATGTAACTTGACCAGTAAGGCCCCTAGGACAGCAGGCCCCGGCTGTTGGGATTCAGGCTGCTATTTGCTGGTTGGCCAGGTGGGAACTGGCTCGACCAATGAGGATTAACCTCATGAGCCTTCTGATCTATATAAGGAAGAGCGGCCTCACTAAATTGGGCTGTTGCTACATGAGTCCCCCTAACTGTGAGTTACATTCCTGTCTCCAGCATCAGTGACAGGAAAAGACTTCAGAAATCATAGAGCCCAGCCCTTAACCCAACATCCCAGACCCTCAACTAAACCATGACCCCAAGCACCAAATCTAAACGTTTTTTGGATGCAAAAAGTGTTGCTTCGATAGTAGCTGCTAAAGCAGAGTCCTTGCCTTGCTCAGACCCAGTCATTTCATACTGGATACCTGTCCACAGCCCTTCCAGGACCCAGACCTTTGAGTCCATCATGATTTTTTATTACAGTCATGCAATTCAGATATCATATACAGCATACCCTTGTTCCCATCCTGTTGGCTCCTCTCAGCACAAATGCAAACTGTTCCTTGCAGGCAATACCATTCTGCTTACCAGCATGTTTGCTGTCCCTATGGAAGGACATCCTTCTGGGACACCTTTCCCTCCTTGCTTTCCTCTGGAGAGGGGAGGCTCATATTTATTTCAGCTATTCTGGTGATACTCTATCACCAGAATAGCTCTCAATCCTTGCTGTATTGTTCTTGCTGCTTTTATTTCACTGCTGTTATGTATAGATTTGGTAAAAGCCATCAGAATCCCTCACCCTTTTATGACATGCTGATACTCAAGGATCTTCATGTATCTCCATATAAATTGTTCCCAGTAAATTGAAAAGAGAGCAGCTGCAATAAGATACAGATTAAATAAAGAAGTCAGAGATTCCTGTACCGGTATGAAATATAAGTAATCCACCTTACCATATAAACACATACACACGCACACACACACACAAATCTGTTGTCCATAGTGTGCCAGCATGCAGAGGATATAAACTCTGAATTTTCTGTTAGGAGAAGGTTGAAGGCATTGATCAGACACAAACTTATGATCTGGTGTCTATGTTTGATCTGATGTCTATGTTTGCAACAACTCACCTCCCAAACAGTGCAAGTTTAGGGGGATTTACAGAGGAAGCAGAGATTACACAATCACTATATTCAGGCTTTAGGGACAATAACCAGGAGCTGGAGCACCTTGTTAAATTATATTTTGAGCTGGTATTTGGCCTGCATGCAAACTAGAGTGTCACAGTACCTCCTGTACAGTACAGGAACTGACTAAAATGCTTCAGAGGTCCACACTCAAAAAAGCAGCATATTCCACGCATGAGTAGATTTTTATGAAAATACAGCATAATTGTGGGAAAGGAGATACTGTTTCATTAATGACTTAAGCCCAAGTAGAACCTTGTCTGCTAGTTAAGCTGGAATAAAAAATTATTAATATTTTTGTATGTTTTCCTACATTCATACACCTGATTTCTTCAGACTAAACATTTAATTCAGTACCTGTGTCTAATTTAAGCCTTGGCTTCCTACATGAACCTTCTTAGATTCTTCTATTATAGTTCTGAATACTTTTAGATCACTTTGGGCATCTAAGCAGCAGCACTAATTACTTTAATTAAATGTAATCAGACATTAATATTGCTTAATATCCCCATCCTCTAGTCAACTTAGGTGTGCAGTCTTAAGTCAGTCATCCTGATTAACCTTGGGCTGAAGCACATGCAGAATCACTCTGATCAGTGAGGTGAGTGCAGCAGTGGGGAACTTTTCTCTTTGTGTGCCCAGAAATAGCAGCAGGACTGGAGAGGTCCTGGAGCTTGAGTCTGGGGTGTTTAGAAAGGAATCAAAGATTTCAGCTCAGACTCACATGTCTGATGACAGCTGTGACCTTTGCAGGGCAACACCACAACTCTGCAGCTCCCTCTCCTCAAGCTCCAGGCTGTTGTGACAGGTACGGCACGCAATGCAAGGTTTCCTGTCAGAAACAGGAATAACATTATAAAACAACCCCTCCTAGCAGCTCTTTTCCAGTGCAGCTTTTCTGGGTCAATCCCATTTGCATCATAAATTGTTTTGCTATCAACTTGAAGATAATGGGCTGATGTGTTTGGTTTGCTGTTTTATTGCCCTTATCATTGTCTAGGTGTTTTATTTATTTTAAAAACTTGCTAAAGACTTGTTTTTTACCAATTCCAGGAATATTTCTGACCACAATGTTTAGGGTTTTTTTAAGTAATACTAGAAACTATTGAAGCAACAGATTCCCCATGAAATATTTTCCCCCTTGATGCTACAGCTCTACAGTTTCATTAATTCATTTTTTAAAACAACACCAATAACACAACAGGGGGATTAATCAAGGGAAACCAGGCTCTCTCAATTAACCTCAACTTTTATTTTAGGTCTCTGTATAAAAGGTATTTTCTCTCTTACAAAAGCTGAAGTGAGCTGCTGTGGTATTTCTCTTCAAAAAAAGCACAACTAGTTGTGAGATGGCTTAGTTTTAATTACACTACACTTACTTTATTCCATTTCAGAGCATTAGCACTATTGTATATTCTGTGAATATACAATTGTCTAGGCTTCTAAATCCACAGTGGAAGGGGGAATTGACTGGGAGGGCAAACAAAGCCAAAAAACTTTTTAAGACCACACTGCCAATTTATTTTTCAGATCACACAAAGCTTCACTTATTTTAAGGGCCTTCCATCTCACCTTCTTTGGGGTGGTGGCACCCCAAAGTTTGTTACTCAGATAAAAGACTACTGACACAATTTGATATGGGCACCTGCAAAGAATTGCATTGTGGGTGCTATTCCCTGATAATTGCTTTCCCATGGCTGTGAAGCATTTCACCATTGTCCCTCCTCTGAGATTTTCATGCAGTATATCCTAAGAGGACTTGCTGATTTGATTGTCTGTCTCAGGTGTTAAAAAAAAATAAGTCACCAGCAAATGTAAGGTATTACTAGCACATAGTCACATAAAATTTGCATGCAAGTCAGCCTTAATCTCTGCTGGCTGCACCATGTCAATTATGGCTGTTAGAGTTCACCTGTACCTGTAGCACCTGTGCCTGCACAGACACACTGGCACCAAGAATGAAAAAGTTTCAACTGAAAATTGAGTTTTCACATATTTTGTAATAAGAGTTAATGTCTGTAGATGATAACACAACTACTGGAGCAGGCAACAGCTGCAAAACACTTTCCATCACTCCTGCACAGACACTTACAAGGAGGTTTTGCTGTGCAAGCAGCAACCTAAGAATTCCCCAGAAAGTTTATCTAATTTTGTAGAAGAGTGACATGAAATATAGATTAACCCAACTAAAGTTTTCCACCTGCATACACTCAAACTTTGAAGGCAAAAAAACCCTGAGCTGTATAAAACAGATAAGGAAAATCCAAGATCACCCTTGTCCTAGGGCTATACAATTCAGCAGATATTTTCCACCTTTCTCCCCTCCAAGGAATATCCTCTCAATGTGTTAAGCCCAATGTAAATGTGAGGTTCAAATCCAGTCAAAATTCCAGCCAAAATTCCTTATAGTTCCCACTAGAGTAGCCAAAAACTGCAATCAGGAGCAAACATTTACACTGCATACAACTGTCCTACATACAACAAAAGGACATACAACATAAGACAAAAGTCCTGCATACAACTACAGCACCAAAAAAAGGTTTTATAGCCCAGGTGGGTAGCTTTCAGCTCCACCCACCAGGCAAAGCACCGGTGCTCCTGCCCCAGGGCCCCAGTCTTCCCTTGGGTTTGGAGGCTTTGTCACACATGGTTTGGACATCAGAAGAATGCTTTGAGGTTTAAAGGCTATGAAAACTTTTAGCAATATGTCAAAAGAAAAAAATAGAGCCAAAAAAATCTCACAAGAAGATTGTGAAATTTTCAGCTGCTACACAAAACTACAGAACAATTCAGACAAGGTCAAAGTTGCAGACAATTTGCAGACACAAATCTAAATGTGTCATTTGTGTATCTTGTAATTGCCTTCCACTTATTTACAGAAATGTTTTCAGTAGTGAAAGAGAAGTCCAGGTTGATCTTGTCTGTAAATTGCAGATGAGATACAATGCAACCCTCAGCTGCAGTTCCCTGATGTGCAGCAATATGTAGTTACATCACATTTTTTTCCAGTTAGGAAATGCAGGAAGTAACTCAGTTTATGCACAGTCAGGGTTTCCTCCTTGTTCCAAGCCATTACATGCCCAGGGAAGGAACTTATCCTTCCTCACCACCAGAGTGTGACTTCTCCAACAAGATTTTTTTTAAATCAAAACTTTATCTAAAGATTTGGGTGAGCAGAACAGAAATAGGTTAGAACCTCAAGAGCGCTGTCCTGTTCTCCAGTATCACAGTGTGTGTTTCTCTTACAACATTTCTGTGGGTTTTAATTCATTTTTCTAAATATTTTAAGTATTTTTTTAAAAGTTGGGTAGAATGGAAGAGTTTCAGTCCAAGGACACATGGAATATATGCAAAGTTAGCATAAGGACTAGTGAGTCACATTCCTACTGCTCAGTAAATATCCTGTAATAGCAAAGGAGCTGTTTATTATTGAACCTGGGATTATATCTAAGAGGAAAAGAACTAACCCACTTTCTTTCCTGATACAAAATTATATGAAACCACATGACTTGGTCTTGTTGTATGAAGTTTTAAATTTCAAATGCAAGATGAATTTACCCATTTTCAGTTTCAAAGTGTGTGTGCAGACAATCTGACAAGTTTAATTACCTGGCCATCTGCCTGGCATGTACTGCCCCAGTCTTTCCAGACTTGTGTTTAACTTGCATTTTTTATATTTTGCAGTGCCCTCCTTTTGGGGTTTGGTGAACTCAGCTTGGAATCTTTGCTCTGTTGGGAAAAGACAGTCACCTGTCAATATTGAAACCAGCCATATGATTTTTGATCCCTTCCTAACTCCTCTTCGCCTAAACACAGGGGGAAGAAAGGTAGGTGGTCTCTGTTCTGGTGTATAAAATAAATGGCATTAGTAGATGTAAAAAAACCCATTTTTTATATTTTATTTTTCTAAAGCATTTACTTTTATCTGTCAGCTCTGAGGCAGAATAGCAATGTAGTGTGTTTTCAAGATACTCGTCAAATCATTGAACTAATCAATTCTATTTATCCAGCTGAAGGATTGATATTTCAATTCTGAAATTATTTTATACATAAAACATCTTGAACCTTCTAGCAGTCTTGGCAATAGTAATTAGTTTATAATGGTTTTGTGTTGGGGTGCCTAAAAGAGTATTTTAAAATATTTAATGCTTGTTTTATGCAGGCAGTTGTCTCTTAGCCAGCTTGTGTTACAGACTAAGGCAGGTGTGAAAAGGCACCATGAATTACAATATCAGAGCAAGCAGAGACTCCAACAAAAGGTTATTTGAAAATTATTTTTTTTCCCTTGTTGTCATGACAAATGAGATGTCCACTGGAAACAGCGTGACATTCTACGAATTTGCTCTGTGCTTTCCATGGAAGTTCTGGTGGCACATGTGCAAATACATCGGAATTGATGTGGGCTTTATCACAGAAATGCTGAAATGGTGGTGTTGTTATTACTGGAGGACAGTAATGCTTCCAACTCTGGCCCAAATTTCAGGGTAATATTTTCATTTTGCTTTTTAAATCAAAATGTGTGGAGGTTTTTTGTTTTCATACAAAAAATCCTCTAAAAGAACAAAACTCAGTGCTTTGATGACTCTGCTAAAGGCTTACACATTTCATGTTATTTATAAATTTATAAATTACAGAATGACAAAACATGAAATTCAAGAATGTGGAAGTTGTCAGTGAGTCGAATGCAGGGGGTTCAGAATATTCAATGTCTTCAGCAGTTCTAAGAATTCAGCTGGGTTTTTGTACCTGCTCAGAATGAAGCAAATGCCTGATTATTGATAAAATTTGGAGGTACTGACGAACTGGGAGATGCTGTATCAGTGATGAGGTTCTTACCATGCTCACAAATACTGCTGCTGATGACCTCCTACCATGTTACAAGAACAGGATTTGTTCTTGTGATTTGTCTTAGAGAGATTTCCAAAATGGTTAAATCAAAATTCTCCTTTGAAAAAAAAGATTGCAATTTTGATACCTTCATAAAAATTCTTTGTTCATAGTTAAGGCTTCACTGAGGATTTGATTTGGCAGGTAGTGTCTTTGTGTTCACTTCCTCAGTAATGTTTTTTGTATGTTAAAAATAGAGGTGTGTTTCATGTGGGCTGAAGCACTTCAGCTCTCAGCACTCTGAACCAATTGCTGTGGCAGCCAGGGAATTTCTTGGACAAGACTTAACTGTGATTATGCTGTACGTGAAAGGGTTTTATGGAACTGACCCTAAAAAGAATAATGAATAAATAAAAAAGGGATTTGATGTGGTTTCAAATCAAAGTTATAATAAGCTAGCTTACATGCACAGTGAACAAGAGAGACAGCTACTTGCACACAGTCACAATTATAAACCTCTTTTGGAAAAGGGGCTAGGAGAAGTCTCAAACTCTAAGAGAGAGCAAGATGGAAGGAAATAGTTCAGTTGTTCTTGGAACAGTAACTTCAAATTCTTAACAAATTTTTTTGCTATTAATTTAGAAGTTCCGTTTTATCTGAGTTTGAAAAATACTTATTTTATTTTGGAAGCAATATATCTGTTTCATGTGCTTCACTTTGGAAATTAACTTATGAGGAACAGAAGTGGCTTACCCACAGGAACAGAATCCAAGACCAATCTATGATCACTGACTTAATACTACTTCTTACCAGTTTCACTCCTTGCCACTCATTTCCCCTGGGCTTTATTTTTAGTGGGGAGCATTGCTTAATTTATGTAAACCAGTTACCTGTTTAGTTCTCCCTTCTCACCTTGGCAGACCAAAACTATTCCATTCCACTACAGAATTTATGTCTGAAGTTTCCATTTAAGCACATTCCTTTCTAGTTCCTGTAGATAGTTTATTTTATTTTAGTGTTAGTAGTGAAAGCCTTTTAGTTAACCAGATTGAGACTTTTCTACAATTCTTTAGACTGCTTGGAAATAAAGCAATATTTTTCTTTCTCCTTAAGAGAAGAAATTATCTGACTGGAGGGTATGAAGGACAACATGACTGTTTTCCTACCCTGTAGCCAACAAGGGGACAAAAGCCCAGTCTGTAACGTGTCACACAGCAGGCAACTTAATGGTTACTTCTGGTCTGAGGCTGAGAAGAAAATTCTTCCCTTTCCATTCAGGAGTAAAAGGGATGGCAGTGCTATTTGCTAAGTATTTATACCTCTTTGATCCATTTTTTTGCAATAAGGTTGCAGTGAGCAGTGATATATTGCTTTTTGTGCTGCCCAATGATTTCAGGGCAGTATCAGGTCACACATTTACAATTCAAGCACCATCAGATGTTATTCTGAGTTGTGCTCTTATTCTGTATGTGTGATTCTCCATTTCCTGAGAAAGTGGCTTTGCAGGTCCTGAAGTCTTGAGTGTCATTGATACAGATAATTGGATTTCAAGATCCAGAATCTCAGCACAAGATATTTAATGAGTTTACATGCAGGAGAAGAAATGCCGCTTTTGAGGAAACTCCCTGGGTTCCAGTTCTCTCTCAGGCCCAGCTGTGCCTCTTAGTTATCCATTTTAATGAATATAGCAAGCAGCCCATTTCAGATAAATAGCCCTTTCTGATAAACAGTGCCAACCCTTACTCATTTGCAAATCACACTCCTCCCTGTCACAAAGAACGACACTCTTTTACTTCCTCTGCTTTTTTTGCCTTGGATTCACTTAAGCACCAAACCAATCAGCATAACAGAATATTTTACATTTAGGCAGGAAGCACCTTGGGTTTCAATCTCCAAAGCAAGCATTTCCAGCCTGTCATGGATTATTGTTGTGGATGAACAAACCACCCCACTTCCCACTGATCTGGTCCTTTTCTGGGATTCCTTCCTCAGTTCACCTCTGCAAAAGCTCTGCCTTTGGTCCGCCAAATTTTGTCCCTTGCCTTTCTGTAGCCCATTTGTCTTTGGTCTCCTGGTTCTCTGTGCACATAATTTCAAAAGCCCCATTTCTAGAATTCTTTAAGACTCAGCTACAGTTCTGAGCCATACTTTTTTTTTCTTTTTCCTCCTAAAAACATGTTGAGCAGCAGCATTTGCTTTAGACACAAAGTGCATCCCTGCTAAGTAATTAAACTTTGCCACATCAGTGACCTTATGTCTTATGAGTCATTTTAGGTCACACTCAAGTACTGAAATTGTTGCCTAAAGCAGGTAAAGTTCTGTTTTAAACCACTTTATTTTTAAGGCTAGCAAGGACATTATAGCTGATGTTGACCTCTGGGTAAATAAAAGGAATTGATGTCTGCTGGCCAAGGACTGTTATTCTATAGCTCAGTGTGCGTAAATGGAAGTTACTCAGCAAGATCCACACATCTGCCTGCTCATATGGGGCATTAATAAATTCAATCATGTATTATTTAAATTAATATCCATATCAATAATTGGTTCATTCTATGCATCAAGATAATGGCTACATTCAGCAGCTTCTAAACTAAAAGAGGGTAGGAGAAAAGAGATTTATGGATTGAAATCAGTTAAATGGTTTCTCTGCCAGTTAGTTCTGATTCCATGCTGTTCAATCAATTCAGTGTATTACTAGCATTTTTCTCAAGAGTGCAATATATGACAACTGCCAGGCTTTGCCTTGGTGATTACTAAAAGGACAGATACTGGTATGAACCATATTTCAGCACTGCGGGAATATAAAAAATGAATTGTTAGAAATGGTCCAGGAGGAATGGATAGCAATGAGACATCAAAGTCATCTGTAAACTGACTTGTGATAAACTTTTAGAGGTCTTAATGATGATTTTTGATGTAGAGTGGATTTTTGACTTTGGAAAGTCAAAAATCTGACACGCACATCAAAAACTTTAATGAATAAAAAATGAAAGGTAGTACTGCTGCTTAAATAATTGTTTACCATTTCTAGTGCTTCTATAGTTCTGCATGTTCTGGGATGTGTTAGTGAGTGAACTTGCAGTGGAACCAGCAGGTTAAAATAACTTGTTTATTCACCCTCAAGGAATTTAGAACAGGAAAAAAATGCTGTGTTTTTTTTCAGAGGAAGACTGCAGACTTTGCTGTTAGTAGATTGCACATAGGGAAAAACAAGTTCAGGGTCTACACCTTACTCTATATTGGGACCTCTCTTTCCTTACTGCTTCAGTTGTCCATGAGATTGCATCAGTTTGGAATATGTGAGGTCTCAGATGGGCCTCTTGGTGTGTTCTCAGTTTCTGGTTGCCTCTGACACAGGTCACCCATGAAATGAGTCCTGAACAGGCACAAGAATATACTTGTGCAGCTTCTTCATTACTCTGCTTGACATTTAATCTTGTCTGGTGCCATAAAACAAGCTCACTTGTCTGCCATGGGAAGTTTCCTGGGAGATCCCAGACCTGGAGAATGATTCACTCCACGAACATCACTGTACTCTGGTGCTGAGCTTGGAATATGATCTCAATTTGGCAAGAGGACCTTTCAAATCATGTGTTACTGTCTCTCAGCTGCAGTTGTGCAGTGATTCAAAGCAGCCCATGGTGTCCTTGCAAAGGTGGGTGTGCTGTCCCTGGAAACGCACTCAGTGGATGTAATCAGAAGCTTCAACAGGATCTGCTTTTCTGGATATTGGGCAGCAGATCCATTAGAAGGTTAAAGATGTTATTGAAGCTGGGCCAACAGATCCCAGCCAAAGGTCTTGCCCATCCTTTCTCCCTCCTCATGTTTATTTCAATAAGTTGCTTTCCAGTTTTCAGTCCTTAATGATGAGACTTAGAAAAAAAAAAGATTGGAGCGGCAGCTGGCCTCCAGCTTACAGTTTGATATATTCAAAAGAATTTTCAAATTTGCCCACATTGTTCTTAATGCCCCTTTCCTATTTTCTAGTAGACACTGTGCACTGCATTAATAGTATCTTATCTGATTTATTTCATCCTGCACTTAGGTCTATTTATAAACCTAGATATTTATTTCAAGTCTTGCAGAAGTAGAAGTAATATATATCATGTCTGTGTACGTGATTCTTTACTTGGGATTATAGTCACTGGTATGAAAAAGGCTGAAGATTTTTTTCTCTCACACTGATTCTGCTGGTATAGTAGAAGTGTGCAAGTCTCCTCACACCATATGTTTTAAATGAAGCATAATTTTGTATTTTAGCACTGTTAAAACACATTTCCGGGACTCAAAAATGATGATTCTTTGCTTTCTTATTCTTGTCACAAACATTAATAAATGTATGACATATTGAAATGTAGTCATATATAATAATATGTTATTTAAAGTGTGTATTTTTGACACAATATCAATGAAATGTTGTTAATTGAGGGCCCACTGTAATGGATGGGGACATTCCATGTCATTTTGTACACAGAATTTGAATCATATTACCAAGGTCGGGATATCTGGGGAAGGTGCAGTCATGTCCAAGGCTGTTCTTCAGCTGCCATCAGTTAATGAGGCAGAAACCTTGCCATGCCAAACAGAATTAATAAGAATCCACATCCCTCTCCTCCTGGTAAATCCTGACCTCAGCATTTACAAGTTTGTGTTTGCAGTTTAATGGCAAAAGGCTGTAATTTCTGTAGATCAGAAATTTCTTTTTCTTCTCAGAAAGCAAATGTTAGTTACCTGTTATGGTCAGTCTGCTGAATGTCACCATCTGTTGGGATGGTGACATTCAGCACTTTAGCTATGTTGCAACTGTGGCTACTAGTGGCTGTGGCTACTAGTGGCTGCCATCCCCTGTGTCTGAAATGGCTCTGGAATTCTGTAAGTATGGATTAGGACGTGAGTGGGGAATTGATAATGTATGTAAGGTGTCTGCTGCCAATCTGGGCAGGTGCCACACTTTGACTGAGGCTGTTTGTGGCAGCAAGGTGCTGATCCAGCTTTCCAAAGAGCTCTGCAAACAGCAGGCACAGATATTGCTGGTGGCAGCTGTGAAGTGGGAGCTGTCAGGGCCTCAGCTCCTGACAAATTGGACCTAGCCATTAAGGAAGTGAGGTAAAAGGGTTTTTTTTTCTTTTTTCTTTCCTTTCATCCAAAATGGTTAAATCAAGAAATCACCAGATATTCAGCAGGGATTTCTGCCTTGCAGCTGGAGTGGGTACTGTGTGACAGACACATGTCAGTTCTGCTGTGAGATAAATAACACTGCTGCCATTCCTAATTCTGAGTAGCATTTGATGCTGGAGAAAAGTGCAAGTTCAGTGTTTCTCATCCCAGAAGTTTTAATCTATGATGGTTGAAAACTGAAGCAGGTACAGTTTGCTTATAGATGGAAGAATTAAACTACATATTTTAGGATTAGATGCTAGAAAGGAGCTTAAGGGGAAAAACTGAAAAACTGTCGTCAATGAACTCTATTTAATAATCAAAAACAAATCTGTGGATCGGCAGCTCTTCATCTGACTGGGATCTTGTTGGGGGTTGGAATTTTCCTCCTTAGAAGTTGGGGAGGCACTGAGAACTGAGTGCTTGGAACAGGGAGGGGGGAAAGGGCAGAACCATCGCGAGAGTAGGAGGCAGGTAAAAGGCGAGTTTGGGGGCAGTCTCGCTCTCTTGCTGGCCTGGGTGGCATTGAGTGAGGACGGGGACAGCTGTCGCTTGCTGCAGAGATAGTTCATCACCAGCCTGAGAGACGGACCGGCCTCTGCTCGTGCTCTCCGGGGAATCCTGCCTCTTCTCTCTGCCCTGCCTGGAGCCGTTATCCCACCCTCCCGTTGTTTCTTCGGCGCTGCTCTGGGCTCCCTGCGTGCCTGGCTGGGACACCCCGCAGTTCCAGCTGCTGCCGCGGAGTTTCTGGTGCATCTCGCCCACCAGCCCAGGACTTTTTTCTTCTGCTCATCCCTGCTATTCCAGCCCGCTGCTCCTGAGAGTCCTGCTGGAGGCGCCGGGGCCGGCTGCCCCGGGGTTTTCCTAGAGCAGCGTTTCTCCTCCATTTTCCCTACTGCCTTGGGCACACCGCCACCACCACCACCACGTGTTTCCTGAGCCCGCGCCGGAGCGCCCCCTGCAGCCACGTGGGGAGCACTGCACCTGCCCTGCACATTGGCAGCCCGCCTGCGCCCCTGCCGGCTGTGACCGTAACTGCACCAAAGGGAAAGTGCCGCAGCCAAAAGGCTGTCACTGGTTCTGGGTCTGTTTGTTGTTAACACCGTTGTAACTATTGTTTGCTTTATTGTACATATTAGTAAAAACGGGTACTCTTATCCTGACATCTCTGCCTAAGAGCGCGTTAATTTCACAATTCTAATAATCCGGAGGGAGGGGGTTTTACATTCTCCATTCCAAGGAAGGCTTTGCTGCCTTTCCCTAGCAGATACTGCCTTGTAAACCAAGACAGATCTAGAGGGTGGAGGAGTGGGAGCATTTAAGCTGTGTGTCATTCAGCAGGCTGAGGGAAACTATCAGTAGATGATTCTGCAGCAGAGGAGGCTAATGTACATAAATTTGGGGTAAGAAACTGTTCTTACTCTGAGGGACAGTGTGTATTACAGGGGCTTACAGGCCTTATAAGAAAAGTGGAAAGATTAAATAATCCTTTTGTATGTACACTTTTTTGATTTGGAATGGGTTGTTTCTGTACAGAAAGTGAGAGACTCAGAGCTCATAGTGGTGCTGTTGGTGTGTGGTAGCCCTGTGTCACTTAGTAATCAGTAACTCTTTGTCTGTGTTATGTAATTTCCAACTGAATCAATTAGAACTGAGCACTTTTACCTCCAGCTTTTTTGTCAAGTCATTGCTTGTATCCTTGAACAACCAACAGACCCAAACTACCAGGGTAGGTCTGACAATGGAAATTTTAGGTTTTAAGCTGGGAAAATAAGAAAATAAATTTGACTGCCAAAAGTCATTGGGCAGTTTGAACTGGAAAATGTGAAGAAGATTCTGAAAATAACCATTTTCTCTTGTAAGCTTGCATAGAAGCAGAGTGTGTACTGCATTCTTATTTATTGTAACAACTCAGTGCCACCTGTGTCAGGCAGGCTGTTCAGCAGGAGAGGGTGTTTCACAGAACACAGTAATATGTCATGCTGCCACAGAGATACATGTGGGATATACACTGGGATGAGGAGGAAGAGGAAGAAGAATGAGCAAGGGCTAATAAGAACAAATTGTGTCTCTGTGCTCTCTGAAGATGTTTAAAAAGGAATTCTTAAAAAGAAAAAAGGCATTACTTTAGCCTTTATTCCTTTATCCTTTCTTCTGTGTCCCAGCTGGCAGCTGGAGGCAGTATATCAACACTGTAATTTGCTACTGATGGTATTAAACCTGTGTGCTCACATTTCTACAGTCCTCCTTTTCCTGCCACTCTGCGAAGCGTGCAGAGAAACCTATCACAGATAAGACTTTAAATCACAGCATCTTCCAGGGATATGCTAATGGCAGCACAGCTGTGCTGACCTGGCACTTAGAAGCTCCATTGAAGATCCTTTGCCTTCACTAAGTATCTAGCCATATCTATGTATTTCATCTAGTCCTGTATCAGGTAGGACTAGTTAACACCTCTAGCCAAAACAGTGTTCAAATGTACCGAGCAAATAAGCCTTTGGTGGGGGTGGGGGGTGGAAAGGATTAAAATGTGAATTATTTTTAATCGTACAAGTGTATTTATGATATTGTCACAGCCCTTCCAAATAACTGTATTTGTGTGTATTCTTTGGTAAAGCATATTATTTATGTGATCAACATTAATAGCTACTTTTGAGTGACTGAAATGATGCAGATATACATTTGTGATCTCTTCTTTCAGTATGGTACTAAAAAACCACAGGTTTTGGTAGCATGAAGATGGATTGCGATGTAAATCCCTATTGGACAGATATGGGGCTATTTACTGGGTATTGCTCAATTAGAAGCACAGAAATGCTGTTAAAGAGCCATCCTGGTTTGATGTTGCCCAGGGACATATTGAATGCTGGAGACAGAAATTCTGCCCTCAGAACCTCCCTTCCAAGATAGATTTGGCATGGACAGAAGGCAGTGATATTGGAGATCCTTGGATTCATCAGCCACAACAGGAAATCCATGCCTCTAAATCTCAACTCCAGGCTTAAAACTTTGGCACTTTGTCTTCTCTATTAGAAACCTTCTCAGTAAAAGTAGGTTACCCATGACCAAATGGATGTTTCATCCAGATTTCTCACAATGCTTACACCACATTTCTTTTATAGATGTGTATTTACAGAAGGATATTGTTTGGAAGAATGGGGATGTATGCCAGTTTTGGACAGAATATTCATCTTATCATGCAAAGTTTCGTGCCATCTACATATCCATTTGTCTCAACCTAATTTCCCAAGTCTTTGAACTAGCGTCATGTGATTCATGTGATTTTTTGTATAGTTTGATATTTTGAGAGGCCTTTTTTTGACAAGTCTTCTGTTAACACAAAGTGTTCCATAAGCAGAAGAAATAATGTAGTGTGGTTTTCTACAGAATCTTTTTTAACTTCTTTCATTTTAGCCTCTGTCTCCCATTATCACTTCACTACTCCATAGATCCCTTCATTAAAAGACAAAGGCAGAAGATGCTGTGGCTATTTCCAAGTTCTTTGTGCCAGTGGATGCTCCTGCTGACTGCCCAGTTGACTGCTGCTGACAGGAGCCCTGTACTACTCTGTACTATGGAGTTTTACCTGCCTGGTCCTCAACACAAAGTTGGTTTGCTCTTTTCTTCCAGCCAATTTTTACAAAATACTGAGATTTCTTCTTTGTCAAAGCTGGATGAAACTGACCAGGAGATAATGGAGTTAGTGTGGGGAAAATAAGAAGCTCTTCCCAAAACAGTTACTATTATAGTGAATTATTTGCAGTATATTTAATCATAGGCACTTACTAAAAGCAGTGTCTGTGAAGACAGGAGCTAAGGAGTTAAGTGAGAAACAGGGAACTTCACAGGTAGATGTATATTGAAGGAAGAAACCGCATATCCTGCAGATTGCGACTGATCACATCACCACAACAGTGTTTGGCTGCTGTTTTCTCAAGCAGAAATGCATAATTTTCAATATCTTTCAGGGAGCATTGAGGACTCATCATCATAAGTAAAATTAAGTTAATAAAATAATAAAAATGTAACATTGCTTGGATAAAAATCTTAAGGAGTCTCTCACCCTAAGGAGTTTTCCTTCTTGCTTTAGAAGATCCTGCAGCATTTGCTTCTTGATCTGCTGTTTCCTTACAGTTGTGATAAATGTCAGTCAGGGAGGTAAAGCAGCACAAAGCCTTTTGAGAGCCACTGCAAACTGCAGTACAAGGACACTGTAAGGACTGTGGGACTTACCAAGGCCACAGCTAAAATCCTCCCCAGCTCGTCAGTCAAGGTTCACAGGCCAAAGGGGCACGAGGGAATCTGCTCAGAATGACCAAAGCCAGCTCAGAGAACCGGCAGAGGAATCAGTTAAGTTACGAAAATAGGGTGTCTGAGCTGGCACTGCACAGCTGCTGTGGAGCTCAGCCAGCCACAGTGGCCATCTCTGCATTCATGTCCATGGCCTGGGGGAAACCTCTGCCCAAACAGCAGGATATTTGTATGGACCCGTATTTTTCCAAATGTCATATTCTTTAAATGATGTTTGAAGTTGAAGGTTTGTTCAGTTCCCCCTAGAATATCACTGCAAATGTCACCAAGATGTTTATATGCGTCTAGCTGCTTTATCACCTCCTTTCCCTACCCTCCCAAAACAGTGCAAGGGAAGGGGAGAAGTTATTTAGCAGGGAGAATTCTGAAACCATTTTCATGATGAATGCTCACCTCTGCAAGTGAAGGCATAATATCCTCATGAAAGGACTAATCCTTCATTCTTAGTGACTGTCATGATGTGTATATGGCTGCCTGGACTACTTATGGTTACCCCTCATCCCCTACAAAATAAGCCAAAAATATAAAATCAGAAACCCATTTAGGAATATCTTCCTCACAAACTCCAAAATATGTTTACTCATTGAAGGCTGTGCTAATGAAAACTTCTACAAGGTTGTCTTGGTTTGAAAGACAGGTGTCTGCCAAGGAAGGTGGAAACCTCCCTTGGAATAGAAAATGTGACCCCCTTCTCTCCAAATCATTATAACTCCAAAATTATGGGGCTTTCAGGCAAAGATATGGGAAAAGGAGTAACATGTACATGTACATGTACATGTACATGTACATGTACATGTACATGTACATGTACATGTATATGTATATGTATATGTATATGTATATGTATATGTATATGTATATGTATATGTATATGTATATGTATATGTATATGTATATGTATATGTATATGTATATGTATATGTATATGTATATGTATATGTATATGTATATGTATATGTATATGTATATGTATATGTATATGTATATGTATATGTATATGTATATGTATATGTATATGTATATGTATATGTATATGTATATGTATATGTATATGTATATGTATATGTATATGTATATGTATATGTATATGTATATGTATATGTATATGTATATGTATATGTATATGTATATGTATATGTATATGTATATGTATATGTATATGTATATGTATATGTATATGTATATGTATATGTATATGTATATGTATATGTATATGTATATGTATATGTATATGTATATGTATATGTATATGTATATGTATATGTATATGTATATGTATATGTATATGTATATGTATATGTATATGTATATGTATATGTATATGTATATGTATATGTATATGTATATGTATATGTATATGTATATGTATATGTATATGTATATGTATATGTATATGTATATGTATATGTATATGTATATGTATATGTATATGCATGACCAGGCAAACAACAGCAACGGCAGCAACACCCAACAGAACCACAAACGCAGTGACAGCCTTCTCTCGGCTGCAGGCACCTTCCCCTTCGGTGCAGTTCTGGTCACAGCCGGCAGGGGCGCTGGTGGCCCCTGGCTGGGCAGGCCAGGTGCGATGATTCCCCCGCAGCTGCAGGGGGCGCTGTGGTGCAAGTTCAGTCGTGTCTCCCTCACTTGGTAATGGCGGGCAGACTGGACAGTGAAAAATGGGCAGCAGCAGGAACCTTGGAGCAGCAGCTGGAACTGCAGAGGCAGGCACACTCCCCAGGGTGGCAAACAAACTGCAACAGAAAACTCTGCAGCCCCAACAGAAGCCACGGGTGTTAGGCGGACACTGGATGCTGGGTTAGAGTGTAGCAAAAAAGCTGAGGCAGCAGCAGAAAACAGCAGGG
Source organism: Promerops cafer (assembly GCA_013398275.1). Lineage (NCBI taxonomy): Eukaryota > Metazoa > Chordata > Aves > Passeriformes > Nectariniidae > Promerops > Promerops cafer. The sequence goes on along the minus strand of VZSE01004869.1, from coordinate 137,372 downwards.
CTGGGTAGCAGCAGCTGGGCCTCTCTGCTGCAGCTGCCACATGCAGCCACGAAGATGTGCCCTCCGGAAAGGGGAAGGGGGTTGGGGTCCCAGGTTTCTCCCCTGAGGCACCCAAGCAGATGAGGAGGGTCCTTTCCAGTCAGATTGGGCATCAGCAAGATCCCAGTGCAACGGCTGCTCTCACAAGCAAAGGCTCGCCCACAGTAAGGAAGAAGCAGTACAAGGCTGGGCTTCGGCAGCGGCCATGAATTCTCCCTGCAGTAAGCAACAGCTAGACTGTCCTCCTCCAATGTTGAGAGAGAGAGGAGCAGAGCCCAGCCCCTCACCTCCCAGCCAAAATCTCAAAGTATCTCTGACCCTTCCCAAGAGAATGCTCCTCTGCTATGATAGTCCAGCTGGCTGCACTCTTCCCCCTCCCTCTTGGCTACATCTTTTGTCTCTCTTAAGTACTGGTCGTTATTGTCTGTTAGCAACATATGGGACAAAAATTCCATGAGAGAAAGAAGCAAAAGGAAAAATCCTAACCCTCAACAAAGGTACTAGGTCAGAATGTCGAATTCATCACAAGTCAAGAAGTGCACTTCACTTGCATCTCCATCATTCTTTGGGTGAAAACCTGTTTCATTCCCAGATGTCTGATAATGCTGTTAATAATGAACTATTTTACAGTATCTTTTCTCAGCTAGTTTTGGGCTCTCTGATTATGTCATGTAAAGGATTATGTATTATTTTGACTAATGGATTTTGCTCGTATCCTCTCCTCCTTAGAGGACTTAGACTTAGACTTGTCTTTTTCTGAAAGCCCTTTAGCTATAAAACTACATATTGTTTCAACATCTAAAATCCTTTGTCTAGTAATGTTGGTTCTTTTTTTAATGCCCCACTGTGCCCTGCGTAACTAATCATGAGCAAAGGGATGTGCAGTGAACTGAAGAGATTCCTAAAAAGAGGAACTACTAGGAGGTAAGAAAAACTTGAACTTTTCTTCCTGCCTCTGGGAGATGTTATCTTCAGAAGGTTTGGTACTCCTGTGGAGGTAACTGCTGGAGACAGAGAGCTGTGCTGGTGTGGGAACATGCAGCAGCCTTTGAACACTCCACACAGAAATTGGGAACAAACTTACAGCATCCGGTGGATGTAATGGGAGAATAAGCCAGCTGTGCTGGATGAAATATTGAGTATGTCAAATTATTACAACAAACTTTATAAATATTACTGTTAGGCTGACTGCAATCATTTTGTAATAGCATGAGAAGACAGATAGATCGGGGAGTTCTGCACATCAAATGCTATGAAAGAGAATGATGCTGCTGCAGAGAGCAGGAGAACCGGCTCCCAGTTAGAGCAGACAGAAACTGGCTGCAAACAAAAAGGGAATTGGAACAGCAAGTCCAGAATAAGCAGGAGAGTTCTCATCTCAGGATCTGCCATGGTAGCAAGAGTCCACAAAGCATTAAAGAGATGCATTCTCCAATTTTTTTGCAAAATGGAAGTTACATTTCTTCAGCTTTTTATGGTATTTTGAGCCCAATCAATAAGCTTTGCGACCTACATCCTCTTTTGGCTCATTGAAGCTGACTGGGCTCAGCTTTCTGTCCTGGTGCACTATAGATGGGCAATTGCACATTATTTAATGACTCAAATGGACACCTTTGGTGATACTGGATTCTTCAGTGAGATATGTAATTGTTACCAGCTTATGTGACTTTTATTGAATTATTATTGAAAACATAATTTCATGCTTGGTTAAGTCATAAACTTAATTCATTCTCTAGCAAGACTTAGGAACAAATATGACACTACCAGTGCTCCTTCAAGGACAGGTGAGGCAGTTGTAGTTACCCAGAAAGTCTGAACTGGCTGTGCACTCACTGGTTGCTTTTCAGCACTTCCTGCTCATGGATTTAAAAGTGCAGGAGAAACTTTTCCATATAAAGGAGGCCAGTTGTGACTGAAAATTGTCACTTAGTTGTAATACATAGGTTGAGTCTTATGGGTACATTGCAGTCCCAGTTAGTTGAATAAAATTGAGTTGTCAGTGGGCTTTTTGGTTTCTTCAGGACACAGTTTTTGAGCAGGCAAAGGACTTGTGGCTGCTTAGGGCCTTTCATGAACCAAAAATGCAACATTTTGACTGTGTGTGCATTGAGTGGGCAATTCCACAAGAACTGCCCAGTCAGTGAGAATTGTCTGAACACAGACTGTGTGCCAGGGACACCCTCTTTTTCCTTTTCAACACAAAATCCATGAGAGGCTGAGCTGGAGAAAGCCATGGATTGCTTTATGCAGGACAGACAGAAAGCTCTGTCAGCCAGAACTGCCTTGAGTCTGTCTGTTGAACAGAACCTGGCTGCTTTAATCCTAATTTCTCTCTAGAAACATTAACTCATACTCATCTGCTTAACACAGGCATCTACGAATAGCCTGAGGAAATGCTATTTTGCTTTTCTTGGTAAAAAAACCCTAGCTTTTAGATGCCTGCAGTTTAATGAAATTAATTTTCCCCCTTGTTTCTTGAATATAAAGCAATTCAGACTGTCTTTGACACCTTGGAGTAAATGCATCATAAATTAAACATGTGAGAAAAATTTTCAGTGAATTTGATGAGATGAATGGGTAAAGCATTCACTAGAAATATATTTTTCACAGTGGATTGGAATTTACGGAAACACTTACTGACTTCATATTTAAATCAGTTATTTAGCATCTGCAATATTTCTTGCTTCAAAAGTCATCATTTTTATTTTACTAATTCAACTGATCATCTTAGAAGCACAGTGAAATAGACTTGATATAATTTTTCCTTTAACAATCAAGATTATTTAATTATTTTTGCAATATAGACATGTATTACAAGCATTACGTATTTGACTCTTACTGGTTCAGCTGACAGTATTTGATTTTAAATCCCACATCATTCCATGCAGGTGAAGAACCAGAACCAGACACTGATGCTGCTTTCCTGAAAGTCAGTAACATATTGAAATGATTAGGTCTTTTATGCCACAACTGTCCAAATTATACTTTCTCAAGGAGCCCTGCCTACCTACAGAATTTTTTTATCATTTTTGTGCAAAGAAACTGTGGTAATATTTTTACTTGAAACATCAAGGTTTAGTCCTTTTCCTTTCTCGCTGGCTAAATTCCTGCATTGCTGCACTGACTCTACAGAGACCAGTGAGAATTTTTTTTCCGGCCTGTTGGTGTTTTTGCAATTAACTTTTAATTCAGAACTTTTGGAGAGTCTTTTGTATGGATTTGAGTTTCCATGTGTGAAAAATGAAGTTCACTTTCCTGCTAAAATTTAAAAAGTTTAATAAAAAGACAACAGGAGACAGAAATAATGCAAAGTTTTATGGCCAGGTGCTTGGCACTCAGCCAAGAGCACACCTGCTATGGTTGGAGACACTCTTTAAATACTTATTCTATTGCTCCAGCCTATTGCATATTCATAAACCATTATGCATATTCAAACTTTTCCATAGTCTAGTTTACATATTCCAGGAACTGTTCTGCATGGCCCCTCCTTAGGTCCGCCTTTTTAAAGCATGTGTGTTTCTTGGCTGCGGTTTTAGTCCATCTCTATTATCACCTCCAGTTTGAGCTTTGGTCCATACTTTCCACAGACGGTAAGTATTGATGGTTGGTATGTCAGTAGCAGGGTCCTCATCATATGTTCACTGGATGTTATCCCAGCCAAACAGGCAATTCAATTACAAGCATAACTATATATCAGCTATCCCACTACCATGACTAAGTTCTGTTAATAGCAGAAATAAAAACTAGATCCTTACAGCAAAGTTATTTTAACATCTTAATATTTGCGTAAAGCCAATAATATAACATGTATTTATAACATTCACAACCTTTTGAAGCTGCGGTTGCAGCACATCTCACTGGCTCAGTTTTTTCATTAACGACATTTTGCTTGTTTTACTTTAACACAGAATCTCTTTGCAGTCAGTGGAGCAGCTTTTGGCAATCAAAGGAAAGTATTTGGGAGTGGATAGCAGTCTTTGTTCTAGTTGAGGAACAGGTGGATATGTGTCTTGGGGATGGTTTTTATCCCATATGTATTTTTGTTTGTTTGGTTTTGTTTCTGTTTTTGTGTCTGGAATGGTCGCGCCCCCAGCTCCGGGTGTATCAAAATGGGTGAGAGCCAGCCCAGGATTTCCTGTGAGAGTTTTGGGGGTGTCACTGCGTTTGTGGTTCTGTTTGGTGTTGCTGCCGTTGCTGTTGTTTGTTTGCCTTGTTATCCATATACATAGTAGTAAAGAACTGTTATTCCTTTTCCCATATCTTTGCCTGAAAGCCCCATAATTTGAAAGTTACAATAATTTAGAGGGAAGGGGGTCATATTTTCCGTTCCAAGGGAGGTTTCCACCTGTCCTTTAAAACACAACAAAACGTTAAGTAGCATAATTACTGCTAAGGAGTAAAAAAACCCTGATTTTTGCCAGACATATTTGAAACAGAAAATAGTTTAATGCATAATAACCAGCATAATGTAGTGAAGCTATAATTATTTTAATATAATTTTAATTATCATATTAATGTTTCTGCAGTGGAACATGGTGAGTGTTGCCTTGAGAAATCACTGGAAGTTAAGAAAATTATTACTGAGTCAAATACCATGATTTAATGAATTAGCCTGACTGAAAAATAAGATAGTCAGTAGAATTTTCCAGGCATGGAAAAGCCATTTAACAGCCAAAGTTCTAAATACAAGGAAAATATTTTAAAAAAAGAAAATGAACCCCACAGAGGAGTAGTAAATTCATAATTTGTACTGAGTAAGAATTGGCAAACTTCTTTTCAATAGCTGTAAAATTCCTTATATGCAGAAATATTTCAGGACATTAAAGACAAGGTAGGATATTTGGCCCTATGCCTTTGCATTCAATACATGATTTCTGTCAGCTGTATTTTTCTATTTTCCAGTAAGCCTTTCTTGTCCATCTTCTCTGTGCTACAGGGCTACACAGAAGTCAGGAATTCTAGGGAGACTGGAGTTTTTGTGCAGTAGTGAGGTGTGTCTGTCACTGCTTTGTTTGATGTTGTGCTGGACTCCACTTTGAGCCTTTGTTCTCGAACCCAGCTCCTGCACACCTTGATACTGTGATGTATTGACCAAAGTAAAAATACTTGCAAAATAACTTTAAAGATATGCATTGAATGCACCATCTTACTATCTCTGCCTGTTGCAGGAAGCAGAACTACTCTTTTATCCTATAAAGCCTTGATTATCTTCTCCTGGTTTTGATATTTGTTTAGAAAAGGTTCCTTGCAAGTGCAGGTATTGCTTCTCTGCTGCCAAAGGAAGTGCTCTCTGTAATGTCACATTTTCTCATTTAAATACTTTCTCAGTGTTCTGCTCTTCCATGTTTAAAGCAATGTAGCTGAAGCCTTTTGAAGTAAAATGCACACAAATGCCCTTTATGAGCCTTTCTGGCTTTGTCTCTCACGATCCCTAATAATTTTGTTGGAATGCATATATCTTCCCTTGGCAGTTGCAGGTGGGGTTGTAGAGTGGCTCTCAGCAAACAGGGGTGCATTTTAAACAATCAGCAAAGTGCCTGTGAAATCATTGCACTGCATTATTATAGCTTATCTTTCTACTTTCATTGTCTGTAGTCCTCATATGGATTTATTTCATCTGTGCTTGCACACAGCTTTGATGGTGCCTTGTACCCTGCCCTGCTTAGATTCACCATAAAGCCTCATACTTAAAGGATAATGATGAGGGAAGTATACAAGGCAATAAACAGCTTTTGCAGGTGATTAAACAAACTGACGCAAAGCTGAGGCATTTGAAAACCCCAAAAGCTGTTTATTGTAAGCACAGCAACACATCAGCTGTGTTCAGCAAGCCACAACATTAAATAAAAGCTTCTGCCTTGTCTTGCAAGCACTGGGAGGTTTTGTCCACCAAATAGGCCTTGCTTCTCATTTTTAATGCTTCAAGTGGCTTTCTTTGTCTTACATATGGTTTAACAGGAGATGGTTCCTGAGTAATTGCTTGGGATGAAAGCAGCAAAATGCCTTTTTTCAAATCACTATGGAGGTTCTTGATGACAGTCCTTTCCTCCTCTCCAACCCCACAAGAATCCCCCTTTATTCCCTCTTGCTTCTACTTCCATTATTCCATTGTCCGTTTCATCATTTAATTTATTGATTTGGTTTTTATTTTGTTTTGGTTAGGTTTTTTTCCTATTCAGTAGTGTCTTTGCCTTCACTTTCCCCAGCACTTCACAGAGTTTTCCTAACAAGAATGCCTGAGGCTGGAACATTCAGCCACTTCAAGGAAGAGGTTAGAGGATGAGTATTATGAGTCAAAATATTTGTAGCACCAGGGAATCTCTGTTCCACAAATAGCATTGCGTTGGTAATGATGAGCTATCTAAAACCAAACAGCCTTTTTTAGCAATTACAATTTACCAAACAATGTGATCTTCAAGAGTATTTTGTTTAAAACAGGATGAGACTTTTTATTCCTATGGAGCAACATTTGATAAATTTGTGCAGATTTTTGTGGGTCTTCCTATAAAATGCAGTGAATAAAACTGCATTTACTATTTTCCAGCCCCAATTTACTGGCAATTATAGTAGTAGATCCCACTATGGCTATTTGTGCAAGTCAGACTTCAGTTACCTGCTGACACAAACTGCATGGCAGATAAATATGTCATAGGCCAACAACCCTTGCAGAAGACTGTAATTTTCTATGGAAGTCTGACAGCAGTTGATAGAGATGAGGAGTCCATGGTTTGCATGCATGAAGCCGATTTATTGATTACAAAGCTCAGTATATATACCTTTTCAGCTATACCTAAAAATAGCACTAACCACAACATTTATGTCTCCTAGTAACATTGCTTAATTATAGCTTTGCACAAACTCGCACAGGCACGTACAGTCCTGCATAATTTCTCAAAAACAAAACATACCACATACACCGTTATCTCTTGCTTTCTCCTTCAGAGTTCTGCCTTGACTTGCCAGGGCTTGCAGCCTACTAGGCTTAGCACATCCACTTCAGTCACGAGTTGAGCAGTGCTCTCAGTCCGGCTCTCCAGCTGTATTCCCATAGATGTCAATGGAAGGAAACTTACAGTCTAGTGAAAGAATATTTAATATTTTGCAGTAGTTCACAAAGACAACATTTTTGCTATTTATTGCTGAGAATTGTAGCACAGTCTTTCTCATTTATAAATTAGACCTTGAGGCAGTATCTTCTATGAAAGCAAAATATGAAAGGAATAATCGAGGTTTGGTAACCAGCTGAGACTGAAGCTGTATGCTGTGAAACAGAATTAATAGATGAAGTGATCAGAAAAAATCTGGTTGGTAATTCCAATTAGGAGTTGGCTGAGGTTTTTTTTTCTCTTTCATCTTGTCCTTTAATAATTTCTACAAGAGCAATGTTTTCTGGAAACTGGTATTTATTAATTTATACATGGAAAAACATCGCAGCAGCATTATAAAAACCCTGTGTACATTACATTCTTGTCTCAGTTAAACACAAATCCGGCATAATTCTGGATTTGCGCTAATATTACTGAAACACAAATTTATCCTTGAATGTTTTTATCCATTGTGCCCTATTAAGTTTATCTAGGGCAAATCCTGAACCACTAAAATCATGGCTCAACAGGGAGAGGGGCATTCCTTACCCTCATGAAGAGGCAACCAGGCCATTCCAGGCACAGCAGCTCCATGGGGAAATGCAAGAACTGCCTGCAGATATGGGCAGGGCTTGTACTGACTCCTTGGGAAGGCAAACCAGAGCAGGCACTGGTGTGATAAGAGAAAACAAACCCAGGAAAAATGTGCTGCATCTGCAGTTGCTGGGATACATCAAGGGTAACTACTCTGCTCATTGTGGATTGTGCTGTGCCTTTCCAGGGAATGCAGAGGAGATGGCACATCCTGAAAGAGGAAGAGTACAACTGACTGCTTCCTGGGAAGGTAGAAAATCCTTAGGTGTCACTTGAAAACATGCCAAGGATTTCAGCTGTCACATTCAGAATGGGAGTTAAAGCTAATGATAGAAAACATATTTTAGGAATCTCACCTTTCTCTAAAAGGGATATGAGCTGTTCCCATTTCAGACTGGGAAAGAAGCTCTCAGAGAGTGATTTGGATTATTTCTCAAAAAGGTTAATCCTCAAACTTTGTTCTGCATTTACTCTTCTCTTGTTGGGCTCTGCAATGAATATGAAGTAAACAATAGCCTCAGGTAGCTTTTGATATTTATTTGTACCTTCAAATATAGTCAGAATAATACAGAGAATAGATTTGGAGAAATGGAATACGATGTTTATTCTTCTAAGTTTTCAATAAGTTTGAGTTAAGCAAGACTGGTTTTGTAAATAGATTTTATCTTTTTTTTTGCCAGATATGTTACATTTTTCATTCATGAATTTCATCTGTAGATTATATATAACTAAAAGAATGTTTTCCGGATGAGCATTTAATAAGCCAGATGCTTTTAGTGGGAGTTCTTGGGTTGAAATAGATTCGTTGGAGCTTTTTCCCTGTGTTGTATTTTCCATCAAAATGTTTGTTGCTCATTGCAATTAAAGACATAAATTGTGTTGTTATCTGCACTATGGAGATAAATGTCACAGTAAAGACTAATTGAAGAGAAAAAACGCTTTTTGGTTTTTTTGTTTTTTTTTGTTTTTTTTTTTTTTAAATCTGAAACATAAAGCCATTCCTGTTACAGAATTTTCAGAGGAAACTTTGCAAGACTGATGAGGCCATATTTTCAAGATAGTTCCATACCTAATGAAGATTTACAAATGTTCTGAATACTATTTTCATCAACAGAACTTAGTGCCAGAATATTTCTTTGCCTTTCAAAATCACTTTGAGTGTTTATTTGCATCTCAAGGTCTGAATTAGTTTTAAAACTCTGACTCCTAAACTTCTGTGAAGTAAATGATCACTTAGGGCAGTGTTGTGCTCCACTAGATTAAATAGACTTCTAATACTGTATCTTCATCTGAGTAGATTTTCTTTTCATCCGGAGTTAATATTAAATATACTGCATTTTGTATTTGCTACATGAAAGAAAGATTGATTTATTTCAGGTACTTTATAGACTATCTTATTATTCACATCAAGATCTCATCTATTCCCTCTGCATTCATATTTTTATAGTACTTTAACTGATTTATTTGATTTGACCCAACACTTTGATGGCACCTTTGCCATGGAGGCTGCACAAACATAACACAAATCATTTATTTGATTCTTTTCAAAACTATTTACCTTGCCCTTGGGTTGTTTTATGAACTTCTGGCCTTTTGGTTCTGACCAGATTAACCAGTAGACAAAGGCAGGTAAAACACAAGTCCCCAGTCCCCAGGGGTAAAATCCTTACTTACTCATTTATTTCATTATATTTGCAGTGCTTTAAAATACAATTGTTTTCATTCTAATGCAGCAAAGACTTCATAATTTAGCCCTGGATTTGTCTAATTTCCAAAGCACCTCCTGGTCCTTGTTTTTTTCTATCTGGACTCTGTCAGGTTTCATCCCCACTTAAGTCACATGAACAATAGTGACTCTCACACTTGTCTGAATTTGCTCATTTCATCACACGGGAAGACAAGATAAGATTTTATTCCAAAAACCTTGTTTTTCCTGCAATATCTGAGGTAACTGTGATGGCAAAGCAGAAGCAGAGCCTGAATTTCTGCTCCCACAAACGCATTCTGCATTATCCTTCCTCAATTTGAAACAATTTAGATCTCTACTGTACTCATTAGTAAGAAGCCCTAGCTATCAATTCTTAAAAAAAAAAAAAAAGTGTTTCAAGTAAATAGCAAAAAAGTGTTTCAAGCAAATAGCAAAGTAAGTCTGGGTATATTTTAAGATTTCTTGCCCTTTATGTGTTTTTTTTTTTTCTGTTCTCCATGTTCCTGCATCGCAATGCAGGAAAAGCCAATGAAGAGAGTTTTGTTTAACCTGGGGATTATCACAGGATTTGGTCCTTCTGGCAGTAAACTTCCTACTGCCTTCACAGTTGTGAATGTGTTTCTGATTGGGATTATGGCTCATTCAGAACCTTCTCTAAATTTACAGTAAATTTACATTTGTGGTTGCTCCCACACATACACTTCAGGATTCCAGTACAAATGCAAAACTCTGTCTTAAATATATTCCTATAGTACGTTATAGTCCTGCAACCCCTGAAGCAAAACTTGTTTAATGGCAGAGTTGCAGAGAAAAAAACATCAGAAAGGCAAATCCATCATCTTTCATTAGGAAGAGCAACACCTGTCCTGCACATGTGTGTGAAGTCCTGCTCAGTGAATCTCATTAATTGCACTGTAATTCTGATGTCCTATAAGAAGTAGTACTGGAGGAATTCTCTAATAGGAATTACTGCTATTCTCAAAGGTATCATCAGCTAATAAAGAAATCACATTATTAACCTCAATTTCAAGGTAAAATTTATATCTCTCTGGTTTTATGATTTTCAAACTGTTAATTCACATACTTTGTTGTAGGTTGACTTTGTATTGGCAAGGAACTGTGCTCCAAACTGTTTAACTTTATATTTATTTTTCTAGTTCAGGTTTCCTTTTTCTGTGTGTTTGTGTGTTTTGTTGTGATTTTTTTAATCCAGGAATCTAAGTGCTGGCATACATACTTCAGCCAAAATCGTTACATCACAAGGATGAAAACCTGGTGGTGACTGTGTGGCTTTTAAGTGTCACCTTTCTTTACAAATCCTATTCCTTTTTCATCCTCTGGCTTCACTTCAGTTTACAAACGTGGCAAGAATGTTTCAAATCATAGAGAAAGGTAAAATAAAGTGTCCAAATAACAAGTTATAAGCGAATAATCTATTTCTCTTTGGCTGGAAAGCTTTCAACGTCTGGCTTTGGCAAACAAAGGCCATTTTGAAATGGTGTTTGGGCAGTGACTGAACCCATGTAGAGGTTGTATTTACAGGAGTTGTCAAATAACAGTCAAAGTAATTTGGGCATCACAGGAGATAATAGGAGTGATTCTAGTGCTTTCTGTGAAAACCTTTAAACTCCCATTTCATTAAAAATTCCACTCTGCAGCTGGTAGCAGAGATTTACTGGGTTTCACCATCTGTGCAGATTAATGTTTCCTAAAGGAGAATGAATGCAACAGATGAGATGGTTGGCTTTCCAGATCAAACAAAACCCCAAAGTACAATCTCTTCCCTGACTCTTGCATCTTACACCTGTTTCCTTTTAATCACATGACTGAATTGTTTAGGAGAAGCAATTCCAGCTTTCCTTAAAGCTGATTGATTTGAAGATTGCAGATCACCAAGATTCTTGTGGGCTGGTAGCTGTGGAGAATTGGTGATTTTATGGAGTAGATTTTTTTTACAGATCGGTTAAACACCTTCTTCAGATGTTGTTGTGTTCATATCCAAGAAAAATGTCTTCACCCAAGAACAGTGATTTAAAGGCATTCCAGTGTGTGCTCCAGGCTGGATTAGCAGTGACAATCAATATGGGGAAGCTCAGCTGCCTCCAACCCACACCCCTGTTGTTTTCAGTCTCATCTCTTTCTTTTTGACTGGCCATAACTAATCTTTCCAGTTGATTGAGCATGTGATTCATTTAAATTGCAATTATAAATCAATCCTATGTCACTACATATCTTGCAATGTTATAATTTTAAACTACATTAGCTTCACGACACATCAAACACCAAAATAAATTCTTGGCAGTGATCACTGTATTAGGATTTATCAGTAAAATTAATAGAGTTTCTGGGTTTGCCAGGAAATGGGATCATTAATTCAACTATTTCTTGAGGGCAAGAAAGGAAAGTACAGTACCTGTTTACCAAACCAGGTATCAATCCCTGCCTGGGTTTCCTGATAAGTATTCCTGGTTATTTCACTGAAATACAGGATGTTTTACACTATTCTGATGGCTAACATCAGACACTGGTGCTGAGGGAAGGCAGATCCATGGCATGGTGGGCTCAGCAGCCTTCTGGAGAGGAGAAGGCAACAAGGGTTGGGACCAGGAGTGGGGCATCTGTCCCATCCAGGATAGAGACTGCCAGAGTCTCCTGTTCCTAAAAAAGGCACTCACTCGGCCCTGCAATAAGGAACAGCAGCAGCACAGGGGGTTACCATCCCTATGGATTTAACACTAAAAAAGCGCAGCACCCCAGAAACAACTTGCTAATACAAACATGAAAGTGGATAATTAAACTCACTGGCAACATTAGTCTTTGTTCTCCCTTGCATTTTTCTTTTATTGAAACCCAGCTGTTCTCTGGCTGTTGCCTGGGGTAACCAGCAGTGTTATTCAAGGTCATCGATGAAAAGCAAGCCTTTGTCCCCTGGATATTTCCCACTCTCTTGAAAACTTGCATCCTAGAATAAATTCCTTTAAAACAATGAATTTTGGTCAGTGTAGCACTTGGGTTTGTTGTTTTTTAATTTCCAAACACTGCACTTCTTTGGTCAGTCCATTACTGCTCTTCCATGTTAATTGTAAGGCGCAATATCCCAAAGAGCTCCTGATTCAAGGAATGTCTCAGAAATGTGTCACGGTGTCACCAAGGCTGCTCTGTCCTCCTTTAGGATGTGCACAGCACCAGAATGCTGTGGAAGCAGCAACCCTCCTCTATCTGTGTGTATTCTACCTGAGCAGCTGCAAGTCTGTTCATTCTGGTATTCTGAACATGTTGAAATTGTCTTTTCCCCTTTCTGTAGCATTGGTGATTCATTCAGAGTTTTCTGCCAAGGAAATGGTTTATAGAATTCATTAAAGTACTTTCAGAGGTAAAAAGTCAGAGTTTCATGGGAAAATAGGGAAAAAGTCCATACTTCTAAATGGGAATTTTTGTGGTGATTCATCATGCTGTTCTACTTTATATGGTTTTCAAATGGTTAGCAATGTTCTGTATGGTTTAAATTGGGTTTTATTCTGTTTTTTCTTTTGTTTAACCTGCATTTGTCCTTTGCTTGGTTTACACTTTTTATGTAAATAAGCTGCCTGATTATGAACTAGAGAGAAATTAATATTTTCAAATATGTTGGATGTTGTCTGTGAGCTCCCCTTGCATTTTTATTATTTTGTCAGCTTTCCAAACCAATATTTTTCTCTAGAAAGATGCTACTTAAGAAATAAGCATCTGGGAACAGAGGAACCAAATTAAGCTTTGCTTAGGTGTACATAACTGCTTTTGATGCAAGTGGGAGTTTCCCTTGTTTATCTGGTGTGTAATTTGGAAAAGTGCATTTTACATCTAGGTTTTCCTAGACCATATTTGCATTTTGCATTTAGGTTTTCCATGACCCAGGTTTTCCTACACCATATTTGCAAGATAGAGGCAACAAGCATGGCAGACATCACAGTGTTTATTTGGTACCTACCCTGGCCTGAGAGTATAAACTTTGAAGTGTTTTGCAGCCAGAGACCTGGAGGTGAAGAGAGCTGTCAGCTCTGCCTCAGAGGGAAATTTCTGTCCCAGGCTCAGCCCAGCTTTTCCAGAGGTGCCCAGTTGGTATCTAAAGGCACTGAAGTGTTTTAGGCTGGGTTATGGAAGGTGCAAATGACAGTATTTACCTATTTTACAAGCAGATTATGATGATGATGAAGTATTCATTACTTACAGTGTAGTGAGTAGATTTTAAAACTCATCAAGATGGCTTTGCAGCTTCTCCATGGAAGTCGCCTTGATGGATAAATGTCAGCTCCATCTTAGCAGAACAGTTGTCACCCTCGAAGTATTCCAAGTGCTGGTGTGACAGCTGACAGAGAAGGCAGGTGGACTGGATCTGGGGCTGGAGCTGGGATGTAGCTGTAGCATCATACCTGCTGGGATGGGGTGAGGAAGGATGGAACCTGCACACAGGTGGAGCAGGAGCTAAGAAGGATACACAAAACCAGGCATCCTACAGCAAGAGCACAAGATGGATGGGGTTATCATCCTTTATAGGATGAACACTGTCATTTTATTTGTTCTGTGTACAAATTCATGGCAGACTCTCAGTGCTGAGGATGGGAAGGTGCCTGTGTGGCTCCCAGTCTGTCACAAACATTCCTGTGAAGCACAGAGCAGCTTCGTGGACCAGTACAGAAATTCAGAGTGCAGAGCTTAATTGGAACAGTGTTTGTGCTTCACTGCAGGAGTCAAGACTGCTCCTCTCTTTTGTTTAATCTCCCCTCCTTTCTTCCTTTCACAGCCCAAACACTTGCAGAGGACTTCAAGTTAATTTACATCCTCTGGAGGGTAAATGGCAGAAACTGTTTCTTACAGTTCTACATTAGGACTGACTTCTGGAAGTTTTGCAAGGAAATCTTGTCACTCCTTATTCCATCAGGAGAGACGTATTCCTTTGGGATGGGGTTACTCTTTGTTACCTGTGAGGCAGCGTTTCTCTGATGGGCCTCATCTTCCACTCCCACCTGGGTGAGGTGGATGTTTATACCTGTCAAAATGCACTTGGTCCATGCTGTGAAAAATAATTAGTGGGACAATGGAACTACTTTGAATTTACATGTGTCACTCATCCCACAACCCTTCCTGTGCTTCTGGGATTGGGCCTTGGATTTGGGAAATGACTGATAAATATTCTTTTAAACACCTGTGATTTCAGAACAATGGATGTTGCTGAAATGTCAGCACTTCTGAAAATGGCAATTTGTTTACTAGGAAATGAAAAGAACGAGCAGCTTTTGATGGCCGCAGCAGTAATGTCTGTGTGCTACTGAAATTTCTGGAAAATATATTCACAGTCTGTTCTACTTTGCCTGTGGTTCCCACACACATACGGCAACACTGGTAATATCTCTTTGGAGAACTAGTCCTCTGGGTAGATTTTGAAAGGGTGGGTCCAGCATTAATGTAAACTCAATTAACTCTAGAATATTTTGATTTACAAAAGTAATAATGGTGATAATAGTGTATATAGGGCCCAAATCACCTTTTTTCCTCCCTTATACAGATTATTGCATTTATTTCAATGCATGTTTCAAATGAATAATGAAATACCAAGACACAACCCAGAAATATCTTATTGTTATCTATGAATAAAGTGCTTTGCTTAGCATTACAGACTTTAAGTAGAACTGAAATGTTCCTGTAACATATCCACACATAATTTGACACCAACTAAACATCTTTGGTGACTTGTGAAACAAGACATTTCCACAGACTGTGCCTTTTGTGCTACTAATCTCTTGTTAACAGGATTAAGAAATCAATAGTTGTGCTGTCAAGAGAATGTAAATGTTTCCAAAGATGTTGTAGGATATTTCTGCCCAATACTCCATTAAGAAATGAGGAGTGTGCTGACTGTACTGTATGTTCATAGTGAGTTGGAACCATTTCACATCTCTGAAATTCAGGGAAGAACTGTTAAAATACAGGTAGTACATGACTAATTCGGAAAAAAAAATAAACCAACCCATAATATGAGTTAAGCCTATTTGAAATCCCTAAGGTATAAACATGTACTGATGTAAATCCATGGATATATAGCTCTGACATCACAAGTTTACATAATTCATTGAATTAATACAATGCTAACAAATCCCCAGTGCAGATCTGTTTAGAAATGTTTGGGTTAAACATGTCACATTACTGAGCTGACAGACTTCAGCTTTGCTGAACATTCACAAACCAAACCTGTTTTCTCACAGCTGTCTGGAATGCCAGAAATCTGTGTTTTTAAAGTATTCCCATAAGATCCTGTTCCACTTCTCTGTTCATCCTATCACTGAATGCATTGTTTTATGCTCAGCTTCTCTTTGGTAGACAACTGACTGATTTGCTAATCAGAGAGGCACTTGCAAACCTGTCTTCTTGGAAATACAGGCATTTCTTGAGCAGCATATTCTGCCCATTTCATACTTTTTCCTAATATTCCAGTCTAAAATTGGAGAACCTGATGCACATTTTCAGCAACCCACTTTATCCCATTTAAAAATAGCCACACTGATATTGTGAACTCAAACAGGACAGATTTGCAGTTTTCTGTATTAAATATGGTGAAAGCTGTGTCAGCAATAAATATGTTGTTCTAGAAGAGACATGTTCCAGACTAGAGAAAGTGGGACCATCAAAGAGAGGGGAGGATGTCAAGGCAGTGTTTATATTTCACACTCCTCATGTTTATATTTCAAATGAGAAGGCTATGAAGAAATCTGGAGAACAGATGTAGTTCAGGGAAATGCAGACACAAAAGGAAAGACAGTATGGGTTTTCAGATAACTACAGACAAAGCTATTTTAGGTGGCCAGACACACTGACAGAAGTGCCCATGAAAATGTTCTGCTGGTTGTGTGAAGAAGCACTGAGCACTTGGAATTGTTTCTCAAGGAAGAAGCTTGACTAGCAGAGTAGTCCAGTATAAAACTTCTATATCAAGTGTCCTGCTGCACCTGTGCTTGTGTGCAGCCTTGGCAGAACCCTGTCAGGGTTGGAATCCCAGCTCCCTCCAGCCCCTGCACCCCTGCACTGTGAGCACTAACTGCTGGGGTTGTTTCTGCCTGGCTTTGTCTCGAGTCAAGGTTAAAGACACAATGCAGATCCGGAAAAGGCAAACTAGGTCTTAATTCAGCTTTTCAGTTTTTCAGCTTAATTCAGCAATTCAGCTTTTAAAACGCTGGCCTCAAAAGTAGAACAATATAAAGAAGGTCTTATGAAAAACAGAGGGGAAATTAAGGAAGAGCAGTAATAGATAGATTTGGGAAAACAGAGCTATGACCCACCCCTTTCCCCACATTCAGGTTTCATTCAGGCTGCATCTTTATCTGCTGTGCAAAGAAACATCAGGAGAAGCTCAATGGAAAAACCATCTGTGGGATAATTGTCCATTTATTTCCTTCATTTCACCCATTTTCAGTGAAGCTTAGAGACCCAGCACCAACCCTTCACTAGTAAGAGGTTTCCCCTTATATCCAGACCTTCTGACAGCTGAAAGACAACTTCTGGTCTCTCTAACCATGCTCTACCACCTAATGACAATACCATCTCCTGTTGCCAGAGCAGAGCACCACAGGTACAAGTAAATAACTTGGCAAGTGAAACTCCCTTGTAAACCTCACATCCAGTTCCCTGGACAAGGGGGAACCTGTGTCCACCCAGGGGCTCACCAGGTCTCACAGCTGAGAATGTTCCATGTTAGTAACACACTCCCCATCTGCACACATGGTCATTCAAGGTGCATTTCTGACTGTGTTCTCAAGTACTTCCTCAGACCTGTCTCCATAGCAGGTGAGCCCCTCAGATTGGACTGTAAGAATTGTCCTGATAAAGGATGCCTTTTCACCTGCATGATCAGCTCCTTATAATCCAACCAAGCCAAGAGAATTTCTCATATTTGTAAGAGAAAAAGGAATCTTTTCTTACTGCAATGACTCCAAAGCCAAGGGCATGCCCTGAGATGCCAGTGGCAAATCAGTGACTTCCTGAGCAGATTTGTCTTGACAGCCCTGTGTAAAATCAGAAATAAAGCCATAAGTTTACACACTACACAGGTGCCACAGTACATGTGATGATGGCAGATTAAAAAAAAGAAACCAAAGAGAAAGAAAGAAGAGAGATTAAGATCACTGGGAACTTTTCAGAGCTGAATTGGGAAAATAAAAGCCACCACTATATAAATTTGGCAGTGTAAAACTTTACAGGTAGTTGTGGAAAGTCTTAGAATGATTAAACGCTGATGAGCTGAAGCCATAGGCCTGTCCCTCTGGGCTTTGCCATGCTCATGACACTTGGGCATCAGCTATATATTCTTATTTTTATGCATTTTAAAAAAAAGTATTTCATCCATAAAGAGCAAAATTAATTGGAATACTGAACATAAAAATGTCAACATCCAGTGATTCATCCAGTAGCCTCCTGTGGAAATACTCTTTTCTCAGTGGAACTGGCTGTGTGTTGCTTGGGTAGCCCTTCCAGTTTCACCTGAATTTGTTTCATCAGACTCTTTATGAGATGCTCTTCAAACAGCCAAGCAGGTGTTTACAAAGGCTTCATTTCTAATAACTGTTTTGAAAAGCTACATATACTCAGTCATGTGTTTTAGCCATTGCATCATTTTTTTGTATTTTCTTTATCAGTGGTTCCTCAGAAAGCCAGTTTGTTTTTATCAAGGTTATTTTTCAGTATACATTTATGTTGGGATACTTTCCTGTGCATTTATATAGGTATAGCTTCTTTATATACTCACAGTGTAGCGGGGGAAAAAAAAAAGTTAAATAAAAAAGTTGAATTTAGCCATGGTCTCGGTTTTTGCAGTACTGTAAAGTCAGAATAGTCTCTTTAGCAGTGTTGCTGCCCAGCATATTCAAGGAGAGGGGAGCAAAGCAACGCATTAGAGGCTGAAATTATGTATACACCAGTGCATGCACAATTTACATTAAGATTACTCCAGATTTATACTAACAGAAGTAAAAATAAAATCTTCAATCCTGTGACCTCTGTCCACTGTTCTTTGTGCTCCTCTGCAGGCTGATGGCATCCTTTAAAGCTGTCTGAAGCATCAGCTTGAGAAATGCATTTCCAGAGTGAGCTGAGGTGGCAGATAGCTACGGAAGGATTTTAACAGTTGTTTAGGGAAAAAAAAAAAAAAAAAAAAAAAAAAAAAAAAAAAAAAAAAAAAAAGATGATGAAAGCAATTCTCTTTGGGAAATAGCTTTACATATTTCATAGCACCTGGCTTGATAGCTATGATGCCAAATCCATGTTAGCAGTCCCCAGGCACAGGAGAAACACAAATAGTGAGCAGCTGCTTTGTGGAGGCCACAAACACATCATCAAAAATTAAAACAGGGTTCAGGGGTTGTATAATGGAGATTTACAGAGCTAACAGCAATATCTGGGCCAGTTTCATAAACCCCCTGCAGTCAGGCTCCCTAGATAGGCTGCTGCTTGGCCTAATTTGATTCCCATAGCTTCTCTTGGACAAAGGAAAATACCCAAAAGTTTTAGTTTGATACTCTGGGAGGGTTCTCACTTGGAAACAACACAAACATACCCTGGGAAGCCTGAATAAAATCTAAGTGTCACATTATGTCCTTTGGAGTTGAGGCTAAAAGAGGGAAATATGTAAAAACAAAAATCCAAAACTTGTTTTGCCCCATTTTTCTCATTCCCTCTTACAAATAAGGAACACAGGACCTGTCCTTTCATCTGTTTTGAACCTGAAGCTTTATGGATGATTTGGTTTTTTGATAGGAGGACCTTTTGAGATGATCGGAAATTCCTAAACTGGGGCAATCAACCTTCTTAGGAGGGTTAAAATAGAAGCGTCAGCTCTGCTTACTCCTCCTGCATCCTTGGAGCACATTAGTTCAGCTAATGCAAGAGACGAGGAGCAAGCACCACAACTTCCCAGGATATAGCTCCATTGTTTCCAGGCTGCACCTGCTCCACAGAGCTATAAAATACCGTCATTGAAGCAGTAATGCTGTTTTTATTGCCCTGAATGGTATGGTTACCTGATGGCAATGTTTTTCCATGGCAGGAATGGGAGAGGGAAGGGGATGCACAGGAGGAGTGAGGCAGGGAGGAAGCCCTATTCGGGCCTGACATCCTCAGAGCTGGCAGGTGAGTTTTACAGTGCAGGAAAACAGCAGTGCTGGGAAGATTCAGTGGAAAATAAACTGCTGATGGAGCACACAGGTTTGGAGCTTTGGAAAAGTTGAGTGACAGTGTGTTGTCTGGATAAATTCTATAGGTTTTTCTCTTTCACTTAGAAACTGTCCCCAAACCAAATTGTCCAGGTCAAACAGGCCAAAGTCTAAACAGGTTAAAATCAAATCTAGCTTTAATAAGCAAAAAGTGTAGCCCATATTCACTGGTATTTTCTTTTTGTTTAAAAGAACTGCATTTTTATGGGACTGTTAAACTTAGTTATCTTATTTGCTTTTTAAGTATGGCTGAGTACAGAATGCTTGAAACATGCACTGGAACCATATTAAACTTTAACAAATAAAGTGCTAGAGTATCAGAGGTTTAGTGTTAGGCTAAAAATGTTAGGTCTGGAAAAAGGAGTCCAGGTTTCCATTATTATTTATTCACATAGCATTAATAATTAATCTAGGTTTCTATTAAGGTAGACTTTGTTGTTGATGGGAAGGATAAAAACAGCATGCAGAGGGTCAGTGAGACCAATGTGACATGATGTAGACTTGCCTAGTCACCAGTTTGTGTGATAATGCAAACTTCAGAAAAACATACAAGTTCTGCACAAGAATCCTTACAGGTCTTTGGCTTTAATCCCTGATTTCTATACTTTGCCAGCAGAATGAATAGTTGCTACCATTCTTCTTTTGTTTGTATTTCCTTGTAGTCCAACATACTCTGCACCATCAAGATGGGATTCAAACACAAGCAATAAATAAAAGCAGCTGCCATGGCACCTTAATTGTTTCTGTGATTTCATCAGTTGACACTGGATGGGTGGGACAGGATAAAGAAAAATCCCCACACTGAAAGTTATGAGGGGGAATTTAAAACTTTCAGAGCACCTGAGTTTGTTTCAGATGCCGATTCAAGTCTAAGTCAAATGAAATGTTACGTGTCCACTCTGAGCCATCTCAATAGCTCCAGGTACTGCTGCTAAGTGTTTTTGTTCCTAAGATGTTCACCTACAGCTCAGGTAAGGGGAACCAGAGTCCAATGTAGCCCAGAAAAAAAATCATGCTACCCATGGTCAGGGTTATAGAGGCAGGATAGCAAATCCTGTGCCAGGCACTACATCCTACTCAGAGGAGTAATGTATCACAGGTTCTCTCTCCTTGGGTAACAGTCCCGAGGCATGGAAATGCCTCTTCTTCTCCAGTTGGCCACTTGACTATCTCCTTAGAGAGTTTTGCAGACTGTAAATTATAAGAAGGCAGTAAAATAATAAAATGAAAGACTAAGACTGTGATCCTGGATTACACTGCTGAGCCGTAAGAACCATATACCTAGAATTATGGGAAGAAATAAATAGAAAATTGAGGCTGAATATCAGGAAAAACTTTCCAACAGTGAGAGCTAGTAGGCTATGAAGGAATCTCCCACATGAAACAGTTGATGCTCTTAGTACTTGAGAGTCTCAAAACTGAGCTGGGCAAAGTGTTGTGAACATCCTGAAGAACTCCTGCAAGATGATCTTTTTTCCTCATGTACACAAGGCACTATGGCCTTGAGAGGAAGCCCTCATTCCTCTTCTTTCCTTGTCTGTGATGCTCCTTAAGTTTGTTATTACATGAGGTTAAAATATTCAGCTGAAATATTTAGTTGCTGTCTCACTATATGAAGCCTTCATCAATTGGTGCCTGTCAGTGTCTGATATACACAACACAGGGCATTTATTTTTCAATCAGAAATTTCTCTCATTTCCACTTTATTTGTTCTTCCTAGAAACATAGGACTTGTAACATTCATCTTAAATGTTTTAACCTAAAATGATTAAGTTGGCTCTGTAGCCTTTTTAAGAGCAATTTTTGTTCTTACTAATGACATTCCAGAAGCAGTTTATAACCATCTCTGTGCATTTCTTTGCAGTTTGATTTTGCAGGTTGAGCCTCCATAGAACAGAGTGTGACAGTTTTTATCTGGTTTTATTTTTATTACTGAGTACAAATGTAGAGTTTGTCTGGAATGTTACTGCTGCCCTGCAGCTCTGGTAGTTTTTTATGCTCTGTCTTTTTAATGATTATGCGTAGTTTTTCTTCCAAATGCCTCTTCTGCTGTTTACTGGAGTTGTGAAGTATTTACCAACTTCATGAGATGTGACCGATGAATAAGGGGGAAAAGGGATTTTATCATTTAAATTGTATGGAAAAATATGCACACTGTCAAAACAAAGAGTGTAGGATTGTATTTTCTCTTACACTCTACAACTCAGGAGTAACTGCATTGGAAATAGTGGAGTAGTATGTCTGCAAACCCAATTTAAATACCAGTAAAATCAGATTTCCCAATCTGATAAACAAGAATACTGAGGTTTAAAGATGATATTTTAATTTGAAAACTGTTTATCTTTTACTTGCTATCAGCAAGGCTAAAAGTAATTAAAATTGGCATAAATTTTTTTCCAAATCCTGGTTATTTTCTTTCCTTCCACTACACTTCCTACAATCAGTTTTTCTCATTTTATGTGGATTTTTTTTGAAGTAGTGATAGCATTTTGCTATTATGGCACTTATTATTCATTATTGTGGATATGATACTGCACCAGTTGGCAAAGATCTCAGGGAATGTTTTCATATCAAATCTGGTTTTAAAGTTTCCTTACTAAGCTGGGTATTTGAAGTTGATTGAAGTGTGCTAAGGTTGGGATTGGCTTGGGTCAATCAGCATAAACTGACTAATGCAACTCAGAGTACTCCAGATTTGTACCAATGCAGCTGAGTTAATGATCTGATTCCTAAAGTCGGATTCAGCTCCTGTGATTGGAAGTGTTGAGTTTCACTGAGGCTGCATCAATGCAGAGAGATGGGCATTTCCAGAAGCAATTTGATCAAAAAAGATTGGTGAACAACTTGTACACTGTAGGTACCCTTTGCCCTCCCCTAAGTGTAATGGTAGAGAAGACTATTAATTTAAAGCAAGATAATTAGGTATTAAACAGCAAAAATAAGATTACTCAGAAAAAAGTAGATGACACAAACCATCTTCTCAGAAAAAAAAAAAAAGTTTCAGCCTTCATTTGGATACTCTATGCCACTGCAGAAGTATTTATGCTGTAGACAAGGTAATTGGTGGAACTGGTTATCTTGGCTACTTCCCATTCCAGTCCAGGTGCACTGAGCACAGTGCAGGACATGGTCATTGCAGCTCTAACGAGTCTTGCACACACGTGCTGGGAGGTGCTGCTTGGACTGTACAACCTGGCCTTAAATCCTGACATAGAAATGTCTCTGAAATATTATGTAACTGAGAAAAAGGCCTTAGATTGATTCAGTTTGGTTTTTAAAAGGATCCAGATTTTGTTTATTAATAATTTTACATCATTGCTAATGTACAGTGCAGCTTATAGGAAGACAAAATATTTATGGTCTCTTACAGTTTTCTCAAGAAAAGAAAAGATAGCATTGAGGGTCATCTGATTATATTATACTTCTGTAGTTTAAAAGATTTTCCAGTTTTATCTATTGTTAAAATTACTTGAAGCTGAGGATTAAAGAGAAAGGTTTAAAGCAGAAAATCTGATTTAAGACTGAAGATCTTTCTTAGCAGCATCCATTTAAAGTTAATCTTTGATCATCTGTGAAGCTGATTACCTAATATATAAAACCTATAAAAATTATCCTCTCTTTTATTATGCAATAGAAATATGGTATTCTTTCAAATTCAGTTGATCATGGGTAACATTCAGAAAATCAGTTAAGAAAACATTAGTCAGAAATGTAACAGAGAGCTCCAAACACACCACAGGGATAGAAGGAGGGGAAGGACGGAGGAAAGCTTTGTCATTGTCACTCTCAGCAGTGAAATGGAATCTCAGGATCACAGAGAGGGCTTGTAAGGCAGAGAGTTCCTACTCTAAAGATAGTGAAGGGTTTAATATTTAAACATACAAGAGGATCATGATATACTCCTACAGTCCGTCTATTGATTACACATCCTCTTCAGCCCAGATACGAAATACCCCAGACACTCCTTGATGCATCATTGCAAAGGTAAAAACAAAAACTATCTTCATATTGCCAGAGTTTCTCACTGGGCCTCATCAATATTTCTTTCTTGCAATCCCCTCAGTAACTGTGTGATTTCAACTAACTCTGTGTCTCAAGTCCAGTTACTCACAACAGCAACAACATCCACCTGAGGCCAATAGCATCCCTGCAATCTCTTAATAGCAGAGCTACAAAAATTACTCCACTGTAGGGTCTCTTCTGAGCATTTCTGCCTGTCAGGAGGTTTACACAGAAAGTAGGAGAAGTTTCCGGAAGTTTTCATCCTCAGACTTACTGTAAATGAAGGGGTTTTCATAGAATCTTTTTACTGACTCCCCAAAACTAAAGGGGGTAGGGGTGGAGGAAACAAGATGGGCAACAAAGGCAACACTACTAATTAGCAGAATCCAGGCAGAAGCTAAACACTTGAAGAGTCATTTCTCAGTTTATAAATCACTTTGTCTCTATCCTTGCACTTTGTTTTTTTACATAGTTTTTTTGAATGATATAAGAGCTTTGAAGTCCTCTCTGCTCCCATCCTGTTTGTATTCCGAAGGTTCAGTTAACAGTGCACTGTGCCAAATAAATTTAAGTCCAGAACAGTCTTGAGGAATTAAGAAAGCTGCTGGGGCATCTTGTTTTCTATACCTTCAGAGCCCTATCTGTTATTTCCATTTATAAAACAAAACAGAGGGGATAAAACTGAGACTTAGGCTTATTTTAGCTGAAAGACAAAGTCTTGCTTGCCACAGATCAAGATTTCCCATTATCCTGCTGTGAAACCTTTCCATCTGATTTCTGTATGAAGCTGTGACAAGGTGTTTGTCATGCCTTCAGTCACACAAATCCATCACACATTTGTTTTTCATGTTCATTATGTGGCCCTTAGCTTGAAATTAAGGGGCAGTCTTTATTAGTCTTACATTTAGGCAAGCTTTGGATAAGCATTTTGAGGGAAAAAAATCTCTTTTCAACATCTAATTTGGACAAAAAAGATTTAAATGTAGGATATTTCTGGGTAAAATGTCACTGGCAGATCAGCAGTGCGTTTCGCAAAATGTTTTCACGTTGTCAGAAATTGCAGCTGTTGAGATGATTCCAGATAAAACAATTTTGCCCATTAAATGTGGCTTGGCTGACACAAAAATTTGTTCTGGGAAGTGCATTTTCTGAACTCAGGTATGATTAAAGAGGGTGCAGGGGTGCAGAGATTCAGTCAAGGGAATCTTAAGTGTTGGACATGAGAATAATGTACTGCTTACAGGGCTTAATCCCATAAAAAGATAGAACAGGGGTTCCCAGGCAGGAATTACTGTTTTACGTACTGAATTTTCCCTATGAGTAGGTCACTTTTGCTTTTTTTTTTTGTTTGTTTGTTTGTTTTTATGCTTAATCTTAGGGGTTTTTTTTACTTTAGGAGGCTTGTTATCAATGAGCATTAAATTCAATTTCACGGTATTTGTGAGACCTATTTTCTCAGAAAAAAGCTTCTCAAGGCATAAAGTTACTGTCACAACAGAACAAAGATGAAAATGCTTATCTGTTTTCTAAATGATTTGGACTGTTTAAAGAGTTTTAAATAGCCCAAATAATTCTGTTTGCTTGCTTAGAAAAATAAAATCTAATTTATAGTAATTAAAGCACTAACCTGATTAAAAATTATCTCCATCATCCTGTATTTAATACCCAGCAGCTTTGCTGCTGAGGCAGTATTGGTTTACACTGAGAAGGGATTGCTCTGTTGAACAGGCAAGTTCAGCAGCAGATAAAATAGGGGAAACTGGAACAGCTGAAAGTGAAAAAGAAGTTGGTAACTTTAGAAGTAGTTTTTTAATTCCCTATGGGTTTATTTGACCAGCAATAGCAGTTTCATGGGAGAAAAGGGAGAATATACTTCAGAAATAGCTCAAAGTGTTGGAGGGTTTTTCCAAATGCATGACATGGAACTACAGCAAACTCCTGGAGGCTCATAAAGCTCCATCCTGTCCTAGTACAACTCTTTTATGGTGACATTTTGGGGGGGATGCTTTTGGTTCCAACTTCCATGTCTGCACTTACAACCAATAAAACCAAAAAAAAAGTGAACTGGAGTAGTGCCAAGATTTTCCAAGAGTGTTGACCCCCAAAGGGAACTCCAAAAGGAAAGGAAACGTTAAAATTTGCTATTGCTGTTTTAGCACATCATATTTTTGTAATTGGAACAAACAAGTGGAAGTTGTGGAATACAGCCCTAGAATTCCACTTCTTTAGAAAGGGATAGAACTATGGGATCCTTCTGGAATGAAATTGTGTAAAAACTTTGTCTTAAGTATAAGGCATAAGTTTTGACCTATTAGCACAGAAAGTTTTAGGTAGAGAAGGGGTATTAATCATTGTTATTTCAATTGGAGAGGGGAAAAAAACCTCCTTTTAACTTTTTAGATTCCCATTCTAAACTTCTGTGTTCCTTTGGAAATTTAGATTTAGGCTTTTTTTCTCTTCAACGCTAGTAGAAGTTGTTGGAGGAGAATCACTTCTACACTGCACTGTAGTGTTGCATGTAAGTTCTTTACGATTCTTTCCAGAGGATCAGATCCTATGAATTAGATTTTATGAATTACAGCCTTGCAGTAACCTTACAAAATCAGAGGCATTTCAAACATCTGAGTGGAATTCAACCTACCATCTCATTACGTTGTTAAAAAACTCTTCTTGGAGAAAGGACAGCAAATAGGTTGAAGATATTTTTACCATCTACAGTTATCTAACTGTAACTCATGTTTCATGTTTCAAAGGAATGTAAATGATGCTTTTTTTGAGTGAACTGGGAGTTCATTAGTTAGAAACCATATCTCATTTCCCAGAGTCAC
Source organism: Promerops cafer (assembly GCA_013398275.1). Taxonomy (NCBI): domain Eukaryota; kingdom Metazoa; phylum Chordata; class Aves; order Passeriformes; family Nectariniidae; genus Promerops; species Promerops cafer. Next base: position 110,881 of record VZSE01004869.1, on the reverse strand, counting down.
AGATCCTACATAGCACAGAGAGTAAAAGGCGATACATAACCTCAGAGGTACCTATTTTTTTGTAGATTTCAGTTTCCAGTGAGTAAAAAAGCAAGTGCAGGGTACCATATTACATTATATACTGGAAGTATATTTTAAAAAAAACTAAAATTCTCATGCATCATATCCTGCTTTTTAAAGGAAAAATATGCATTAAAAAGATTTGTTCAATCATAGGTATGCCTTCTAGCATCAGAGATCAATGTGCAGTCTGATTAAGTTGTGGTCTATAGATTTCTGCAGTCAAGTTCATCAGAGAACCTATTTCTCTTCCTCTAATGATGCTTGAACCCAAAGTTCTTCTCTGAAGAACTTTAATTTTCACTTGGTCATTACAAGAAGACAGTAACTTAATGAACTGGAAATAGGAGACGAAAGTAACATAAATCATTTTTGTATCCTTTTTTGTGGTATTAGCATAACACTTCTTTCATCATTTTAATGCCTCCAGTGTTTTCTGCACATATGATGGTAAAAATTAAATTATACTGCATTTTTTGCAATCCAGCGTACCAATAAAAATATCAAATCATTAGAATAATCAAGATAAATTAATGCAGCAAACTGTAATATTATTTTACATTGTGCTACAGTAACTGTTAAGAGTGAGTTTCCTGCTGAGATAAAAATATTTAACATTTATAATAAATAATCAGTAAAAATTTGTAAACTATTCTTCTGTGAAGACCTGCTCCAAAACACTTATTTGAAAAATATAAGCCACTTGTGTCTTGCCTTGGTGCTTCTGACTGAAGGTAATATTCAGAACTCTAAAATGAGATGGTAATTGAAGATTTTTTTTTTCTGGCTTCCTGTTTCTGGCTTCTCACTGTGCATAGCTTTTAACAAGTTCAAAAATCATGTTGCCATTATATTTTTCTAAAATAGCAACTAAGTCAATCATGCCAAAGAAAATAAANCATGAATCCAAAGGTAGTAAAAAGCAGAGTGAAAGGATAGAAATAATTACTGATGTCATTTTTCTGCACTGCTCTGGAATCTGTTGCACTGGACAGGCAGTTGGGAGCCAGCAGAAAATGAGGACTCTAGAGGATTTGCCTGGCAACAAACAGGCTGATGTGCTTTGGAGACAACACAGAAGCAGTGAAACCTGGCCACAGTTGGAACATGGTGCAGACTTTTCTGTAAAACCCCTGGGATTTTTGAGAAAGTCCCTTTGTTTCAGAGTCATTAAAACATTTCTGCAAATTTCCCCTTCAGTTCTGTGCAAAAATCTGTACTAATAGCAATAAAGAAAAGGCAATGCCACATGGTAGGAGGGCAAGTATTGCTTAAAAATAATGATATGAAAATAAAATAATGAGTGTGAAGCACCTGCTCTTTGTTCCAAGGGAGTTCTCCCTGGTCTCCCTGGCACTTTCAGAGAGTGCTGCCACTCCTGCTGCCACTCTTCTCTCACTCACCCTCCTCATCCCCTCTGTGCTCTCAAACCAAAGGTGAAATTTTCTCTGACAGCCTTTTTATTTTAAGGCTACACTAATTTTGCATCCCTATTTTTGTTCCTACAATCTGCCTATTAATGAAAAGTTCTCAATATATTAAATTTGGATATGTTCTCAGTACCACTGGAGTGCTTGTTTTAACTCCTGGGTGTTGCTTATAGGGGATGAGGTCCTTGCACTTGCCATGTCATCAAAAGGCTTTGACATATATGTATAAATAAAATTAATATTTCCAGTCACTGGAGCCTCTCAACATTTTTTTTAATGGAATTAAAAGATGGATTTAATTGCAAATGAATGATTCAAAATAGTAATTTACACTTTTGCAGTGTAATGGTTTGAAAACAGTAAATATTTTTTGCAGAAGTGCTCAGTGAAAACTGAAAGTTAAAAAGGGATTTTATGTAACTTTCGGAAAATAAGAGTTTTCTGAATTTGGCACTGCTATAGTTCACTCTATCTGAATAGCTTGCTTAAAAAACCAGAATGGAGAGAAAATCACTGCAGTAGCTCTGCAAATAGGTCCCCCAGTGGCTTTAGGCATTTGTTATTAAACACAAAATAACACTTAGGGTACTGAGCATCCTCAAAATGAAGGAATAAATCCTTAACAGGACATCCTGGGCAATCACATATTCAGGTAATTCTCCAACAATAATAAACTGTTTAGCTTCATATGTTTTAGTGTCTTTTATGAATTTCCTCATTTATTTATTTTAGAAAATTTTCTTATTGCAGTAGTAGCTCCAATGGGAGCTATTGCACAGTGTTAGGTAACAGAAGCAGCTTAGTGCTGGTAAAACACCTTAAACACCATGTGGTATTTTTGAACAAACATAAAGGTACTTGAGATTTCAGTTCAGACTTATGAAACTCTCTACAAATGCAGGATAAAGCAGTTCTTTTATTAGACTTCTCAGTTGCAAAGAGACAAATGCTGTTACTCCTGCTCCCACCTGGGATTTGCTCTAGTAACCATCAGAGGAGGAGAAGAAGATCTTTTGCCTTTTAGTTATATACAAATCACTGGCATTATCCAGCTGTATTTAGGACTGGGATCTAATCCTAAAACATAAATTCCATCATTTAAAAAATTATCATTAGTCTTTCGTGTATTTCATGCAAGTGAAAACTTTCCTTCCGCATTAAAATTTCATTTTCAGAAATACATGCAGTAGCAACTGCAGTGGTCACTGTTGAACAGAAGTTAAGAAATTGCTGTTGTGATTATCATAGAATTATGGAATTATAGAATGGCTTGGGTTGGAAGAGACCAAGAGAGTTTCACCTCTGAAATGCAAGTTAAGTGGTAAGGATTTAATCCAGATTTTGCAAGTTAAGTGGTAAGGATTTAATCCAGATTTAACTGATTTTACTGATTTTGTAATTTATCAGTAATTAATCAGTATTTTACTGATTCTGTAATTTAATTATGTCAATGATTTAATTTTCCTGACCAGCCCTTGTGGAGAGCTCGCTAAGCCTGTGGCTGTCAAACCACTGCCCCAACCCCATGTTCTGACAACAAATAAATGCTGCTGTGGGCACCTGATTCCTCTCACACATTACAGTGAAAAGGACTAATATTTTATGGTAGTAATTCAAAGTATAATCTATGGAAAATACACTTGCTCATGTGTCATTGCAGACAGAGCTTGTCTGACCATACCTGTATAGTTTGTAGTCACATGAAAGCGGAAGAATTCATAGAATCATAGACAGATTCAGGTATTGTCCTTGATCCCGGCCAATATTCTTGGCTCGTTCTTATTAAAATACTGTTTTGGTGACAAACTGAGTTGATAGCAGTGAAATGTTCTGCTGACAAACTGAGATGACAGCAGTGAAATGGGAGATGGTGGAGTCCCAAAATATCCCATGCACTTACTCTGCTGTGTTATCTGTGTTGAAAAAAAAAATTAAATCTAAAACAAATTAAGTGATGCCACTTCTCCTGTCATATGTAATGCTGCAGAACATGGCCTTTGTTTGAAACACTCTCAGGTCATCCTGAGGAGAAACAAAAGACATGCCTAGAAAATTTCCAGCTAGGATAGAAGGAGGGGAAAAGACCTCTCCTCATTCTCTTATATCCCTCTTGCACCCTCATCAGGCAAGTTAACAGAATTTTTGAGCCAATACCTCTCCCTTATTTTTTGTTCATCCTCCCTGAGAAAAAATCCCAACCTTTTCTTTCTGGGGAATAGAGTTTGCATTAATTGCTGCTTCAAACAGCATATACTTAAACATGGAAATTCAGTCTCAGATGAGACAGTAATGGAAATCTTGCCCCCAAAAGGGCAACAATTTTTCTCATAAGGATTCTAGTGCAAAAGAAAAGAGACAGAGAAAATATGCTATGGGGCACATAAAGAATCGATTCCGAACAAAATGTGTTTCAGAGATTTCCCACAATGCATCAGCAACTTCTTAATGCAGCTCATTCCCAAATTCCTCCAGGGACCCAGTAAATAAAGGCAGCTCATTCTCCATCTCCACAGGTCCATGGGAAGGAGAATATTAAAATGCACTTGGGGATGCAGAGAGGTGCCCAGAGGTGCCAGAGCAGCCGAGGCACAGTTGACCATTCATTGCCTTTGGGCCTGACAATTTAGGCTTGAGCAAGAGTCAGAAGTCCCTCGTGGTGCTGGAGACCATTCCCTAATTGAAATTCGATGGCAGCCAAGTAGCTCATTGCCCTGGATGCCCAGGACTGGAGTCAGAGATGGCTAAATGAGCACAAAAAATTCTCCTGGCACAGCACTGTTCAGTCACCTCTCACTCCCATGTCTAAACTCATCCCAACCCTCCAAATTCAGCAGCAGGGCAGAAATCCTAATGCATTGCAAGGACTCTGCAGCTGAAATCAGGCTTTAACAATAACTTCACATTTGGACAAGGTACTTTTCTCTTTTCTTTATGCTTATTCATTCAGTTTTGAACAGCTGTAAAGAGAACCTGGAAGCAAAGAGTGAGTAAGAAGGGAAAGGCCCAGTGCAGGGCTGAATCCAACTACATTAAATATTAAATTCTTTCTACAATAAATGGGGTTTTGCAACCTCTGTTGCAAGCTCTGGAGCAGAAAATCTGATTTGTCAAGATCATCCACAAGAACTCATCAAACAAAGTAAGGAAACATAAAGGAAAAATTATTTTTTTATAAACTTCCTAACATGGAAACATGAGATCATTCCAATTCCTGTTTTCTGAGAGTTTTCAAAAAAAAAATACAAACCCTGTTCTAAATTTAAGACTTTACTCTGTGAAACAGGCTCTGAGCTTGAAAGGTAGCAACAAAAAATCCATAAGAATTCAAAATACACAGTCATTCCAGACTCCTGCAGTAGTAGCTGGATCACCCACACACATTTCCTTAAATCTCTTCTAGGGGTTTGGGCCGAAGATGATTGAAAATATTTTTATTCCTCATAGTATTCCATATAGGGCAATCACAAGGTGAACATGTATCCATGTGTGTATGAATATCCTGAATGTACTTTTTTGCTGCAGAATAATGGACAGTATTTTTAATGACAAGAAAGATGACAAGGGAAGGAAAACTAATGAACTAGTGACTAGTGTTAGTGACTGTGTGCAAGTCAGGGTGGGAAGAAGGATAATATATCAGTATGAAAGAAAGGTTTGTGAATTAGATGTGAAGTCTAAAAGGAGAAAATACTGCAGAAGAAATAATTATGTTGGAAATATTCTCTATGGTTTGGAGAACATCCACTGAAGTGATCAGGTCATTCCTGATGCTTCATATATTGATGATTCAAGGATATAATAAAATTATATTTTTAGGATAAAAGAGATGCCTGTGTTTCTTATGATTTTTAAGTCAGGAAAATTCATATGTGCATGTAGATTTAGGTAAACCTTTTAAAAAATTGGGTGTCAAATCCCTCCTGAAGTTCAGTGATGTCTAATTTCCTCAGACTTCCCTGAAAAACTCAGTTTGGTACCCTTACAGCTGGTTAGAAATTCTAACACCATGAGGAACTGAAAGCAGCAAAAGACTTTCTTGGCCTAACATTGACCAGTTCTCGTGCTGAAAAATGAATGATAAGTCACTGACTGATTATAGAATTAGTCAACATGAAGTCTGCTAGAATCTCCTATCATGAGGACATTCTTTTATGCCATAGTCATTAAGCAGAGCAGTGAGCAGTTGTGTATATCTTTACTGTCAGTTAAATACCAGAACAAGGTATTTCCTCAAAAATCCCACAGATGGGGTGTTCGTCAGCGCATTGAGCTGTGCTGGGTCTCCAGCAGCCATAACTGCGGATTGGCAATGCACATAAACCTGAAAAATCCCTTTCCTGCCCAGGAAATGTCTCTGCACTGGCAGCCTGCAGCTGCTGCTGCCTCAGACCAGCTCTAGCTGAGGAAATGCAGCAGGCAGGCATGGGGAATCCAGTATTCCAGTAGCATCTGACTGACAGAACCCATTCTATGGTGCTTCGAAACCTGGGCAACCAGCTGTGAGACAGGGACTCAAATGACCTGGAAAGAAAATTTGGCTGCACTGAAATCCATGGTAGAAGTCTCTTTTTCTCAGCCGAACCAGGATTTCACTCCTGGAAGTTGCCAAGCTGCTGTTTGTATGGAACTGTTTTCCTACTGAAGAGTGTCGATTTGGGGTGGGAGGAGGCTGTTTCTCCTGGAATTGATTCTGTAACCAAGCCAAGACCTAGAGAATTCATCTCAAGCAAACCACTTCCACCTTTAATTTCCAAAGGAACTTGAAAACTTTCCTTGCCTAATGCCTAGGAAATGAAGCTTCTTTTTCAGCAAAAAAAAACTCAACTTGGACACAATTTGCGAGCCAAAGTAAGCTGTTAGAAAGGGGAGATTTGATGAAGTTGTGTGCTGAGCTGTTGACAGGCCCTGAAGAAAGGGTTTGCATCCAAATCTGTGAGAAGTCAGTGGTCAGCCCATGCTCCTATTAATCCAAATACTGCTCACTGACAGAGCCATGGATGCAACATTAAAACTGGAGAGCTCCTGGTGTACAGCTTTACGTGCTGGTCATTAAACAGCCTGGCTGGAGCTGGAGGCTCTTGGCTCGGGCTCAACTGCTGTGGATTCACAGGAGTTTCCTGGTGGCACCAGAAAAATCCTGATTGTCCCCATACCTCCTGCAGTCCATGTGTGACACAAAGATAAGCAGCCCTCAGACAAGAGGGAAGCAGTTATATATCTGCAGCCACACAGAAAACTGCTAAATATTAAGAATAAAGTCCAGTTTTCTGTGCCAGTGAGAAGGTAGAGGAGCCTGTTTTTCTCCCCACAGCTGCCGTGGCATTCTTGCACCTGCACCCTGCAGCTCCATCCGGATTACAGCAGAAATATTCCAAAGCCACAAGAAGGAATCATATTCCTAAGGGCCCATTTGGCATTGAAAACCCTTCTTCTATACTGGAAAAGCCACTTTTACATATCAAAGTGCAGCTGGCATGTTTGGTGACCAAGACCTGGCTTTGTTCCACCACAGTGAGATACCACAGCCATAATCTTCTTTCCTGTCCACTGCACAATGTGTCAAGGCGTTTTCTGTCATGATGGAATAGATTTTGTGCACGTTTAGAATCTGAGAGGTTTTTTCTAATTTCATTTTATAATTGTTTCAGTTGGGGAAAACTAATTCCTATGCTATTGGAAGGAGTTAAAAGGATAATAAATGTTCTAATACCTGGATTTGAGTTTTAATTTTGTAGGCAATCACTTTACTGTTAATAGGCTACTTTCCCCTATTTGGGTTTTAATCCCGAAACTATTATTAAAATAGGCAGGAATTTTCCTTCCTCAGGCCCTAGTTTGTCTTTCACATGCGGTTTTCATGTCTGTATGTAACAATTCACAAGTACACTGATATGAATACTCATTATTCCAACAAATAGGCTATTTATTTCTGGATAGAGTTACCCAAACCTAGTAGACAATGCATCAGACCAAATAACTGGGGTTGACTTGAATTTTATTAGAGTGTTAACCTCTGAGCTTTCCGTACACCATGTCATCCTTGCTGACAAGGAAGTAGCAGAGATTCAGCCTCTGCCTTTATTTAGTTGCACCCATAGTGTATTTTACAGTAAATGTATTTGCTACCAAATGCAATAAAAAATCTACAAATATATTGAAGAACTTAAGGCACCCCCCACTTCTCTGAGGAAAGAAACCATCTATGTAAAAAGAAAGCACAAGTTTAGAACATGGGAGCAAACTGGTTGATTGCTGCTGTAATACTTCGGTTGTCATTGGAATAATAATTATAACAAAACTGATAAACCACTTTAGGGGTATTTTAAAATGGCTTGAGCAGACTTTAAAAATTATTAAACTGGTGGAGCACACCCTACCAGAGAATGTTATGGTGATACTGGTTTGGTATAACATGTGCGAGCAGAGAATGGCAACACTCACTAGGCTTGGCTCTTATTTCCCTTACTCATGTAGGTGTTTGCATAAGGGTTGGAGGCTTTCTGCAGTGCTGCTCATTTGGGACTGAAATTTATCATTCCCTTAGCTCCTAAAAAATAATCCAATTTTTCAAGCCAAGAGAAAATAGTGTGAATTATTCGCTTTGCTTCATTATTATAAGATACTTTATGGTGACACCAGAGAAGTCATTATTTATAATGTATGGGATTATCTTTTATGAAATGCTTTTTCCTTTATCTTCTTGTAAACCTCTTGAAGCGATGAAGCAAATTTTGAATCATCCAGTCAAAAGTGCCCAACAATGATAAATAGTTGCATTATGTGCACAGGATTGCAACTGCAGTGTTTCTCTCAAAACTGTGTATTAGCTTTTACTTCTGAAAAACAAGGCTTTTGATAGGAATTTTTCCTTAAGTGCTTCTCTTTATCATAGCAATGAATATCTACCCTGCAGTTTAAAGGCAGATGGAACAAAAATTAGGACTAGGGAGACTGTAGGCTTCTGCTTTTGAGAGAGAGTGAACCAAAATTAAAACACAGATTTAAATGTAAAGGAAAACCTATTATTTGCCAGAAATGAGCTGGAGTGGTGTGAGGGAGATAGAGAGAGAGAAAGATACTGTGTTTGTGTGTGTGTGTCTGTGTGAGATCAGTTGTGGGAGTGACTTTAACTGCCACTGTCCAACTTTGGCAGATTAATGCGATGGAGAGAAGGTGACTTTTAAAACACCAACCCCAAATTTTTCTTCTGGAATAAGGTCTAGAGCACAGCCAAAGGTACTGTGACACTGTGTTGGAAAGATCATTTTGTTCTAAGATAAAGTGCTCATCTGGTATGTTACTAGATGTGGCCAACCCAAAAGAGAGACAGTTAAAGCCTGGTAAAATCTTACTATTTAATTGTTGTTTTAACATGATTCAGGTAAGATCAGAAGTAATTTTCCTAGTTTCTGCAAAATATATTTTCAATTAAATACCTGCATCATTACATGGTGTTTCAGAAACACTGCATTCCTCACAACATTAGAGGCTTTGTCTGAAAACCAGCCTGGCAGTTGAGTCAAGTCATTTCTCACTTCTTACTAGTTCAGGTCCCATTTTGTCATTGTCTTCACAAAGACATCAAAATTACAACATGTTTCTGGTTCAAGTCTTGAAAAGATGCACCAGGCAAAATTAAGCCATTTTTCATCTAATGCTTTACCATCCCATCTTCTTTGCAGCTGTAAAATCCCAGAAGAACATCAGTAGGGATTCTGTATTTGTTGGCAGGCTGGGATTCTCTTCTTTGAACTTCCAGCCCTTGTGCATGTCCTCAGACATGAAGAAAGCCAGAACACCACAGTTTAAATTAATACTGCTGCTTTACTACTGGGAGCAGAACCAGGCACAGCAACAACAACATGCCTGAAATGTTCTGAAAGCAAAACCAACAGGGCATAAACAGGAGCAGAATTTAGTTAATACCAGACAAAATATTACCGCTGCAGTAAATGATGAGGGGATGTCTCGCTGATTTATGTCTCTGAGGAGCTCCAGAATGGTGACGTGTGTTGTATTGACAGGTTTTTGTAAAATTCAGCACAGCCTGCTAAAACTCGACAGCACAGACCAGCCCATCTTTACTGCTATTAACAATCTACTTACTGCTGAAACACGTGAATAGAGTGTGCAGCAAAACAAGGCATTAAAATGTTGTTTAGATTCTTCTCCCCAAGCACCGATAAAGCTTTACTTATAAACTATTTTTTATAAGATGGACTAAAAATACCTCTCTCTTCCAGTTACATTCCAGAAATCAATAGGAAGGAAGGTAAATTACTGCTCCTTCTCTGATGTCCCTGCTATTATGGTCTCGGTGGGGTCAAATTACTTTAATTAGACTTTCAAAAAATATTGGATGGCTTCTGTATGATTCCCCTGGCTGTTTATGCACCTCCCCAGCTTTTTAAATCCATTTCCAGGAGATCAGTCATTGATTTTGAGGAGATTTAATAATGCATTGGTAACTGTATAATCACCTGCAGCTGCCCTGATTGCACTGGTTAGACTTTCTAATGGCAATAAGCAGCAAGTCAATATTTCCAGCAAAAATATGTATGTGTTCACAATCTAGTCCTATAAAATCATCTGGAGTTCTGAAAATGTGCATCTACTTCAGAATATCAGTTCAGCTCCCAGGTGTGCTTTCAAAGCAAATTCCTCATCCCTACTCACTGAGATAAAGTTCATAAATGGGGAACCACAAAATGTGAGAGCAGAGGTGGAAAAATCTGACATCACTGTGTGTGTGGGCAGCAGCATGGATGGAAATCAGGAGGGGAGTGTGGGGGATTTCAAAGGCATCTGAAAAACACACTTCTCACTGCAAGATCCTCGTCCAGCAACCCAAAACTTCTGGTATTTGGAGCAGTGAGTGTCATCTCACCCAATATCTTGTAGTTAGGAAAAGGTTTCCTATGGCTAGTGAGGAGTTTCAGAAGCAGAGGGAGCAAGCAGAATCACTTTTGAAGTATTCTGATTTCTCTTTTTTGGCCATCGTAATTCTGTTGCTGACATTTTATCTGGGCTGGTTAAGTTGATGCCTTGCTTTGGATTTTAACTTTATGTTGAGCATAAAATATAAACTGGAAAACAACATTTAAACATTTAAAACAACTCTCCCATGGAGATGTTGCTGTGGCTGGACAGTTTTCAGAAGCCATCTTTAGAGATGTCTGGGCAAGGTGCTGGAGTTTGTAATACAGAGATGTGCTCAGTTCCAATCTCCTGTTATTTCATCTGCTTTCCTCTGGAGTTTGGGGAAGCTCTTCCAGCAGGTAGCAGGCAGCAGCACAGAGACCTGGCAGGCACTTTGCATATCTTCTGGAAACATTCCCTCAAATGCCGTTATTATCCTTAGGTGTTTTGCCGTTTATAACAAGGAGATAGCAAATTATTACTTGACTGGGTGAGAGACCACCCTGGAAAGTGCCTTCAAAATGCCTGCAATCCTGGGCAGTTTAATGACGTTTGCAGCAAAATATTTGTTCTTCAGAAATGCCTTCATAGGTAGCAGGGAAAAGCCTTTAGCTGTTTAGCTGAGGAGCATCTGGAGTGCCAGGAGCTCCATCAGCACTGGGGAAATCATCCTAATCTTCCCTTTTGTTTGCACTGACACTTTTATAGGGGCTCTTCTTTTAGCACATCATTGATTGAGCTTGAAATGGCATAATCAACTCAGTGGGAATTACCAGTCATAGATTACAGCCAAATTCTGCTTTCGGTTATAGTTGGCTGAGTCCACATAATATTGCTGCAGTTACTGTGTATTTACCTCAGGGTATCAGGAATCAGAATCCATGGATCTGCATTTCCAAGGCAGCATGATATTTAGAAACACTGGATAGTAATTACTAATTGAACTTCATTGTTTAACTGTAGGTTGTTTTCCTCCTGAAGAGACCTACCCATTGTTATTAATTAACACTACTTAATCAGGATCTTACTTTCGTTCTGATTTCTTAGAATACTTTTTCATTGAATGCTTTCAAGGCATAATTTTATTTCCTTATATTTGACTTTAAATATATCCTATAGTTTATAACTATTTTTTCCTTCAGTATTTTTATTGCTTTCTTCTCATGGGTATTTAATTCAGCTGTGTTGAGCTTGGTTGGCTTTTGGGAAAAGAGAGATCTATGGTTGGGGTTGAATGCTTTTCTCTCACTTTACCAATTATAATTATGGAAGTTGTGCTTTTAATACAAGTCGTTATTCACACCCTTTCTCAGATTTTTATTTTAAAGTTAAGCCTTCTTTTACATGGAAGTTTTCCTAGTAATATCTGAAGTAAAAATAGGAATTCTGTTATTTTTTATCACTGCCTCAGTGTACAAGCCTGATTTCCAGGGTGATGATAACATGACTTCCCAGTTCCTGTAATTGCTCCAGGTTCTGCAATTTGGTCTAAGAAGTGGATTTGCACAAAAGGAAGCCTTCTCTGTATTAAAAATGTGCTTGTTCCCAATGGATATGTAAGAAAAATGTGGAAATATGACACAGAAACTGTAAAAGTCAGTAAAAAAAGAATCCCTCCATATATTTCTTGAGCCACTCATTATTTCAGTGTGTTTCTTGGGAGTCTGGAATAATTTGGAGTGGCCAAAAAATGAAAAGAACCAATGATAGCTGCTTTTATGTATCTTGTTTTCATTACATTAATGTGTAGGTGAGTCCTTTGGAGATCTGATGTTTATCAATCATATGTTAACAGATAATAACAGATCATTTGGATGCACTTAGCTTTTTTAGTCAGATTTTCAAAGTAGTAGTAAGTGTCTTGGAAACCATCACTCTTTTTCAAATCCCAGCAACTTCTGCTGTTCTCAGGTTGAGTTCCTGGGTTCAAAACACTGCTGCAAACACAGCCCTTGTTGGGTTTTTTGAGACTGATTAGAGCACATGTGGCATCCTTGTACTGAAGGTGACCTAAACATGACCTTGAACCTGCTTTGGGGCCATCTGAACACAGCAAAGAACATCCCAGCATCCAAACTCTGTCCCATGGAACATCTTGGGTGGGACATCTCAAATCTGCTCACTTTTCCTGACTTACTGAAGAGTTCCAGGCTGCCAGTGATTGCAATGAAAAACAAAGTGCACACAAAACCTCCCCATGTCTATCAGGCTGGTGACCTAGGAGGGTGTCTGGTTCTCAGAGGATTCAGAAGCAGATGGGAGGCCAGTGGGTGGATAAATGCAAACCTCACCTTCAATGAGCACTTGACAAAGAAAGGTCAGAAATGAAACAGGAGAAAAGAAGGCCCAAGTGAAAGGGAGCGAGTGCCTGATGACACCAGGGAGGACAAAACTGTCTTTTCTCCACAGATAGACTGTTTCCATACAATAATTTAGCTATTAACGTCTGTTCAATTTTTAAACTACTTTAATACTGACTGATATTTCCTTTAAATTGTAACTTGTGCAATTTAATGATAACCTTCAATTTTCTTCTACACATATAATGGGAAGCAGCAAAAATATAAGAACTAAATTGCAGACATTAGAAACACTTCCTATCTGAAGAATGTAAAGAAGTGCATTCAGGCACTGTAATGTGTGAGAAATTTATATGGCTTTCAACATTTTCTTTCCTACAATAACTGCTGTTTGGCACTACTTTGTGCATGATTAATATCTTTATTATTGTATCATGGAAGATCTCTTCTACCCTAGACAGGAGACCTAGTTTTTAGAAACTTTAAGAATTTTAATGTCCCACTGACTAGTGGGAACTGAAATTTCTGAGCTTTCTTGTACAGGAAATGGTTATGAGTGCCCATTTGTCACAGTTGAGACAGACACAACATGACACCCCAAGGTTCATGCAGCAATAGCAATCTTTGTTGTTCACAGCTCACATTTATATGGTTTTCAAAAATGGTGCGTTCCATGCCAATTGGCTAGTAACTTGTTACCACCCAGTTCACTGGCCAATAGCTGCCTGCATACATGCTCACCAAAGATTGGCCAGCATCCATTCCCTGCAGTTAAGTCCTTCCAATTTTCAGTGCTCTCTTCCTTAAAGAAGTTTACCTCCTTTCCTCAGGGGTACAGGCTGATCAAGTCAAGGTCAGGGTTACTTGTGTCTGTGAGGCCTTCAGGCCAGCTGTTACCCATCACACCCATTTACCCATTTGGTCTGTCCACACAACCAAAAAAAGCTGCCATAGTTTCTTATGGGTCATTTCCATCACTATGTTTGATGATATGAGGCTTCTGGCTCTCTTTGTTTAATAATGTAGTGCAGAAGATACACTGCAGATTTGATTAAATATCTACGTCAAACACTAGTACAAGTGCTTTGGATTCCATTTATATTAAATGGTTTGCATGTTTGAAAAACAAATCATTCCTTAATGTGGAGCCAGTGCTTGCCATAGCTTCCCTTTTTCCCCCTTGGTCCAGTTTTTATGTGTTGCTGGAGTGTGGCAGCTCTGATAGCAGAGTCTTAGGAACTTGGAACTTCAGAAATAAATCCAAGCACTGCCTTACAGAAACTAAATTTTGCTGCTTTTCAACTTATGCTTCTATTCCTGTCTCCTTTTGTGGGAGAAGGGAAGGAGCTGGCCCAGGAGGTTTAATTTGCACCCTGCCTTCTCTTGCACAAGCAGGGAGGTTCACTAAGGTGAAGGGTTTGGTTTCCAGGTCTAATGCTGTGGTTTGGCTGCATTTGAACTCTATCAAAGGAGACAGTTTTTACCATGAATGCATTGCCAAGGCTGACACCAGCCCATCTATGTATTTAAGCTTGCTTTATTTTATTCAGTCAAGCTGTACCTCAGATTTCTCAAGTATAACTTACTGGAGAAATGTTGGCCAGGGCATCTCAGAGGGCATTTTTGTAACTGGCAGTGGGAAGATTCTGATCCCTTACACTGAGGCAGATTCCGCTGAGACGGATGTGGTAAAAGGACGTAAGAAGGAACAGAAGTGTGTAACGTTTTGATTTACTGTTACACTGACCACAAGCCAATCCAGGATGAAATTTTAACAATTTAAATGCAAAATTCCTAAGACCCTTTTCACAGTTATGTCAACTACAGAGCTGTCCTGTTCCCATTGCTGTGATGGTGACATCAGGTTTAGGTCAGCTCACCTACCTGGTTACTCTCATGTCCCAGAGAAACCCATTCACAAGTTCTGTCCTTTTAGCTGAACTGCTGAATTGAGGAAAATCTGGACACAGAAATAGAAGAATGGTTCAGCTTGGTTCACCAAATCAATCAGTTAATCTAATTTTCTCTGGGCGGTGCCATGTGTGACAAGGAAACATGGGAAGTTACAGCCCTGTTTCGTGGGGAGGACTGTGGTACAAGAGAGACTCCTCTCTCCCCTGATGGACTGAGAATTGATAATCAGAGTGTTGGTAACTTGATCAGGACTCCAAGATTTTTGGTCTCACTGTGCTTTGGTGAAATTAGGTGGGAGGAGGAGGAATGGTTTAAAAGGTTTTCATTCTGTTTCCTGTGTGTTTTTGATTTTAGTTTGTAGTTTAATAAAGTTTTTGTTTCTCTCTCTTTTTCTAAGTTTAAGCCTGCTCTGCTCTGTTCCTGGTCACATCTCACAGCAGTTAGTTAAAGAAGGTACATTTTCATGGGGGCACTGGCGTTGGGCCAGCGCCAAACCCTGACATTCTACCTTTCATTTCCTGGGCTGTTGATGGACACATCTGGATGCGGACACGAGTGACTTAGAGGGATATAAAAGCAATTAATACTATGTGATCCACTTCAGAACCAAGTGTTTTCCTTTGTCAAGACTTTAAAGCCATCAGAACACCTACCTGGCTTTTTACTACAGTCTGTAGGATGCAAAACATGTAAGGGTCCAACGTATTTAGCAGATTCTACCCCTTCATGACCCAGCCCTCATCCCACTGCTTGGGCCATCAGTTCCTCTGGGACTGAGATCCTTGGCTCTCTAAAAGTGTGTGTGAGCATTGCACTTCATCAGGATCATGAATCTTCTCTGGGTTTTCTCACTGGCAAGTTTAATTGAAAAATGGGGAAATAAGTGGCCTAGAGTGACCTGACAGCAGAACCTGAGCCTCTGATCATTCATTTGAATTAAATAAAATAACTTTGACCTAAAACCAAGCAGGCAAGGCACCTGCTTCCAGCCTCACACGCACGTGCTCTCCTGCTCCCTCATTCACACCTCTCAGCATCGTGCAAGCACACATATTTATAGCCTGCTGGAATGGTATTGCTTATTTTCTTGTGCACACAGGCCTAATTAACAGCTATCACTCAATTTATTCTTGATTCAAACATAATTGGCAATATACTTAAGTAATGATTTTGCTTATGTCTATTAACTGCAGCCAAACTTGTCAAACTATTGCTCCATTAATTTAATTCTTCCTCTTGATTTAGGGAAATTCAATTACTGTGATGCTGTTAGTCATATAGTAAATGTTTTCAAGTTCTCTCCTCTTGCTTGGATACTTCCTTAGTATTTTCTAGATTATTATAGTGTGTTGCCAAGGGACTGCATAATCAAAAAATGATATTTTATAAACTGTCAGGTGTACCTGACTATTCTTTAGTTCTGTAGAAGGATTAGAATAATAAATAAATAAATCCAAAATAATCCAAAAGCATTAGATTCATTTCAGTTCTAAATAATCTACCAAATGTCTTTTCTTCCACAAAACCATTTTACAAGGGGGAAAGGAAGTGATAAAGTCATTGTTGTGACTGATGTCCTTGTGTGTCACTGCCAGCCCAGTGCAGGTTAGCAGGATCTTCCCCAGAGTCTGGAGACAGCAGGATCCAGAAACAAAAGAGGAGCCACCTTCCACCTCTTTTCCCTGCTGAGACCTGGGCATGTGCCCAAAAGCTGCATTTTGGAGCACAGGGTGATCTTAGAGGCATCTCTCCACTGTGTGAGAAACCAGTGTTTTCTGAAAACCCTTCAGCTCTGCCCCCACCACAGCTATTACACATATTCCTACCTGGCTGGTTTCAGCATATGTTTATTCAAGATTTTAACCATAAGCGCCTTAGCAAAATCATGGAATTGCAACTGCTCAGATCATAAGTGAATTCTTCCCCCAGAGTGGCTGGGGGGAATTCTTTCACACACTGAGCATGTCCCCTTAAGTCATTAATATGCTTGAGGACACTCTGGCTTGTGTTGTGGTTCCTGACACCGTGTGAGTGTTCAGGAACAGAGGCAGTTTCCTCAAGGTCTCTGAGCAGGCAGCCTCTAATGCCACTAAGTGACTGATGCCACCTGATAGTAAAATCCTGATTATTTGACTCTCCATTTTTATCTTTATTCCTCTATTCAGCTGCCTGGAACAAGGCAAGACAGAGATGCTGTTATGTTGTCTCCCAGGACTTGAAAAAATAGCCCAGCAGCACTGTCTCTCTTGATGTAGGGAGAGCTGCCTTGCGCATATTGCTGGCGCCTCAAAACACACCTTGAATAAGGGAACAAGTAGGGAAGGACCATGGGGGAATTTGAACACCAATGTTCTGCCTTGAAGAGCAGCATGTGTGAGCTGCCAGCTTTTGAAAGGTTTGTGGTCATTTGGAGGGACACTTCAGCCATATACACACCTCAGGGAAGGCCTGTTTTATTCAGGAGAGCTGAGGACTGGGATCTGTGTTTTCTGAGTGATTAGGCCTCTTAAAATCTCCCTTGATGCATGAAATAAATGGTATGTGCCTATGCTGTCATCATTTGAGTGAAAAAGACCTGATTTGAAACTCCCCCAGCTCCTGCTGATGCTTGCAGAGCTCCAAATCCAGGGGTCCTGTCTACGCTGCAGTTTGTATCAGTTTATGTAACAATAAATCTGCTTTGTTCCATAGATAAAACGCCTCTTAAACAATGTCTTGTGTTTCATTTATCTATCAATTAAAAGTAAATCCATGTAAACTCTTACACAGTTTCCAGATAAAGACTTGAGGCAATTAAATTAAATTGTTCTAGAAGTAACCAGGTCTCTAACATACCGACACACGCACACATTTGGATGTTATATATGAGGAATACAAAAATGTTAAGAGCACACAAGGAACAAAATTGAAAGTGAAATGTGTTCCAAGAGCTCTAAATTTCGCAGGGAGCAGAAGGCAGAGTGTTGGGCAAAGGGAAATCAAACTGTAAGGTTGTTTTCCAAGTGTTCTGATGAAATGATGCCTGACTGAGCTGTTTTCCATGAATCCCCTACCTGGTATACCCTGCCTGCTCATTACACATTGCTCTGGAGATGAAGTTGCCTTATCTGTCCAGTGCTGCTCACATATCTGATGGTGGAAAATTACCTATCCTAAACAATGAACAAAAGCTATGTTGCATCTTAACTTTCTTATAAATGTATGGTTCTTCCTGAAACTAAATACAGAGCTCTGGCATTTGAGCATAAGGGCTCAAGGCCTGTCATCCTCCTTAACACATCCAGAAGTGCCCAGTCGGGGCATTCCTTTGGGCATTTTGTGATGTCCTGCACAGAGCATGTGACAAACCTTGGCTGGTTATAAAGCTGTCCCCAAACAAGGCGGCACAGAAAGGAGCACCGCTGGGAGCTCTGTGTCGGCTCTTGTTCCTGGGATGACATGGTGGCATTTCAGCTTCACTGCAGAGTCCTTCCATCAAAATTAAGATCTTAAGCTTTGCTTAGAGCTGAAAATTTCACAAGAAATCAGAGTAGGGTGATACCTCATTCCTCAGTAGAAAGAGCCTAATTCCAGCTGATCTTTGACTCCAAAACCTGTTGCTTTTTTTTTTGTTTTTTAACAGGAAAACCAGCATGTTAATTAGCTGATTGTAAATGCACAGATCTGCAAAACTCTGTATTTGCCAATAATCCCCAAATCTCCTGTACTGCCAGAAGATGTTTCATTAAAAAAAAAAAAAACAAGGAATTTTGAATCATAAAGAAAAAAAATATTTAGACATCATGAAATACTTTATTTCAAATCAAACTCCTAGTATGTGGACTAAATTGATCACTAATGTGATCACCATAGCTTTTTGGCAAATGCATTTGCCTAAATTCATAGCTCCTGTGTGCCTATGCTAACAAGGGATTAGTGGCCACTTGACTTGTACAAGTAAATACACCCTCCATTTTTCAGCCATGTTGTTTAGGGCAAGTTGAAAATTTACCCTAAATCTGATTTTACACCTCATAAGCCTGATTTGTATGTGCTCTGCTATAAATGGTCATTGACTGAGTATTTAAAGCAGGAAACCAAATGATCTATACATAAAGAATGACCTCTAATCTTTACAAAGGGCCTTTCCCACTGCATTCTGAATGCTTTATCTGGTACAAATCCTCAGCTGTAAACTCCAGGACTGATTCTCCTCTCACAACAGTGTAAATCAGAAGTAGAAACCCTGCTGAAGCCAGTAAATTTATACTGCAGTAAATCCGCCATGAGAAGAGAATCATTCAATTCCCCGTTGGTATCAATAAAAAGAGCACCGGGCTCCATATAAACAAATGGCAAGAGGCTTCCTTGAGTCCATTCCACTTGACAGAAGTTATTTGATAAATACATTTTAATGAGATCTGTTTAGGCTGTGTTACATTTCACCTGATGTTTATATGGTAATGCTTAGAAACTGGTTCACTGCATGAAATGTAACATACTTTGATTCAGTCATCTATATGTATATGTGAGAACAAGAGGTTGGATGTACCACATCTGGAGAAAATTTACAGTTCAGGTTCCCAAATGGCATCTTTACATAATTGTTAGAATACTTAGAGGAGCTGAATAGCTGTAGTGGTCAAAAAGAGAAAGAGACTCATAAAGCTAATGATAAATAAATATTTGCATACACATGCCACACAATAGTCACTAATTTAATGTTAGAAGAGAGGAACAGCTGCTAGCTGTATTTCCCATAATAAAAAAATAAATCATATTAATTTAAATATGGCACAGATTTGAATCCTGTATTTTGCAGGTATTGTTAAATATTCCCTGAAGTTATACTTCCCACTATATTCTTTATCAGTAAGCAAAAGTTTTTCTCTTTAGAAGTCTGGATTCTGTGAAGTGACAGGTTTTGCTGTAAATAGGATTTTGCTTTAAAACAATAAAGAAGTAATTCCCTAGTTATCAATGCACTATACTGCATGGATTGCAGAGACCTCAGACATTGGGGCTCTTGGCAAAAAATAACATCCTTTGACAGCATTTTGAAAGCAGCTTCCTTGCATGTCAGAGACAGTGTGAACCCACAGCTGCACAGGCTTCAGCAAAGACAGTTTTAAAACAACTTTCTAGATTTAGCTCTCCAGCTAAACAGATTTAGCCAATTACCTGCCAGTGGGATCACATCGTTTGTGGCTTCAGCACTGTCTGTGCCAGCAGCAACTCCAGGTTTTCTGGCTGGGAACATCAGGCAGTGGGGACAGGCTCACTGTTGATCTCATTTTCTTTCCCTGGAATGTGTTTAAGTGGAAGCAGAGCTGGTTTGGTACAACACCTCATGAAAACACAAAGGTTTCAGCACCAAGGTTGAGCTGGAGACATCTTGCACATCTTGGTGACAGGGAGCCAAGCACAGGGAAACGGGGACAGAGGTCTTTGGGATCTGAGGGATGTGTCAGTGTGGATGCAAAAAAGTGACCTTTATCCCCCAAAACACTGCACCACAAGAGTTAAAATAGAAGAAATTTTCAACTCTGCAATGTGGAAATGTGGGAACCTGCAGCTGAAGATGGAAACTTAAACAGTCCCTGAGATGTTTGCTAGAAAGGAGAGGCTCCACCTGTGAATTTATCCTGGAAAAGGGAATGCAATAAATTCCACAGGGCTGAGCATGATAGCTCTGTGGAATTACTCATGTAGTAACATTTTGTACAAAGAAGTCAACGGTTTGATTTTTGTCTCAATTCATGTTGAATCATGTTGTATCTCATAGTAGTAAGAGTAATTTTCAGATACCATTAACATTTTTTGAAGCAACTGTTTAATATTCAGGGCTTCTTTTTTGTCTGTTTTATCAGTATCATGAGTTTAGGGGAGCTTCAGGGACAATGTTAGCTTGTGTTGGAATACACACAATCAGGAAAAATATTTTTGCTTGACAAGCCAGCTCCTCCCTGCTCACTTCTAGAGTTTTCATTTGAAACCAAACTGTCTAATCTTTCTCTAAAAATTGTTTACTGCTCTTTTATTGTCACTTGCTTTCATAAATGCTGTCATTGCACATGACACCTTCCCTGCTTCAGAACCTGTTTATAGCTGTGTATTCACAAAGGTGGTAAAATGCATCTGATTTCCACTGAAACAAGCTTGAGGGCCCTGTTTATAGACTCTCTTACAGTCACGTTAATTCCATATTGTAGAAATTAAGCTGGGAATTCCAAACAAAATAATAATCATTTTGTCCAGCTGGGCTGAAGGTTGAATCTTAAGAGTATAATCAGGTTCCAGAAAATGGAAATATGCCGTGTCATAAGAAACTGTCTGCATAGTAAATACTGTAATTAAAAATTGATTAATATTACTAGAATTAATTACTATCAATCAGAATTAATTCTTCCCTGATGTATACTCTTAACCTATAAGTGGAATACATGCAGTTTCAAGCTTTCAGTGAGCCCATTGTAAAGCTTGAATTGAAATTCCTAAGATGTAGCTTTTCCCATCAGTGTCTAACTTGCTCTTGTAGTTGTATGGTGTGTCTATACCATCATCTGCAAAACCAGCCCACAGCCATCCCCCTCACAAAACTGAGCCCAGGATTATTTTGCTTAACCTTGGAGAACAGAGAAGATGGATCAGAGAGGAGCTCAGACCTCCCCATTGTTTTGTTGGCCCTTGTCCCTGGCTGGGGCTGTATCAGGGCTCTGCTGCTTGTCTGGAAGAGGCTGTATCAGCTCCCTGTTGTAGCCCCACAGTGAGACATCATCTCACCTCTGCCACCACCAAAGAGCTGCTTCTTCTGGTAGTGTGAGCCTGGAGTGTTGAGCTTCCAGCCTGCAGCTCTCCCCCTGATCCCCGCAACAGATCTGCAAGTATGGAACTAGAAAATAAACCCCAAACCACCAAGCTGCAGCTCTTCCTAAAGCTTAATGATAATCCTTTGTAGCGTTTGTGATTTGAACTATCACTAACAACTGTATCAGGAGCAGAGACCCTGAAGATAGGCTGGTAACAGATCAGAAGGATATCAGGAAACATGAAGAAGCTCCTTAATTAATTTCTAATCCTTTTTCAGCCTTAATCTTCTTTTTTATAGTAAGATCTGGCATTACACATTTTTTTGCACACATGCTTTCTAGATGATGTAGATTAAGTCTTTGGTCTTTGAATTGCGGGAAGCAGCATGTTGGTGGATTAGCTCTTACTGCAGCCTCGTGCTGGAATGCCCAGGATTATTCTCTGTGGGCTGATATATTCAGCTAAAATATTCATTAAAAGCATGTGAAGTCATCCAGGATTTGAATCGATGCTCTGTTCTGTGTTTCACGGGGGTTTGTTCAATCTCTTTGCCACAGCTGGAGCTGTTTTATTTGTGCATTTATTCCAGAATTAGACTTACAAATAGCAGTGCTGGTGGGATAGGGGCAGGAGGGTACCAAGTGAATATCTTGTTTCCAGGAATAAGAATAAATTATTCTGCAGATATTTTGAGTACATATTGTATAATCAAGAGGTGGGGCTTTTTTTTTTTTTTCTTAATAGCAATTGATAAAATGTCTTCTATTTTATTTTGTGAATACATAAAATAAGTGGAGAGGCCTCTTCTACGACCCTAACAAATAGAGATTTAAGAAAGGTAGCCACCAAGCACCCTCCTCCACCCTTACCCTGGAGCAGAATCCGAAGTCTCCTAATTTGGGACATTTGAAACGTGTTAGAGAATTCTGTCGCTATCAAATTCTGTAGCAAAATATTTTCAGGATCCTAAAGAAGCACCATAATTGGCTTTTTTCCCATGCTTTCTAGAGAAGCTTCTAAACTTCCCTGTGGTTAAGCAGGAATCTTCCATCGAGGTAGAGGGTTTTTTAATAAGGAATTAGTCATATTTAACAACTATCTGGACAACTATCACCTGATCTTGCTTCTGACACTTCCAATAGGAGAGTTCCAGGCTGTAACCACAGTAGAGAATGGAATGTTTGTCCCTTCAAACTCGGGAATGAAGGTAGGTCAGTGCTGACAATGTGTTTTAAATTGTTCTGCCTCAGATGCTCTTGTAGCACTACCAGATCCATATTTAGATAAGAATTTATAATCTGTCGCACTGCCTTGGTGGGGAGAAAAATGTGTCCAAGTAGCTGGGATACTGGGTAGCACTGTGCTGTGGAAGTGAAAGGCTGGACGTTCACTGAGCATTTCCTGTTGGGTAGAATACACACATTCCTGTGCTGCACACTTTCATCAGGATTTAGGTGAGTTTCAGACTTGCAGAAAGTATTCAATTCTTCTGCAAACACCAAGAACAGAGACACACATCAGACAATGAGTTTACCCAGAAGAGCAGGAGACACTTGAGACCTCTCCACATGTGTTTAACTTCCTGAGGAACACAGGGACTACACGAAAAACAGATTTAAAATTATGACTATCCCCTTTGTATAGGACAGTAAAAAAAGAGATCAAACTAACCAATTCACTGGAAGATGGAGGAAAAGTCCCTTTGCACAATTACAGATAAAAACATTAGGATTCACATTTTCCTAAGGGATGTATTTAGGCATTTCTGAGGATTATTAGAAACCTAGAATGTTATGACTTACAGAATTCTGTTTATTTAGCACTTCAGAGAAGGAGGTTATGTCAGCTAAGGTGCCTGGATAGGGAAAAAGTTAGCCTAGATCAGGATTTCTCTGACTTGGAGCATGTGGAGCACTCCTGGTCTCCCATGCGCTTTCGGTGCAGGGCTTCATCCTCTGGCAGCTGCTGGAAACAGTTGTGGGTCAGGGGGAATTAAGTCACTGACATCTGTCACCTTGTGCCTCATTTCAGGGCAGTGGCCCAGACTTTGAGGAACACTTGCCTCAAGTGTAGGTATTTTACCTTAGATGTTGCTGGTTTGACTTTGCTTTGCTTTTGTGAGACAGGATGTACAATGAAAGGCAAGGATTTAGGAGTATCAACCTTTTTTTTAATATATAAAAGAAAAAGACAAAAAGCAACAGGATTTAAACCAATCTGAAATCCCTTAAAGTGATTTGGCCATAATATTTCTATTCAGGATTTAACTCAATACCTATCACTAAGTTGTCAATTATCAGCTTGTGTGTATCACATATGATTCAGTAATCCCTTGGTGCTTCTGTTATGTTATAGCCTCTATAAATTTATGTTTCAAGCTGGGGTTTTTTTATGCTATGAAAGCATGAACTGGTATGGAAAACAGAAAAAAAAAAAAAAAAGGGGAAAAAAATAAAACCAAAAACAAACAAAAACAAAAATAATTTTTAAAAGCCCCAAACTTTTTTAAAAGAGCTGGAATTATACCCTGAATACATATCTCTGACTTGACATGCAAATAGCCACCTATGTACTTGGATAATTACATAGATGCTTTGAGTCCCTGGGTGGATCCATATATATACAAACACAGTCTTAGTACACAAGCTGTACTCACTCTTGAGGTGGAACTTTGAAATGGAAAAATCTTTTTTATATTCTTACTGGCACATTTTAGGATGTTTGCCCCTACATGAATTTTGTAATAGTCTAAGGTATACAAGAATTTTCTGTTGTTTCCATTTTATTTGTTTTTTAACATTTGTGCCATCATCACATGAACCTTCTGCCCAGAGAAACCCACAGCCACTCAGCTGTGTAAGGCAGACCGATTGAAGACACCCTGACACTCCTGAACATGTGCAGAGGTTTCATATACTCAGAGAAAAGTAAATTCAAACAGTGATGAAAAATATTTCTTCAATTAGAGACAGCTTTTTTAATGTTCCAATGTTGGCCCAGCCCTGAGGTTCCCAGCACCTTTCCTCTGTGAGCCAGAATGTTACCTGGAAGTATTGGGCACTTTTGGCCCAGCGTTGTCATTGCAAGTGAATATCAACAATGGAGGGATAATGGATTAAAGCTCCAGCAAAAACTTCCCTTATAAATTCAGCCCTTTGCCAAGTCTGTTGATGCCCTACTTTCAAGACTGTCATAGCAAGCAATTCTGGACACTCTCTGTTTATTAAAAACATAGTGCTAAAATCAATACAGCAATATCTTGTTGGAGAAAATTAAATTCATCAATAGGTTTGTCATTTTAAAGATGATCAAAGGCCTCGTTTATTAGGCATCATCTAGGCTTTAGTAATAGTTGGTATGAAAATAAATTTTGTAAGTCTAATAAGCCATATTAGACTTACAAATCTTTAAATTACATCAAGGAGTGGACATTTTTCTCTAAGTGAAGGACTGGGAGAATTTCCTGTCTTTACTTTAGCCTATATTAATCACCAATTACATACCAAAAGCTGGTACTGCTCACAGATTCCAGTGGCTCAGGGGCAGCGGAATCTGTGCACTTAAATCCATTAAAAATACCAAGTGTACTGAAATTTTCACTGGACACTTGTAAGCAATATTTATTCTGATCTACAAGAGTTAATTTCTGAAAGCTCCAGTTCAGCCTAAGCACTGTCCAAGTAGTATGAACATAAGCACATTTAAAGTATTTTCCTCTTCTGCAGGCAAGAACAGCAAACCTGAGTGAGAGAAGGAACTCTAAAACTCATCTTTGTTAGGGATAAAGAGAGGAAGGCTGTCTTTACACTGTCAGTAAGACGTTCAGCACCTCTCAACTCCTCAGCTTCAATTAATCCCAAACAGGACTGTGAGCACAGAAATGCTTGTGCAAACACCCAGAGCTGGGGAAGATCCTCCTACACAGGCATTTGAGAGCATCCAGCCCCAGCTGGCCACAAAGAAGGAAAAAAGGTAAAATAACAGGAGGAAAAGCAATTGCTGATAAATAGGATTGTGGATCCATAGCTGAATATGGACTGTTGAGTCTTCCTGGGAAGATAATAGAGACGAACTCGTCAACGGGTTTCAACAGATGAAACATTCCTGAAACTCTTAGAATATAGGTGATAAAATACTTCTTAAAAATTAACTTTTCTGTGTGGAAAGCTGATATTCTCTCTAGTCTAACTTGTATCTCTATTGGAAAAGCATTTTCATATGCTGTTTCCTAGCTAACTTTATCCCATAACCCCTTCCTCTTATCCTTAGAGATTCTTTTGCAGAGCCATATAAGTCTGTACTTTGTAAGCAAAGTGACCAAGAAAACAGAGGGGAATTGGTGGGAAATTGGCACAGTAGAAAAATTGGTTTTCTAATAGCCTTTTTCAGAATAGTTTCTCACAATTTCTTTAGGATTTGAGCTAGTGGAAAAGTGTCTTTCACTCTACATGGAATAAGGCTGTCATGGTTTGGCACTGGCCCAATGCCAGTGCCCCCATGAAAATGTATTTTCTTTAACTAACTGCTGTGAGATGCGACCAGGAACAGAGCAGAGCAGGCTCAAACTTAGAAAAAGAGAGAGGAAAAAAAACTTTATTACTACAAACTAAAGTCGGAAATGCACAGGAAACAGAATGAAAACCTTTTAAACCATTCCTCCTCCTCCCACCCAATTTCACCAAAGCACAGTGAGACAAAAATCTTGGAGTCCTGATCAAGTTACCAACACTCTGATAATCAGTTCTCAGTCCATCAGGGGAGAGAGGAGTCTCTCTTGTACCACAGTCCTCCCCACAAAACACAGTTGAAACTCCCCATGTTTCCTTGTCACACATGGCACCGCCCGGAGAA
>VZSE01004869.1:0-84273 GCA_013398275.1 Promerops cafer | reverse complement strand
GGGCGGGGGGGGGGGAACAAAAGATACCTCGGTGTTTTCTCCACCCCTCAGTCCTGCAGGAGCTGGCCCGGTTCCATTCCCTTCCACCCTCTCTCTCTCTCCGGGGCTCCGGCCTACCTCAGCCTGGGCCTCCATGGCTCCCCTCCCCCACCCAGCCATGTGGCCGGGCGGGGAAGAGACGGTGCCGCTCTCTGGGCTAACAGGGGCGAAAGAGAGCGAACTCTGGGAAATCTCTGCTTTTAACCCCGTGTGTCTTCAGAGGTGACTCACATCTTTAGTGGTCACACCAGGTGTCAATATTCAAATCTGACCACTGATTGGTTTAACTAAAACTTCCCAAAAAACTCACTTCCTCCCAAACCGAGACAAAGGCCTATGTAGGAATGATGTAAGAGGGCAAAGGTTCTTCTTGGTGTCCAGAGCCTTGGCTTTGGTTACTTGTAAAAATACTGATTTATGCAACTGCAGCGGACATGGAGCTTTACCGGAGATCGGTATGTGGAACAAAGGACTGGCTCTTCCCCTGTAGCCATGGAATCCATAAACACAGCAGGGAATGGGGACAAAACGAACCAACTAAACAAAAAACTCCAAACCAACCAAACATAAAAACAAAAAAAGAAAGACTTAACACAAAATTTCTTGACCAAGATAAGCAGAGGAGCGCTCCTAAGTGAATCTGGAGCTCAAATTCATGCTGTAACCCAAATTTCCTACTCTTCTATCCACCTTGCATTGTGCATTGTCAGGGGAAAAAATGAAGAGTTTTGGCAGAGAGGAAAGTGTCAAGAAAAGCAGAGATAGATTCAGGATAGGGGTTGGTTGGTTGATTTTCTTTTATTTCTACCTCTTCTGCAGTTCTGCTGTTTTCTCAACATAAAAAGTACACAGATGCTTTTGAGGCAGACAAAATGAGAACAGTAAAACAATTCTCTGTTAAACTGTAACAGTAATAATTGGATCTGGAAAGGCTAATTTATTCACCTTCTTTAAAGAAATAGGGAAAGCAGGCCAGGACAAAACAGCTCTCTTCTGCTCAAAAAAAATCCCAGTGAAATATGCTACTAGGCAGAGTAACTCATGATTTTTGCATGCCACAAAGGTTTTGCCTTGACACATAATGAATTTTATTGAGGTCAAATTTCAAGTTGTCTAAATACTAGTTTACCTCCAGAGATACAAGGCTCGTGAAATTATATTGCAATAATTATGCATTTTTTCCTTGGCACTGATTTGAGAAGCAGTGAATATTGTGAATAACACTGTTCTCAAAAACTCCATAAAAAAGCTAATAAAACTTCTGTCCTTTTCATGGCTAAAAAGCTGGGTTTATAAACTCCATATTTCCACTGACTTAAAATTTCAATAAAGCATCACCATGCTTCTCTTGTTACACCACAGCTCAGACACTGTGGTTTTCCTTAGGATCAGTTCATGAAATGGCATGGCTGGAGTGGGCACAGAATCACAAAAGACGGCAGCAGTCTCTTCATTATTTTAGAGTTTATGAAAACTTAATAGGCCTAGAAATTCTAACATCCTGGCAGCAAAGGAGCTAGAGGAATAAATAACTACAACAAGTGGTATTTTCTAACTCTTGTAAAATTGAATCATTAACCTTAATAATGGTGTGATTCAACTGTGGTGTAAAACAGATGAGCTTTGAGGGCACATCCTTTACCCTGGGAAGGAACCTCTGTGATTCTCAGGCACTCGGATCTGCTGCTCTGCATGCACAACAAGAAAGGGTTTTTATTAATCTTGGCCTGTCTGAGAGGACATTTTTCTCCTCCTTTCTATTAACAAAGTTAGCAAAAAATAAAGTATTTCACCTCTGTAGATGTATATATAGAGATAGATACATGTAAAGATATATAGATGCAGGCAAATAAAGCAGTGAATACATTAATAACCTACACAACACTACAGTGTTACTTACTTAACCTGAAAGATGCTTCTCAAATTAATTTAGCACACTCATTTTGCTAATGCTATGCACAAATAGTAAAGTAGAAGATGCCCCAACAGTTTAAAAGAGAATTTAAATCAATCAACTGGCTATGTCTCATCCTCTCAGCAGGGAAGGATGTGTTAGGAATGAAAGTACTGAAGAAAATGTAGAAGCAAAATCAAGATCTTAGAAAGTTGGAACATATTTATTTATATGCAGTTGATCAAATGAGATTTAAGCATCAAATGTCTGTCTTGCTAGATGGTAAACATAAGAAAATTAAAACACACTAATTTCAATATACATCCTATAAATTTCTGTCTGATCTGGATTCCTTTGGAAAACCTCTGTTTTTTGAAGCCAAGACCTCTCTGAAAGAAGAGCTCTGAAATCAGGCAGCTCCAAAGGTCAGTGCATCTCAGTGTAACTCACTAAAAGGAGCTCAGGCCCTCTGTTTTTTAACATATTCAGTTTTACCTTTTGAACCCACATAAAAAATGGAAAGAGCAATTTTTCATTGATCTGGATTTCTCACAAATTTGTTGGCTTCTCTGCCATTTACAACCTTTTAAATATTTATGTAAGCCTTCAGATTTTGAAAAGGCAGCTCTTTTGATATCTCTTTAGCAGAGACAAAAATTATCCTTAATACAACTTTTAATGCAGATTCTTCAAACAAAACCAAACTAAAATCTCTTTATAGACCGCAAAACTAGATTAGGGTAAGGAGTTCTCCAAAACCTAGTTATTCCTTTAATTACTTTTTGACTTAGCCTATTTCTAAACTAAGATTAATAAACTAAGAGGACCATGCAAATGTAATTTTTCCCTTCTTCATATAATGCTTGTGACTGTCCCAGCACAGGATGAGGGTTGTCATCAGTGGTAAAAAAGTGGCTGTGGACACACAGGATTGTGAACTGAGTTCTGCAGTCAGTGAAAGTCTTGCTTAGAATGCCCCAAAATATCATTTTTTACTCACAATGGAATATTTTATATTAAGGAGAGCATGATATCACTGTAAAGCTGGTGTCAGCATGCCCAGCAATTATTAATGCAAGACACCATAAATTTGGCTGCATCTGCTTTAGGCTCCATAGTTACTAACAAGCAGAAATCATTGCATTAATGGAGTAGTGGAAACACAATGAAGCACTTTATTATCCCTAAAAGGCAGCATGTGGCACATGGACTCTGTGGGGTGTCCTTGGAGCAATTTCATTTCCACACATCCTATGGCATATCATTATCTCAAGACTAACCATGACCCTGTGGGTCCTCTATTAAAATTATATTTCGTTACAGAATGGAGTACACATTATTGAAGCACATTATTTTGATCTCTGAAATTTGACATATTGTGCTCATTAGCCAGTAAGCCTGAATATTTCATTTATGAGGTTAACTCCACATTTTTTGCAGACCAGTCAATTATGGGAAGTAAACAGGCAAAACTGCAGAGGAGTGAATGGGAGAAGTTCCTACTGAAAATGGTGCTTTAAAAGCAGGAAAAAGAGTGTGTCATGCCATATACTGGTAGATGACACATTACATTAGGCAGGTAAATGGGTTAATTGGGCTCATTAACATCATTTCCTTTTAAAAACTTTTCAGCTGAGAAGATGAAAAGATTATGTTAATCTTTACACTTCTCTCTTATATTTTACATTCTTCACACGGGCCTTTTTAAATCAAATATTGATGATGGTGCCTGTTGTTCTTCAAAGCCCAGCAATTAGATTGCAGCTGCCTCCCAGTAAGTGGTGTTTTCTTATCTTTATTTCCCTTCTCTCCACATTTTTTTTTCATAAACACAACATAAGGTCCATTGAATTCTTGCCAGAAAAGCCACTCTGGATGTTTTATCTGATGACCAAGAAACCTGCAGAGCCTGAATCCCCCAAACCCTTCTTGAGCCGTGGAACAGATCCCACAGTTCTGTCCCACACCTGAACCCAACACCCCTGAATTAAAGACGCAGATTACAGCCGTGCCATATAAGCCAGATGAGTTTTCCTTTTCTTCCCGGCTGTGGCAGTCCCCGTGGGATACAGGTAAAGGCTGTGTGGGATGGGTGGACGCTGCTCTCTGCTGGCAGCAAGGAAAGCATGCAGGAAACAGGGAATTTCCCCTAAAATTACTTTCAAAAATAAAGCATTTCCACAATTTCTTTACATAATGTTGCATAGAGTGATTAAGCATAACAGCAGGGGAAGGTATTAGGATAAAATAACTCTTCAAATGTACAGATATTCACTGAAAGCACCTAAATAAAACTGCATCTTCTGTAGAAAATAATTGCTTAAATACAATTTTGAAAGTTCTTTTTTGTACATGTATCTCCATACACACAGAAAATACCTCAGGACCAGGATAAAGATCTCAAAAGTTTGGAAAATCGATAGAACAGCTGTCTCCCATTTGAATATGGCAATCTCCTCTTTGAGAGAAGACTTCAAAACACGTCTTCTTTAAAGAACTGTTAAATAACAGCTCTATAAAACCATTTTATTTTCCAGCTTGGGCCCCCTCTAGCAGCAGCCTGAGGAATCAACACCATAAAACTACTAAAACTAACCAGATACCGTAAGAACAATCTTAAGAGAATTAATGTTCTCATGTAGTAGCCACTGCTGTGAAATAAAGGAATATAATTCTGCTGCAGAGAGCAAAGCAGGTTGCTCTGGTAGGTTACGTTTGAAATTCTCGTTGGGTGCAGTGCTTCCTCACTGCCCCTAAAGTAAGATTTCAGATCACAGACCTGAAGTCTATGTAAACTTTGCTTTCAAACCCTGAAGCAAAAGCAGCCTCTGCTTTGCACAAGGGAGGTGAGGGTACTTGCTGCAGTCCAGTCAATTTAAACCAGGAAGGACAAAACTTTATATCATAGGATATGGTCAAGATACTGTGAACAACCACCAAAATAACCCCTTTAAATAAAAGGAATTTGCTTGAGGGACTCAGAAGAATGATTCAGTTTATCACTGCACATAGAAACTCAAGTTCAGATGACATTAGTCAGAGAGTGAAATTTTCCATAGGACAATTCTTCCTAACTGTAAGGAGGAAAGTGAACCAACCTGGCAAAGATGTTGACGTATGCCAGTGAGATAAAAAAACAATTGCACACTTATTTTTGCATTTTTTCACCTTGAGATCCATAGATGGGGGATGCTATGACCAATTTAATATTAGTGTTAATGCTTTAATGTTTCATGGAGCACCTGTCCCTCCATGGAGCTGCTCAGGGAGAGGAGTTGAGCAGAAATCCAGTGGCACATCACAGGTCCCTTGGGACCCTCATGGCACTGCTGCCATTGTTGAGGGGCAGAAACCAAAGGTAATGGCGAAGTGGTTCAGGTGCTGCTCACAGAGGAGGAAAGCCCATGATTCCCACCCCTCCCAGAGCCTGCAGAGCTGCTTTCCTGTTCTGCTGGAACATGGGACTCCAGGAGGAAAGGATGGAAACGCCAGGCAGCAGATGATCAAAAACTGGTTATTGCAGCACATAAAACCAGGGCACTATAACTCCTTCAAAACACAACTCAAACCTTGGTGATTTGTTTCCCTCCAAGGCACTAGGCCTTCTTTGGACAGTATCTGTTTTCATCCTAAAGAAAGGAACATCTAATATTGCAGATAAGATCCAAGGACACCAGAGCAGGAAGCCATACACAATTGCTTTTCCTGCTCCCTTACAGTCAGTGCTGCTCCAATGGCAGGTACTGATATAAGTTTAAAAACGTTCTTGGAACTAATCATCAGCCCACTTTTAACTTAAATAAATCCAAAAGGTACTATTTCACTATTTGTAAAGGCCCCAGGAAGTAGAGGGCCTGTGCCACCCCTTGAAGGTGACAATGAACTGCAGATGTAGCGTGGAATTGAAAGGCAAAGCATCCATCGCCTTTCCTTTTGCATTCCCTGTTCACATTTTTAGCATGGCTTCACCCTGAAACAGGCTTCCTTTTCTCCTGCTCGAGGTTTTGAAGGCTATTTTAACAGAGGCTGTAATGTAAAGATGTAGGCCAGAAAGGAAATTCTGAAAAGTATTTTGTTCGGTACTATTTGTGGAAGAAAAGACAAAGGGAACAAGATACACAGTTAGCTGGGACAAAACAAAAATGCTTCCACAGATGCTGGGTTAAAGAACACTATTGGGAGGGGAGAAAAATGTTTCTGGACTGGTTTTTATGTGGCTTTTTTGGTTTGGTTTAGGGATTTTGCTGGGTTATTTATTATTGTAGGGTTTTTCCTAATGGTCATAAAGTCTGTAGCATCTCAAGATAAACGTGCAGCAAAGAGAGTGTTTCTTGCATGTGCATTTTTCCTGACTTTGCTTATGTTCCACCTTTCAAAGAGCAGAATTGGGACTTTTTTGTGGTCACAGGGCCAAGTTATACAGAGCCACCACAGGATATCCAGATCTTACTGAGAAATGAAGTATGGAATGTATCAGCAGCCTATGCCCATGTGGATGTCTTGCATCAAGATAAAGAGAGAGAAAATTCTCTGCTGGAGAATTATGTGCACAAAGCTCTGTGAAGCAAGAATTAAAAGTAATGAGATTAAATAGAAAATAACTACATCAGGAATATGTTAATAAATTAATTAAAGCCTACCAAAGTTGAAGTGTTCTATAATTAAGATTGAAGCCCATGAGAGTGCTCTCTTCTACTTGGGGATTTTGCCACGGGTAATGTTGCCTGTTTGGAAATGTTTCTAAATCTGTGAGGAAAATGAGGTCAACTGAGATTGTGGCCTGATCATGAACTTGTATGATTTTGGAGTTCTCTGTTTTCTCAGACCAGCTTTATGGATGATTTCATATGTTTTCCCTACTGCAGTCTCATTTCTAGCACATAAGATAAATGTGAATATTGATCTTTCTTAAAAAGAGGAGGTCAAGATTTAGTGCTTATTTCTTGCCCAGTTTTGTTTGCTGAGTTTTCATCTTTGTCTAACTTTCAAGTCAATCACGCAGAGAAAAAAGCAGAGCAAGAAGCAGCACAAAGGCTACCGTGCTGAAGCACCTGAGATCCATCCGACTAATTAAGGAAATAGTTATATAGATCTTAACAGGTCTTTTTTTATGAGCCTTCTAAACTACCCTGTACATTTTATCCAGTCCACATATAAAAAATAAATACTGTGCTTTCTGGAGTGCAGAGACTGTTGACTGTAACAGGAAAAAGCAACATCTTTCCCATAAGATGCCCATTCTCCATACTGTTTACTTTGTAGGGTAATGTACAAAATGCAGAAAATAATTCCTTGTTAACTTCTACACCTGCAACCTTTTGTAAGGCCACATGCTAATTTGCTTTCCCCGAAACCAACTTAGTTTGCTGTTCTGAAATAAGTCACTATCACTTTAAAGGCTCAGTACTATAAACATGGAGAATCCTTCTCTTACCAGTAGTGAACAAGATCAGAATCTCATTTTCCTGCAGTAGCAGTTAAAACTGCACATAGGGAAAAGAAAATGCATTATTTGCTCTGCAAAAGGCATTTGTGGGTATTGAGCTTGCAAACAGAGGGTGAACACATTTAAGTGTTTCTATGTCTTAACTGTAAATGATTATACTTGAAATATACACCTGTAAAGGTAGTAAGATTTTGGGGTTGTGTATAAACCAGACAATATCCTGAACTGCAAGAAAGAAATTAATGTAGTGTTATGGTGGCTGGTCCCATAATCAAGTACCGCCAACTATAGAGCCTGGGCTAGTCACAGAGTCTCCTCACAAAAGAAAGTTCCTCAATATTTCAGCCTTTTCATTCAGTTGTAATCTCAGTACACAGAAAATCTAAGACCCTACTTCATAAGCGGGCATGTCCTGAAGATGCAGTTTGGTGCTGAATCTTAAGTGGTCTCTGTAGCTCCTCTTTCTTTGGGCACACACAACAATAAAACTAGTGCTTCCTTTAAACCTAAGAAGGCACATAAAAGGGCAAGGCCTTGTATTTTTCATATTGAAGATCTTGGACTTTGTCCTGCCTGGTGCCCAGTCTGTGCCCATGCAGGAGAATTTAACAGTCTCACTTCTAGTGTTCACACTTCCCCTCAGGTCAGAAATGAGGCACCTCAGATGCTTCACTGCTTTACTGGTATTCCCCATCTGCAGCTATGCAGGGAAATTCTGGTTCTAAAAAGTCAATACCATGTCATTATGAGCACTGCACTTTTATGAAGGGGGAAATAAGAAAGACAAATGTTACTCCTGTTCATGAATTTGCCTCTTATCATTTCCTCTCTCTGCTCTGTGAAGACTGATTTGATTCACATTAGGGGTTATTTGGGTCAGTTTTACTTGGAGAGAGAAAATAATGGTAACCTCATTTGAGATTTATGCCAATTTGAGTAAGAAAATGCATTCTGAATATTTTGCATAGCTGCTGAATTTAACTGAGGGTTCAGTGAAGCATGAGCTTCCAAATGTGAATAAGAGGCTTTAACCATTTTCCCGTTTGTTTTTAATCTACATTTGTTACTTAGATTAGCAATTTTATGTCATTTACATGCAGTGTACTGAAACTGAGTTCAATAAACTAACCTTCTTCCACTTATTAAGCTAAACTTGGTATTTAATTATTATGCATGCCAAATCAAGTAGAGAAAGCAAGGAGCATTTATAAATAAAATCATTGTGATTTATTTGCAGCAAACAGGAATATTTGTCTTTATGACTTTTCATAAGAAATTTATTACTGCTTATTTTAAATTGGAATAAACACCAAAAAAAGTAGAACATCTGTATAAAAGTGTAAAGAAGTGCAATAATCAAAAGCTGTTTAATCTCCTCCATTTAGTTCTAGTGCACAGTCTGTTCAGTGTAACTTTTTACAACATACTGTGCAAGAAAACAAGTCATTTAAACTCAGTAATTAGTATTATAGATAAAATGACACTGCAGCAGTGTTAATTACCATAGTACTGATGTAGTATAGGATATAATACATAATAGTCATGTCTTTAATTTTAAATTGAAGTGCAACAAAGCATATTGTAGCTACACTTCTACTTCTTAAATTAAATGAATGTTATTCAAGTGTACATTTGTATCCAGGCAGAATGTTTTTAAATAAATAATAATTCTACTTTAATTCAAACTGGTATATTTGACTTTCTAATGGCATAAATTAAAGAACTTCTTGATCTAGGAACTTTTTCTAAGACAGTGGAAATCATGACAGAATTATATTCCATATGAAAAATTTCCATGATCATTTTCTTTTTCATTGCAGCAGCTGTAAATCAGTTTGTAAATGAAGCACAACATTCAGCCTTTTTAAAAATAAAGATGAATCTTAAGGAGTTATTTGATGTGTAATAGGAATCTAGACATATATAATCAAATTGGAATTAATTCTGCACTTCTCTGGCTAAAACATCTGTCAATTGTACACATAAAATATTTATAACAAAACAAAGAGACTTGCGTAGGAAGACAGTGAAAGTTTTTACCTGCAGCTCCAGGAGGCATAGAGTTCCCAATAATGAAAAATTGCATCTCCGCTTTTTGCAGCACCTTTACTTTTTAGTAACTTTGTTATAAATATTAAAAGAAGAGGGGAAAAACTAAATTTCAGATTTGTTCAAGTGTACTTTAATAATTTATGTCAGCTGAGATGTTCCCATTTCCTGTGCAGAAATTTTGAAATGAAGCCATTATTTAGACCTGGCATGAAAAATGCTCTAAAAACCTACTAAATTAGAAGTGCAACAGTCCTATGCACCATGTCAGCCCAAGGCTAAAATGTGTATATAGGGTTTTAGCAAAATATTTGAATACACAGTGTAAGGTTCAAAGCAGAAATTGAAGTGTGACCTGAGGTTGTTTGTTTCATCTCACAACCACAAGATTTGTCGCTGTATTTGAGTGAAGGTGTGTAAAGAGCAAAATCTCCAATCAGTTTGTAAGGCTTGCAGATTATTTTGAAAAAATCCTTTTTTTTCTCCTCTCTACTTTGTTTAGGTCAGTGGGACGATGTACAACACAGGGAGACATGTGTCCCTGCGGTTAGACAAGGAGCATCTGGTGAACATATCTGGGGGCCCAATGACCTACAGTCACCGCCTGGAGGAAATCCGGTTACACTTTGGTAGTGAGGACAGCCAGGGATCAGAGCACCTCCTCAATGGCCAGGCCTTCTCTGGGGAGGTATGTCACCATGGGGGGTGGTACCACTAGGAATTACCCACCTCTTATTTCTGCCTGAAGGTATTTGTAAGTTAATCTGTAAAAATTGTTTTCCTGTAGCCATTCTGAAAATCAGGGTATTGTTTTTTTTTTTCTTTTTTAACCAAGCACTGCAAATTTTGTGACACCTATCTACATATGACACTGCTCTCTTAATTGTATATAGAGACACCCTCTATCCTCATCTGTGCTACTTACAAAGTAATCAGGTCTCTTTGGATGGGGCCCTTATGTCTCTTCTAAAGGCAAGTACAAGATTAACTACAAAGTAATGCTGGAAGTGCTTCAAATTCTCACAGAAGTGCTACTTTTGCTTCTCACTGGTGTGTAACACTTCACATTGAGTACCACTCTGTCTTTGATTCATGCAGAAACAAGGTGATACTTGATTCTGAAGATGACTCCACAGAATTCTGCTCAAGAAATAAAGTTAACTGCACACATAGTCCCTGACAGAATACTCACGTTTTATGCTAAATACATGTCTATAACATGTATTTCCTGTTCCCAGAAAGACCATAATTTCTTGATCCTGATACCTATTCCAGAATGGCCCATTATTCTTGCCGGATAAATATTTTAGTGGCTTAGATGGAGCAGTTTTTCAAGATGTACAATAAAGTTTGCAGAGTTTCTGGGACAAACAAAGTGGGATCTTTCCATTTTCCTTAAACAGGAACATTTTCACATAAAAGAGATGCATGAGGTTTGCAGTACCCCATCCTCCTCCAGCTTGGGCCATGGCTGTGAACTACACAGCATCCAACTCTACAACTCAAAATAATGCTTCACAATAACTCTGTGTCACTGTAGGGATGATTTCTAAAACCACTCTGTTACCATTCTTTCAGAATACCAAAAAAGAATGGCTTTTTCATCGTAAAGCACTTATTTTCTCAGAGATGAGTAATCAACATCTGTACTATGCATCACAGACTGGTGATGAGTCAGTTAATGTGTGGCACTTTCTTTGGCACTGAGCAACAGCAGTTATTTAAGAGTAAAAAATTAATTGCAGCATTGTCGCATGATGATGTTATAATTGATCGTAATCAATGGCTTTGTTTTATAAGCTACATATAGCCTGTGGCAGCTTTTTTGTGAAATTACTAATGTCTTACACAACTGATTTTGGTTGTCTTTGTTACATTCTATAAGTGAACTCATCATGTATTGCCCCTTTAAGCGCTAAAAGAAAAGGATGCTGTAGTAAACAAGGTCTTTGCTTTGCTGTTCAGACACACAAGAGCAATATTCAAACAAAAAAAAGTTGACTGAACATGAAAGCAAAAATCTTGTTGAAACATATGGCACTTATGACGTATTACCACCATTTCAGATGCTTTTAAAAGAGTTTTTAAGTGTTTAATTCATCAGTCCTAGACTATAACAATGTAAAAATGTAGAGCATTATTTGGCAATACTTATTGTTATTAGCTAGGCTCTTCTAGCTTTGAAAGTTGGAGTTCTGAAGTACTATTAATATTTGGTGTTTTTTAACAGATACCTCAATATTTCTTAATAAAAGCAGAAAACTGAGCTTAGTGGAAACTGCTTTCAGTCAGTCAGTCAGCCACAGCTGGATCTGCAGTGTATGCAGGATTCATCTTGTTGTCTGAACCCTCCTGCGGTGAATAGAGAGAGCTCAGCACCTTCAGAGGATTAATCAGTCCTGATAGCCAGAGCTGGGTCTCTTAGGACCTCACAAATCACTCTGTGGAGATGCATTTGCCTTGACAACAGAGCACAGACAAACAGCAGGCAGAGGAGTTGAGATTCAAGGACTCCCTTTCAGATACTGAGATGAATTCTGTCCTTTGAGGGTGTGTTTTTCAAGGTTTCAAAAGCTGTTTTGGGCAGGTGGACAGGTGAACTCCAGCAAGGTCAAGCATTAATTACTAATTCAAGCCTATACCTGCACAGTTAAGTGTTACTTCTAGAACACACAGTTCTAAAGTACAAGCCCAGATGCAAATCAATGGTGCTGAATGGCTGCAGATTTCCAGGGAAGGGCAGCAGCTGATGGAGTTCTTCGAGTGTCCATCCACCCATGCAAGTGCTCCCTGTATAAATGAGTGCTCTTCCACAAGCTCTCAGCACTGTAACATCTACATCTCTCAGCAATGAGACGGGAAAGCTGTAAACAAGCCAGCTGACTTCCTGGGAGAGTGTCTTTGTGATGTCATGGGTGCTTCAAGGCTTGCTGCTAATTACTATTCATTCCTGCCTTGGATAATGCTGTCAGTGGAAACAGGATAAAGCAAAGTAACTGCCTAGGTTCATTAGTCTAATTCAGCTGGTGCAGGTAAGAATAACAATGAATATTTTCTGGCTTAGGCTTTAGGAACCAGGGAAAAATCATTGCAGGACTGCACTGTGTGACTTCGAATTGCAGACTGAGCTGCCAGGGTTGGACCTGTTACTGCTGGTCTCAGCTGTGTTGGACAAACCCTCTGTGGGCTTTCCAGAAACCTCTGTTTCACTGGGGAAACAATTCCCAAGTTACCCAAGAAGGGTGATTGTGCTGGTTTTGCATTAATTGAGTATTGGTGAGGAGGGAATGAGCCCAGCCACGGAAGTGATATTCTAAGAGAAACTGTTAAGAGCTTCCTCCGTGCCTGGCAAAAACCAATTGCTGGCTGGCTCTGAGAATAGGCATGCTGATAGGCCAATTGAAGAGTTAAACATGCCCCTGTGAGATTCACATTTCAAAACTAACAAACCCCGGGATTTTTTTTTTTTTCTTCTGGCCTGAGTTTTGGTAACAGGCCAGCCCAGCCCGTTCTGCGTGGCCAGGCTGGGCCAGGTGGGCTCTACCACAGGGCCAGGCCCCTTCCCAGGGAGCCCGCCGGGCCCTGCTCCCATGTAGCGCTGGCCAAGCCAGGCCCCGGTCCCCCCAGCACAGCCAGGCAGGCCCACGATTTGGCTGAAATTATGCCACTGCTGAGTTTCGCCAGAAACCGCTGGGCAGCAGGGAGGGGAAGCCATTGGCCCACAGGTGCTGCCTCTGAGTTCTAGCCTGGCTGCCCAGATCCTAGCCACGCCCCACCCACAGCGGAGGCCTCTGTTCTGGCCCGGGCCCCTGATATCCTGGCCTGGACCCCCCAGCATGGCCTGAAATACTCCACCACAACTGCTCCAGCCGCTGCCTGGGCAAGATATTAACCCTTTTAGTGCACAAATGAAAACTACAAATATCAATTCTCTCTCTTGAGTGAAAGAAGAAGAAAGAGTGAAGATACAGAAAGAAAATGAGACATGAAGGTCAGTAAAGAAGTCAAGTCCCAGATGGGAGGGAGTGAGGAGATGCCTCAGTCCTGTGCTGAAATCCTCTTGTAAGGCTATGGAGAAGATATAATNCCACAGGTGCTGCCTCTGAGTTCTAGCCTGGCTGCCCAGATCCTAGCCACGCCCCACCCACAGCGGAGGCCTCTGTTCTGGCCCGGGCCCCTGATATCCTGGCCTGGACCCCCCAGCATGGCCTGAAATACTCCACCACAACTGCTCCAGCCGCTGCCTGGGCAAGATATTAACCCTTTTAGTGCACAAATGAAAACTACAAATATCAATTCTCTCTCTTGAGTGAAAGAAGAAGAAAGAGTGAAGATACAGAAAGAAAATGAGACATGAAGGTCAGTAAAGAAGTCAAGTCCCAGATGGGAGGGATTGAGGAGATGCCTCAGTCCTGTGCTGAAATCCTCTTGTAAGGCTATGGAGAAGATATAATTGATACATCAGACTCTTTTTCCCAGTAACTCATTGAAAAGCATAGGGGGATGAAGCATTCAAATTGTAAATATGAGCAAAGGCATCTATGCTAAAGCAAGCAGATGTTGAAATAGCTGTGCTCCCATGAGAAGTTTGAACAGAGAGAGAGATTGATGAAGACCCTTTGCCCCGAGGGAAAGAAGAAGAAGACCTCTGTTCCCAGAGATGAAGATGATCTCAGACATAGATAAAGAGAACCCTTTGCTTTTGAACAGCTCATCCTTAAAATAGTACCCCATAAGTTGACGTGGCCCATAAACGCAGCTGTGGGAAGGCTGCGAAAGATGGGAGGGACTTAATGATTGCAAATTTCCAGGCAGCTGCTATTCGTGAGAATTAAAAGCCACAAGAGAACTGTTTTCTTGTGGAGAAGTCTCCATAGCATGACAAGAGAGACTCCTCTCCCTAAGTGAGCAGAAGAAAGGCTATTCTAGAAGTGATAAACTGACTGAATTGTTTCTGTACATTGTCAGTGGGAAAGGAAAGGATTTGGGGGGGAGGAGAAGTGTTCTGAAGGGTTTATTCTGATTCCTATTATTCTTTTAGTTCTGCTAATAAAGTTTTTCTTTATACTCTTTAAAGTTTAAGGCTTGCTTTGCTCTTCTCCTAATCCTATTTCATAGCAGAAAATAAGTATATTCTAGTGGGTGCACTGGAGTTTTGCCAGCACTAGACCCACCACATTAATCTATTCCAGTAGATCCCAACCAGAATGATTCCTGCTGCTCCTTTCCTCCATTCCCATCCATGTCTCTCCCCTCATTTTCACTGAGGTCTCCAAGTCATATTAGAATCAAGACACTGCAGAGAGACGTGGGAGGCCTGGGGAGAGGGCAGGGGACAGGGCAGCACCTCTCCCTCCTAGCACTGCAAGACTTGGATTGGCTCAGGCCTAAAATAAATCCAAGTCCAGACAAAGCAGAAGACTTTAAACAGCCCCAATCCATCTTGAACCAGCTGCAATGTTCTTTACACATCTGGAAATCCTACCTGATGTCCACACTAAGGAAGTTGTTTATTTTAGGGACCTTTATGGCCTAGTTCTTCAAGTGCGCAGGCACTCAGAGCAAGTTGGAGAGCACTGGAGTGGTACCATGACATGAAAAACAGTGTAGAAACAGGAAATTGTTTCAGAATGTGCTGTGGACTGAATGATGCTGAGAGGCTTGTAATTTCCAGGCTTTAGCTTATAACTAGGTGTTAAAGGCTGTCAAGAGAGATCTCTAGGATAATCTAGTTACCTTTTATCCCCCAATTATCACTTTAGTAGACAGAATAATTGAACTAATGTTTAAATAGTTCAAGTTTAAGGGCTTTAAAACTCTGTATCAGATTATCAATATGTCTGGCACTGGTAACATGGAAAGGCAGGCGGGCTTTGGAATGCTGAAATAAATAAATGAAGTATTTACTTGTCCCTATGATACAGACTCGAGTGAGTTTAATTCCCTATTCTTTGCAGGAGCATCCTACTGTATTACGATGATTAAAAGAAAATCTTGGCTTAGGCAAAGTCTCCAACTAAGACACCTATCATTTGTGTCTGCTGCGTAATGCTTCTATGCAAAACAGGTTTTAATGCTTCAGAGTCTGTATCATTTAATAAAAAGTCCCATTTTCCATTCAAACAGCAGAATTGGCCTGAGTGCTGTAGCTCAGGCACTGTCTGCCTTGTTAAAATAAAAAGGTAACAACTTCCAAAAGGTGCATGGTAAAAATGGGACCCTTTAACTTTACCATGTGGCAAAGTCACAAAAAACTTTTATGGTCAATTTTTTTTCCTAAGCATAAAAATGAAAAATATGCTGCAGGAGACCTCCAATTACTTTGTGGCTGTGCATTGTGACAGCCTTATCAGTGCCAAGGCAGAAAGTCAGGGGTTATGCACTTTTCACAAATTCAGTGGCTGGAGACTTTCAAACAAGAGGCTATAGTCCACAGCACATGAAAAAAAATATATTTCTTCTTTGCCCACCCTTCCAAAAACCCATGGACCAATTATAAACACACAATTATTTCATTTGCTACAGAAGAATTAAAATTAAAGTCAGAACAGGATCTCACTGAATAAATGGACACGTATTGCTGTACACACAGTTTGGAACTGAGATTTACTTTTACTGCTGCTAAAAGCTGCTGGGAAAACCAACACAAAAATACAAGAAAATGAAGATAAAAGGGAGAAGCTGGAAGTTCTGAAACACCAGTCTCCTCTTGCTACTGCCATTTCTTTAACTGGAGGCATGTTCTGTGTCAGTAGGGGACCTCCAGTGATAGTAAAGGATTACTTACAAGGAGATCAGTGTTGTAAATCCAACTTGGGGTATTTTTAGAAGCAGGACTGTCAGATAGACAGCCTATGAGAACCAGCTAGCCAGCTGGGATAGTTTAATCCACCCTCCACCAGAATTAGAGTACTCTGAATTGTTAAATCACAGTCACTCTGTTACTGAGACATTCTGTACACCCCAGACTTACCTGTGAGGTTCCAAACAGCCTCCCCAGAACACCTCGTGGAGTCATTTATAGAGGAAAAGCTTGAAATCAGATTGTCCTAGCATATCATCCTTCCTCTTTCTCGGGGAGGAGGATTAAATCAGATAGTGATGCCATTGAGAAAGGACAGGAATCACCTGCTTCTTCCTAACCCCACTCCTCCAGGTGCCCACAGAGCCAGCTGTGAGCAGCCCCTACTGCACCAGGTAACCTCAGCACTGTTGCCAATAGCTCAAAGAAGGAAGTTCATAATTCTGATTTTTCAGTTGCCACAGGCCACTGATATTTCATTTTGGAGCCTCTCTTGAAAGTGGA
Source organism: Promerops cafer (assembly GCA_013398275.1). Taxonomy (NCBI): domain Eukaryota; kingdom Metazoa; phylum Chordata; class Aves; order Passeriformes; family Nectariniidae; genus Promerops; species Promerops cafer. Next base: position 67,539 of record VZSE01004869.1, on the reverse strand, counting down.
GCAGATAATTTTTAAGTATTTCAGCCAGAAGATAAATTTACTGTGCTCCAATGCTTATTAATGTTGAAAAATCAGCCTCTGGGAAAAGTAACAGCTGAGGGAACATGTGTCTAAAGGAAGTGGGACTTAGTAAAATCTCTATAACCTTTAGATTAATGTTGAGCTTCAAAGGAGAAAGTCAATAGATAATTAATTAAATTGCTATAGGAACAGAATGTAAGTCAGCAAGAGGTGGTAGTATTGTCATCACTGAAGTATAGGGAGACCGCTCACCTGAGTAATTCAAAATCACTGGGACATGAATATGTGCTTCAGTTGTAAGAATGCACCTCTGTCCTCACTAAAGATTACAGATGGCTTCACCCAAAATTTTATACAGTATCAATAAAAAGCAGGGTTGAAATCCAAAAAGACGCTTATTTACAGAATATTCTGCATTGAAGGAACCCACAAGGATCATCAAGTCCAACACTTAAGTGAATGGCCTGTACAGGGTTACTGTGTTTTTCTAAACCAAATTCAATTTTATGTTTTAAGTTAAATGGGCTTTTACTGCTTGTTAATGTAACAAAATGCAGCTGGTGTTTCTTACCAAGAAAGCCTCTCCTTCTGAAGTACTCTGTTGGAGCCCACAAGAAAGATTACTTTCCAGAAACAGGGAACTGAAATTTTTGTGGTGTATTTTACATCAAAAGGCAGTAAACTTCCTTCCTAAGTGCTAAAAATACATCTTAATCCTTACTGACATTCAAAAGCAGTTTCATCTTTAACTTTGTTGCAGTAGTTCACTTTTAACTTATGTTCCTGTAATTTTTTGGCTAGACAGTCATCTTCAAGCCATGGGTAATATACACTTGTTAAATAAAAAAATCTCAAACCTCCATAGCAAGGAGAAGTTCTATAATCAATTGAAGGTGTAGCAACTATAAATCATTGATCATAAATACATAAATAGAAAAAATACACAGAGAGTACAACTCATTTTTATAGGAATGGCCACATTGCCAGGCAGCACCAGGGTACTCTTGCAGTCACAGGTTTACATTTAGTGCCACTGTAGCCATGTTGCCATTTTTAAAGGAAAATTAGATTCTATAAATAGACTGTTTTATCCCTCCCTTAGGAAAAACCCTTAATTATACAAATCAAGTTACATGATGACCAAACTTCATAACAGCAATAAAGAATTTTACTTCATGTATAATCAGCTTCTCCTATCATAAATAGCATTCCTGTTATTTTTTCTCCTTTCCAAAACTTGATTAGCAGTGGAAATAAAAATAAGGCTGCTTTTGCTTTTTTTTTCCCCGAGGGAAGAAGTTACAGTGCATACTACAGGCCTAAGTGTGCATTTTATGGTAGTTCAGGCAAAACAGGAAAAGTCAAATTGTTTTATTTGTAGCAAGTTGTAAAAGGGTGTTTCTCTTCGTGGATAAATCCCAGAAATTCAGTTATTGCCCCAGCAGGCATTGGTATTGGACCTGATGCAGCTGTAGCTCTTCATGGATACAAACTAATAAAAAGATACAGGGGCAAAATTACGTATCTGTGTCTTTTAGCAGAAAGACTGACAATAACATAATTGAAAGGAACAGTCATCTAATTTTATAATCTCAAACAATAATTAGAAACCATCTGGAGATTGATGTTCAGAACAAGTGTTTAACCCCTTCTAAAATACGAGACTAAATTTCAGGTATCCAAGTAGGATTTTGATCTTTGCTTTAGGCTTTCATTTTCTCAGATTACTGAGGTATTTTCACGGTCACTGGAGGTGAAAAGTTATAGTTCATATCTAATGAAGAACCTTTACAGCAATCTTTTATTATATCATCATTCTGATTATTTAGTCATGCTAAAATTCCACTAAGTCTTCTTGGAATAATTGAATACATTAATTTCAGACAACAAAACAATACAGAAGCCACATGATTTCTGTAGATCATTAGCTGATTTCTAGAAAGCATCTTTAAATATTTGAAAATTTTTTGTGTGGTATTTAAGGGAGTTTCCCCTCAAGCACTGAATGCCAGGCTGTTGAATTTGGGTACCAGCTGCTACTACATTGACGTTCTTTTTGTCATTCACACTGACATGCAACAGGACATTCACTTCCAAATCAGTTCTAGCAAGAACCAGAAATGTTTCTCTCTTTGCTCACTGAAGCCTGAAAACATCCATATTCCCTGGATTTCTCCATGTTTTACTAAAGCACATGATTATTCCTGGATTCTACATAGCAAATTCCAGGTGCTTGATATAAGGAGCTCCATTTCTGGGGGCCAACGTTTTTTCTTTCTGTCTCTTGCTGTCTGAGGATTTTGGGATACAAGCCCTATAGATACTGTCTGCTTTACACTGAATTTCAAAAAACTCTACAGGCAGATTTTTAGAGGGGTTGCATTTCATTATCTACACATTTGTGGGCATTTCTTGCGAGAAAACTTTCCTTTGTTGGAAACTACTTTTCTGAATCTTAGAACTCTCCATACATTAGTAGAATTGCAGGAACTGTCCAAAGAAATGCCAAGCTTTGTTATGACAATGTTAGCTCATTCATGTAGCATGTGACACAGCAAAATAACTGCATGGAATAATAAATATTGAATTTCTTAGATACCAAGTGAAGCAGATTCCTTTAGTAATAAATCTATTTTTGCACATGTTTACTTTTTGGTTACCAACTGTTCTCCTTTTTTGAGGGAGGGAGAATTGGTAGTGTCAATGTACTGAGAGTACAGTCTGTCACTGACTATAATCTAAATCCCTCTGGTGCTTCAATTTTAAAATCCAGCATCATAAAGCAATAAGGTGGATTTTTTCTGCTTAGAGTAGCAGCTATAGGATTTGCTTTTTTAAACCACTGGAATATGAAAACATTCAGCACTCTAAACCTCCAGTGTCACTTTTGGAGTATTCACTTTGCTTCATTCCAAATTATTATCATTTGCTTGGTGTGATTTCACTTGCTACAGGATGACTGTTCTTTAATTAAAGAGCAATTTACCTCTGCAGGCAAAAAACTGTGTGCATTTTGAAATGGGTTTTGTTTTATGTCACTTGGTAATTAGTTTTCCATTACGCCTTTTGTAAGTTTTAACTTTGTCCCCAAATATGTTTAATGTAACATTCCAAAGAAAGGAGCAATCCTACTAACAACCTGTAGAAAAGCCCTTGCAGCTACTATGGACAACCACAAAAGAAAATAAAAAGAAATGGTAGGCATTTTTATTATTATAATTTAGCAAAACAATAAAAAACAGTGAGCAGTAACTGTAAACCTTACCTTGGGCAAAATCCTCATGGAGACTGGTCAGGGATAAAACTATGATTTGGTCTTTCTGTACTAAGTGTGGACTTCAAAAATCCCTGTTAGCCCCGTCTGTCCTCACTGATTGCACCCCTGAGCTGGATGAGGGATGCTGGGGATCGGATAATAAACAGGAGAGTCCAGGGTTAATGACAGATGAGCCACAACGCTGAAGATCCAGTGAAGCTCCTGAGCCCATTTGGTGCTGAGCACTCACACCCCACAAAAGATTGTCTCAGTAAATGCTTAAGTGGAAGTAAACCCAACTAATTCTGAGAGCAAGCCCAGCCCTTGCAAGTGATAGCAGCCACAATGACATCAGTGCTAACACTCTGAAGAATTAAAATTGATAAGGTTAAACCACATTTATTCCAAGTCAATTCTCTTCCCATTTATCTTTTAATATCTCACCTTTATCTGTCTGCATTCTTATATTTGTATAAACTAACTGGATGTTACAGTATACACCTGCCAAGATTTGGTGGTTTAAAATTCAGTAGGAATTAATTAATTATGTTCAGCTACTTTTCAGTGCTTTGGTTGGGGTTTTTTAATGTACCTGCCATGAAAACATTTTGTCACTGATGATTTGCCATAGGCATATTAGAAAAGCACCATATACAAGTTATTACTCTGAAAGTTCTATCAAAGGCAAAGAGAGTTCTGGATTTTAGCTAGAAAAGGCAAGTCCATTACTGTCCATTTTCTTCCATCATATCGAATTTTATTTACTTTTTCTTATCTAAGTATGAGCATGCCACTACCATATAGTCCCTGGAAATTCTGCTAATAACAGAACCAGTTGGCAACACAGCCTTCATCTGCTTAACCTTCAGTGTAGGACTGGCCAGAAACAGCTGTCACGTTCTCTCAAATGCAAAATTCTCATGAATAAAAAAAATAGGTTTTTTTAAAATTTCTTTTCCAAGGCTTGTTCCATGTGAACAGTATATATTTTGTGTATTTTGTTACATGAATCTTTGCTCTTCTCACCTTTAGCAATTTCCTTCCCATTTCCTCTGACAAACAAAGCACAGAGTGATCAAGGCCTGAGCTATCACTCCCATACAGCACCTCCAGCCCAGCCTGATGATTTGAAGTCCATATCCTCAGCACAGCATGGGGGGATGGTCCCATAACTTCCCATGCTGACACAGGAATTAATCTGACAGCATCCATGGCTACAGGAGCTCAGCCACCCAGTTCTCATCACCTGCTGCTCTTTTGCCTCCCTGAAGACTGAAGTATCCTGGTGAGGTTGTGCAGACCCAACTTCTTCCTCCTGCTCCAATCCACCAAACTCTCAGTGCAGCACTTGCAGTGCAATAAAATTCATTAAATAATGCATTAGAGGAGCATGGCTTTCAAATTGGGGTTCTGCTAAGATTCTCCAGAAGAAGCCAACTTTTATTCTCTTTTTTATTTTCTGGGAGAACAGAAAAGCTTATGGTAACGTGCATAAATGATAAATTAGCATACTTGCCTGAAATAAGGATTTCTGATTCAGAAAAGGATAAAAGACTTCTTAGTACTACTAAGTGTACCACTGTCAAGTGCTTAAGAAAGCAGGTTAGTGTTCACTGCTTGCTCACTTCACATTAAAAAACAGGGAAGGGTCAATAAAATATGACAAATATATGCTACCAATAAAAACATCATTAAAAATCCATAAAGCATTTGCAGAAAAATCCACCATGGGCAGAATGTGAAGACGTCTTTACCACACATTCCTTTAGCAGGATGTGCCTGTATTTCAAAGACAAAAGCTAATAATCAAAGGGCCAGACAGAGCTCCCATCCCAGTTCTGAGTATTGTGGTTTCGGAGCTCATGGACTGTTCTGAAGAGTATTGTGGCATGGACCTGTGAAGCCAATTTTACTCAAATCACAAATTACTACACCAAGACTGCTTCAGTTATTTTAAATTTTGGCACATTTTGTTCCATTTTTTTCCTTCAGAGCAGTGGAGAAAATAAGATATTTCGAGTGAGGTGGCTCATGGACAAGCTTGGGAGAGTGGTGCTGCTGTGGTTTCAGTGGTACAACCCAGCCCTGACCCTTCCTGATTTGCGCACAATTAGTGCCATGAGAGAGGCATCAGGCAGGAATATTTCCATGTGCACCCAAGGCTGCAAATCGCAGCCTAACCCCAGGAATTCTAGCGTAAGGAAGAGTATTCATGGGAGCCTTAAAGCCTCCATGCTCTTGGTACCCAGGTTGTCTGTCCATTTGAGAGTCTGTCTGTACCCACAAACATAATTTTATTCACACTCAGCCCTTCTTTGGGGAGGGACATCACAGGAAAACCAGCCAGTTCCTGAAGGCATCTGGTCTGCAGGCTCTTGGATGAATCACAAGACAAACTGGCAGGAAATCAGGGAGATTTCTGATAGTCTCTGCTTGTCTTTCAGAAACAAATCTCTTTGAAATCAAGTTCCCTCCACGAGGTACTTTGGTTTTGACACATAAGTATTTTCCAGCAAAACCCTGTTTCAGCAAAAAAAATCCCAACTAGTTCTGCTTATGAGTAGTGCAAAGCTTTATTCTGTGTGAAGCCTAAGGGTGTGTTCAGTTAAGAGGATTTTCACTTTTTGATTTATAACTTAGATCCTCGCCATCTACTGTTCCTAAGTCACAAAAGGCACAAAAGAGGAACTGTTCTTCTTCCTGACTGGTAGCGCCATTCCCTGGGGCAGTTAATTAGAAAGAAAAAAAAAATCACCCTTATTCTTCCAGATTCTAATGAGTGTCAGTCTATTCTATTCTCATAGGATTTTCTTTCAGAAATCCAGGAAAATGATGAAAGGAAAAATGGCAGGGGAGAAAAAAAAGAGTTCCAAAAGCCTTTTTCCCGTGGCCTATTTGAAAATACCTCACTGTTTTTTAGATATAGTCAGTATTGGAGATGAATCCTTCAAAGAAAGTTGAAATCTTTTGTTAGAATTTTGAGCTGTCAGGCAGCATATTCAGGGTATATCCCCACAAATCTTCATATACATCAAAAAACTGCTGGAAATAAGTCAAACCATGGGGACAATGACAGATGTGATTTGGGATGTATGTTTGCTGTTACTGTCAGAAGCACAAAAACTGTGGGGGTCACAATACAAGAAAAAACAAGATGCAGTCTCTGGGATTTAAAATACTTAAATCCATCTAAATTTAAAATGCAAACTCCACTGTGAGCTTTTACATGAACTTTGTTTTTTCTTATTTTATGTACACAAGGTATTAGCAAATAATAAAGTATCTAGTAATTGCTAATACTGTAAAAATTACCAAAAGATTGAGGTGAAAAGAGAATTTTTAAGACACAGGCCTCTTTCCTAGCAAAGAATATCACATGATTTTTTTGATGTAATCCATCTTTCAAATGATCTTGTAAACTCATCAATATTTTGGTTGTGATAATCAAACAATCTTTGGGCAGCTTGGAGTAGATAAATTTTATCTGTACTGTATTCCTTATTTTGTGCTCTGAAAGGGCAGCTTATAACTAAAAGTGAATAACTATTATTACATCTGAAGATGTACATCATTTAAAATAAAATAATATTATAAAGGAGAATTCTAGAGAACCAACAGAATTACTGAGCTGTATCATCCTGTATCAGCCAAAAATATGTCCTTTAATGTTTATGAAGAGGCAAATAAAAGTGAGGATCTGGAACGGACCATCTGTCTCCTTTTAGTTCGTTGTTTTGTTTCAAGCTGGGCCTGAATCAAAATCCTCATTCAGAGATGTCCTGTGCTGGAAGCTGTCATGTCATGGTCCCCTTGGTAATTTGGAACTGCTGATGGCTGCACACAGCAGACACTAATGACAGCCCATGGAATGCTTTTGGCTTCACAGTCATTAGCACATTTCCCCATTAACTACCAATTACCTCATAGGGTAATTATTGTGCCGAGTTTACAAATGACAGAGGGTGAACCAACTGCAGTCAGGACAACAGGCATGGCAGGGTGAAGACCAGAACATGAGAGCTCATGGTGTTTGCAAAGACCCAGAAATTTTGGCCACGTGATTTCTCAAAATTTATTCCATTATTATTCTGTTCCATTTATATCCTTAATGGGCACCTTAAGCAGGCAGAACTTGCACTGTTGCTGCTCTAGTGAAAGTTCATCACTCCAAGACAGTGCACTGTGCAAACTGCAACATCCAACTGCATCAAAGAACAGTCATGAACCTCCCATCATATATACACAATATTGTGCCACCCAGAAAGCCTTTTATGATCTATACCTGAACCTGCCTCTCACCAGCTACTTTTTAAATTCCCAAACTTGTAAATATAGAAAAAGAGGTAGATAAAAACAATGCCAGCTAGAGAAGGCTGTAGAATAATAAATATGCCAAGCTAAGTAGATCTCAAAATACTTCTGGATTGCAGGGCCATAAGCATTTGACAATATTAAAAATCAATGAAGCAGTGAAAAATAATTTACAAGATGTGTCTTCAAAGTTCGTGGAATGCTAATGGGGTAAATACCTCTTAAAATGTCTCTAAATGCACAGTAATTCTTCTTTGGATGTATAGCCTCAGATTTATTTATTATTTATTATTTAATTATTTTGACAGTCTTCACACTTTGATTCTAATCAGGAGACCTGTAACTGAACAACTGTTTATCAAACTGCTATTAATCAAGCAAATAAAGCAATCCTTAACATGCACACATTTAATCTGTACACCTTTCTTACACCATCTATCTGTGGGGAAGTGGAGCTGCACCAGTTTCTGCAGAGCAAACTGCACTATGAAAACAACAGCATGCTTCCCTTGTAATTTTAATTCATATTGGAAATCTCATTTACAGCAGTGACACTATATGTAAAAGAGCCACATATGGCTGGGTGAACACCTCCAGCTACAGACAGTAAAACTATTGCCAACAACTTGAGACAAAAACAGCACAGCCTTTGAAATCTGAAATCTGTGACCTGCTGTGATGCATCAGCCTTCAGGTTTTTGGGCCAAATTTTCTCAAATTATCAGCATAGTGAGAACTAAAATCCATATGTGTGTGTGCATACATATATAAACATGAAATAAAACCAGCATCAGATGAATGCTGAGCTGGTTTGAATGAATAATCCACTATTTAATAGTTGGTTAGGTGAAAAATTTTTCTTTTGTTTATTAAGAAGCTGTCTTTGGTGTTTTGATTCATGAAAAATTCTCCTCCTTCTCCTCCTGCTCCTCCTTTTCTGAAGCAATGTGAGCTGCTCCTGCTTTAGATAGGTTGCAGTGAATTCTTTTTCCCTTGATTGCTGCTGGCAGTTTTACCCTTGTCCCCATTTGTTATTAGCAGTAGAGGAACCAGAAGGAAATGGGAGTTTGGGGAGCTGGCAGAACCCCAACTGCTGGTTCCCCTGCCTGCAGAGGAGTTTGCCATGGCAGCACCATCCTCATTCCTGCTTTTCTTTGCTCTCGTCGCTTGTCTGGACTGAGATTAGAGCTTGTTTTCATAATACAGATCTGCCTGCATGGATGGAGGTACTTTGTTGTGAGACAGTTCCTGGAAGGTACAAGCAAATCCTGCAGAAGTCACTGGCAATGGAGCTGTTCCGCAGCATCACTCTCAGAACATTTTCTCATCTAACTGCAACAGTGACCTGTATCCAACCTCAGCTCTGTAGGGTTTTATCTGGGACTGTAGGGTTTTATCTGGGTCTTTTCAAGTAGTAGCAATTACCTTGTCCAATTAGATCTACTTTTATTATTTTATTTATTATTATATTGTTTATTTACCAGGCCTTTGGTTGGCCAATAACTGTAAATATGATGAGCGTATAAAACTGCATAGATCTGTGAGCAACTACTCCAATCACCTCAGCCTGCAGAATAATCTGTGCCTGTCCGACTCACGAGATTCCCGATACCAGGATTTGTGACAGCTGCCAGATGCCCAACTCCAAGGTGTTCCTCTATTACTTACTGAATTTTGAATACTTCACTTGTAAAGTACGGTATAAACATGAAAGATGCTAAAAAATATGTTCTGTTCTAGTGTTCCTTACTTTAAAAATAGAAGTTCCAGAAAATATAATAAGAACATCAAATCATTTATCAAGGGTATAAATATAGTACTTTCACCTCCCTGCTCAGAGTATGAGCAGATTAAGCCTGTGTTGTTCTCCCAGCTATCTTCTGAGTTAAAGGCAGTTCTTCTGTTGTCTTTTTAATATTTTTTTCCAAAACAGTGCATGTATTTTGTGGTGCTTCAAGTAACACAGAATAAACTTAGCTAAAAAATTACAGAATGCAGAAGTTTAGTGCTCCAGAGTTGAGAAGTGGGAGCAAAAAAGCTGGTTGTGCTCTCTTAGTTTGCTTGCCTTGACAGTCTTTTTTTGCCTTCCTCTTTGCTGTCTCATCTGATCTGCCACAGAGAGAGATCAAACAGGGTGAATCAAACAAGTCAAAGTAATTCAGAAGGTTGGGTGTTTTCTCAGCCGCAACATCAATTCTGCTGAATTGCAGCATCACTGTACATTAAGGTTGTACATTAATGCTGCCCTCCTTGTATGATAAAGTAAAATAATATTTTTATAACACAGTTAATGCAATATTTGGCTTTTTTTTTTGTTTCTGAAATTTGTTGATTCTAATTATGCAACAACAGAGCTAAAATTCAGAGTGCAAAGACACAGTTTGCAGTATCTCACCTTTTCTTTGTACAGCTAACCTGCCAGAGCACCTGAACTGATTCTTCTGATTCTGCTTAAAGAAGCACTTGCAATAGCCACCTGTGACATCCCCAGAGTGATGCAGATGGCGGAGCACCATCACTGCCCTCTTCCACTGTGACAACCCCTTGGAAAAGCAGTGGCCTGGTCTCAGACTTGTATTCACTAACTCCTGAACTCCACTGCGACAGGAAACCAGGGTGTATTTAAGGACCATTTTGCCTCTCTAGAAAATGCACAGTGGGGGATGGAACAGCTGGACAGCAGTAATAATGTTGGAAGAATGACAGATTTTAAGTGACAGGAAGAAATGGGTCAGAAAAGGACAGGAGGAGAGGTTTGGTGTTCATAAAAATGGGAATATTTGGGTCTGAACATGCACAAGGAAAACGCCACAGCTTGGGTGGCACAGGCAGCATCAAAGGAAAGGCTGGAAAAAAGCAGGACTCAAAGGGAATCCAGCCCTGCTGGGCACAGACAGCCACGGGCATGGCTTTGATTTCATCTTTTCACCTGCTGACACTGTCCAGAGCTGACAAGGGTGACGGGAGCAAAATTTCAATCTATTAAATAAAGGTGTGTCCTGGTTTAGGGCAAATTTGGGAGAAAACCTCCAAAGTGGCCCCCTCCAGGAAACAAACCCACGCGGCCCCTCCCCACAACCAGTTTGGGAAGAGATTTCCTTGGAGAGAAGTGGAAAAACCCTGTTTATTTAACAGGCAAAGCACTCCGCAGCACAAAGAATAAACAATACCAAATGACAAAAACCTTCCCGCCGCTCTGCAGAGATGACAAATTCAGAAAGTCTCTCTCCTGTGGGTGGTCGCTCTGTTACCAGTCCCTCCGATGCTGGAAAAAATGTTGCTGCCCAGGCTAGGCCCCCGTGGGCCACAGGTGCAAGCCCCTGGTGCTTTCCCGGGTCCCCAGTCCAGAGCAGGTTCAAACAGTTCCAAGAAAAGAGGAAAAAAAAACAGTCCAGGGAACCCTCTCTGCCTCAGCTAGCTAAAACCAACTAAAAGCAAAGGAGGTCTGTGTCCTGTTCATCTGTCCGTGCTGTAGACAGCACCGTCCAGGAGTGGAATGCAGGGGACCAAGTGCAGTCTCTGATAACAAACTCGGTGCTTCTTCTCTACCCGCCTTTACTCTCAGATGCAGTTTTAAAGGTGCAAAACCTATTTCTGGGCAAGGCAGACAAATGGGGATACAATTCAACATCACAGTTACTCCAGGACATGGTGGGAAGCCTCAGTTCTGAACAGAAATATAGACTGACTTGATAAAACAGCTGAGTTTAGTTGGAATTACAGGAGGAAAGTACACAAACTGAAATTTGGACTGGAGCACCAGAGCCGACAGCAACTTTTATATAATGTGGTTGAGAGATGTAATGCCCTGAAGTACTAACAAATGCATTTTTACATCTCATCTTGAGAGTCTTACAGATTTTTTTCAAGAAATGTCCTAAAAATCTCAGCCTTGATGTTCAAACTGACAATTGTTTTCAGCAAACCTATTTCCCTGGTGAGTTGCCCTCTTTTCTTCTGCAGCAAATTTCTTCTACTTGACTCCCAGTTCTGCACAAAGTGATTTACTAGACAGATTGCATTTTTTTCCCCCTTCTGGAAAGTGTCAGTTTCTGAGCAAGATCAAATAACCTTCTTCACTTCAGTATTGACTAATTTTAATTATTAAAACCTTTCTCTCAGGAAAAGATCTTCATGCTGTTTGCAAGAAACCAGCAATCTTTAATAGGATTCAGGGACTTCTTGAGGAGATTAGGGAACTCTGGAGACAGAATTCTGAATTTATACTGTGCTCACACTTCTACAACTTTTTTTTTTTTAAGTAGGAAGGACTAGATTTTTTTCTTTGCCTTTTTTCTATGTGTCTCCCTTTAAACTTGAGATAATGGGTTTTGCAAAGCTAAAGAACCAGGAACACACTATTTGTTACGCAGTAAAACTAAATCATATATATATTTAAATTATTTATAAAGCTAAACACTTACTTTGCATACATATTAAGCTTATTAAAACCAGTAATAAATACTTTAATATGAATCCTTTTAGTGATATGCAGTCCCCCACTGACAGTTTCATATGGAATGCTTTCCTCACAACAGCCTGGCAAATTGATATTGTTAAAGTGTCAATGAAAGAAAATAACAGCTACATTCCTATTTGAATTTCTCACACTTAAGTTCTCATGTTTTCACATCAATGACAAATAATCAAATGTTTTAGCAAGGTAATAGGATAATTACACTGTTGCTCCATAACTCAAAAGCTAAAGACAGCACTACCTGCCTTTAAAGTAAAACAGCTTTGCCTACAGACACCACAAACCAGCCTATCTCACCTCAACAACAAACTGCTAACTGCAGGATAATGAAATTAAAAGCATACTTTATGATGTAAGATTGACAAAGTAATAGAGCAAGTCAACATTATCTTCAATTAGGTGTCTATTTTGGTTGAAGAATTCTTAGCATTACAGTTCAAAGAGCTGGATTTTTTTTATCTGCATTTTGTCTGTGCACTAAGAGAAAGGGTTGGGTGCACTAAGAGAAAGGATTGGGGTTTTTTTTTCAGTGTGCAAAAGCCATACCAGAGGATATATGGTGCATAACAAAGAAATTAAATAAAGGAAGAGGTGTCAGGCACAGCATTAGGACTAACGGGAGAAAGTACATCTGGGAGAACTGGTGAATAGTAATTGCATGGGGGAGAGATTAAGAGAAAACCCACAGGAGACATTGCTTGTATAAAGCCATTCCTTGCACACCTAAAAAAGAACAACACATTTCCATCACCGTGCACAAACAGTCAAATATTGGCATGATTTTATGGGATTGGCATAAATTCAAAGGGAACCAGAGTATTTACCACAGCCCAGTACTCCAGTCACACTGGGAGCACCCAAACTGGAGACAGCAGGAGCATCATCCACTCTTTGAACCATCCATCCTTCCCAGGGTGTCCTGGCAAGGGGAAGTAGCTGCTATCGGGGTGGGAGAGGGGCAGGCATAACTACTGCTCTCTGCCTGCCCTCCTCACTGACCACAGAGTTATTCAAGCTGGAAAAGACCCCTGAGCCCAGCCTTTGACTGCTCACCACCTTGAGGTGTTGTCATCAAAGGACACAGTGTTCCATGAGGAGATGGAAGCAGGTTTTAACTTTCACACTCCACTCAGACATTATTCCCCTGGAAGCCACAACATCACCACTTGGTATTTCAGGAGTCTGTAGCTCTCCCAGTGGGAGCTGGTGGCAGCAAGAAGTGAATAGTGGATGTTGTTTGCATGGCAGTCAGGAACATTCTGAGGGCCGGGCCCTTTGCCAGCCAGAATAAAGAGCTGCTTTCACAGTCCAGCTGAGGTCAGCCTTTCTGCCAGCAGATAGAGTTTACTACATGGACAAAACAAATTTCAAAGACTTCTATTTGAATCACTGCCCAAAGTCATCTTTTCTAATTGCAGAAAGTCCAACAAACCAAAGATTGGTTCTTCAGGAATTCAGCTTTTTAGAGCATGGCATGTTCCCTGATCTTCTTTCATTAAGGCAAAATATCTCTTTGGCATTTCAGGTATTTCCATTCCAGTATTTCCAGCATTTCAGCTGTATGATCTAACCTGCAAATGAATACAGACTGTGTTGTCTAATAGGGAAGAAAAGCTTTGACTTCTGTTGTCTGATGTAGAAAGTCAGCTGATAAAAAATGCAAAAGTGACTACTGCTGCCCCTTCCACCACCATCATGTCCATGTCTTGCATTTGTTCAGAAGTGTTTGCCAACACCCTTGCTTCTTTCACCAAAGCCTTCAGAGGAAACTAAAGTGCTTACTTTAGAAGGATAACTGGCTTTGTTCTGGCTCCAAAGTGTCACTTATCTTCCCTACTGAGTTTAACGCCACTCAAGTCATTCAGAAACAAGGTAATTTTATATTTGTCTGCCTTAAGCTGTACTGTCTCACATTCTTAGATAATCCCTGTCTTCTTGGGGCTTTTTTCTTGCTTGCTATTTCTCAACTTCAAATTTGCCTATTAAATTACAAACATGAAACTGGCTCTTATGTAATTCATATGAACAGCAAAAGGCACTTGCACTTCCCTTAGCTTTAAAAAAAGCTTCCAGGATATTCTTAAACAAAAATGAAAAAAAAACATTTATCTTCTTCCTGCAGGGCAGATCTGTGCCAGCTTTCTCTGAATCTTTGACTCTGCACCTCTGACAGGTGTTAGATTTTTCAGAATAATTTCTAAAAATTTTACACTAATTTATCATCTTGGCTAACACAGCATTAATATCCATAAGGACCTCTGATGATTCAATGAAGCATCATTCCAGAAATGCTTTTGGCTATTTTGAATCAAGTTGGGCTTTCTCAAACTATTCTGTGTTTGAACTCTCAACTTACATTCAAACAGCCACTTAACCAGCAATTATATCCATTTCAGTTTTTTTCCTCTTCTATCAGGCTTTAAAAGTTTTCCTGTTACCATATTTTGAGGTGCTGGAAATCAAGTGGAAATCCCACAGTCTTCTGCCAGAACTATTTGGATTCTGATCCTTTTTTTGTGCCTTTTATGGGTGATGTGTCACAAATTGTCATTGTCATGCATCAATGACACAGACTGAATTCCATAACATGACATTCATTATTGAGATGCTTTCCCTAATACCAGTAATGTTACATCTGAGCCTCTCACAATATTGATAGTGGAGAAAATGCAGCTATTCACATGTTGGAGTTGACAAGCTGGGCAGAGATGAGAGGGAGATCTGTTCAAAGGCAGAGTAGGACTTAAACATAATTTTTTTAAGTCATAGATGAGCAACCCAGTCACTAAAGTGGAAAGAGACTCTTGAGAGAAGAGCACGAGAAAAAAAAAATCATAGAATTGTCGGAAAAGACCTTTTAATTTAAACAAGTTCAACTGTTATCCTGCAACTTGCCAAGGCCACCACTAAAGCTGGTTCCAAGTGCCACATCCACACATCCTTGTGGGATGGTAATTCCACTGGTGCCCTGGGCAGCCTCTTCCAGGGCTTGACAGCCCTTAGGGGGGAGAAATCTTTCCTAAAATCCAATGTAAACCTCCCCTGGCACAACTTGAGGTAATTTTCGCTCATCCTGTTGCTTGTTACCTGGGAGAAGAGACCAGCCCCCAACTGGCTGGTTATCCAGTATCTTCTCCAATGGACAGTACTAAACGCTTCTTAAAATACATCCTCAGTTTTATTCTGTGCTTTCCTCATACAGAAACATTGCTGGCATTTTAAGACTATAAAATCCCATGCTTCATTTTTGGCACAAATAGAAAAATAACATTCTGAAATTACAATACACTTCTGTGCTCAAGAGAGCAGGTAAAACTGATAATTGCCTTATTTCTGCTTCTGGTTTGAAACCCTAACACTAACCTTTACTTGATAGTTAACACTAAACTTTATTTTTCCTGACTAGATGATGTAATGAGGACAAAAGGGGCAAGATCTAGATTTTCACTACACCAAATTCTCTTAACTTTTTTTTGCTCATCCTTTTTTTCATCAGTCTGTGATGTGTCTCTGTCTGCCCCTGCCCATCATGCCCAGCCCCTGAACAGAAATGGAACTACAGATGGTTCTTTGGCAAGGTGGACTGAGAGCTCTGGTGGATTTGGAGGAGGCTTGAACTGCTAATTCCTCTGTCAGTGACCTGCTCTGGAATCCTTTGAATTTAATGTCTCAGGGCAATGCAGTGAACAACAGAAATAGCATTAATCACCACTTCCCCACATTCTTGACATACAGGAACCATTTTCTGCTGCTTTCTGGGCTCATTGCTAAAGAAACACAGAATTCGAGCAGAAATACAGAGCACCATTATGCAACTGAATCTACCAAATGGAGCATTTATACCAAGTTCATCATCACAGTGTCTGAGCATCTGTTGTATTTAAAATGAGAAAACAATTTAAATGCAGTGTTTAGTCAAAAAATCCTGCACGAATCCAGAAATTATGATAGACTCATCTAATAGTGGCTTTTTTCCTACATTACCCTTATTCTCTCTTAAGATGCAACTTTTGTAGGTGATGGATTGGGTCAGTGCCAAATTCACAGCTCGCAGTGAAATTCTGCATCAGCCAAGACATAATCAACATTAAGCATTTGAGCCTCAAACTCCAATTTGATCCTCACACAAAACAAATTGCAGAGATATGCCATTTATTTATGTTTACCCAGCTCTTGCTCATCTGCTAATGATGAGTGACAAGAGTGGTTGAATGGCAGGTCAGCCAAAAATACCCATGTTTAGAGCAATTGGCTCAGCAATGACTCTCCTGTCAAAAAGCCTCCCTGAGTCACTCAGCAACCAGCAGCCAAGGAACTCCTCTGTACCTCTGGGGCTCAATTTGGATTTTTCTTTCCTTGCATTTTCTGATGTGTGGAAGAGAGTACAAATGGTTGTGACACTTGCAACAGTTCCAGCAGCATTTGGATGTCAGGAAACCATCACCTCTCACTTTTACTTTTTCAGGCTACTTACTTAATTTTTTTGTTGTTGGCACAAAGGTGAAAGTCCTGAGAGCTAATTCTGAGATATGCACGGCCAATCTGCTCTCTTCAGACAGTAATTTGTACTTCTTACTGTAGTCCTGGGGATGCTTAAGAGAAATGTCAAGTTTTAAATATTACCTAAACTAGTCTTGTTTCCGACTTGCAAATAAATTGAAGTAAGACTTACGAAAGAAATCAGAGTATATATAAATACTACGGAGAAAAATTTAATCATCTGCATTCCATTCAGGTCAATTTTTTTAATATTTTCTAGCTGCAGTGGTTGCATATAAACAAGGAATAAGGCTCTGTTAGAGCCTCATCATTGTAAGATACCAGTTCAGCAGCCCAAGTGGCATCTAGAAATAACTAGAGAAGACTACTTCAACCCTAAAGCAGGTTATGGCAGAGCCTTTTATATATATATTATATATTCATTTTTAGGAACCATAATACATGCTGAAAATAATACCTCATGTTAACATGCTACCAAGCAATGCTGGCTAAGGCTCACTGTTGAACACCCTTTATTGCAAGTTAGTTTTTGTTACCAACTGCTCTAATGAAATGGTTAGACACCATTTGTAGCTTCAGTGCTAATTCCAAGCATGCCATTATTTCTAATAAGGTAGATTTTGCAGCCAAGAGTAGTTAACCCAACTGCATTTTCACTTTTCACTGCATGATTTTCACTGCACGATTATTGCATTTCTCTACACAGCTATCTCCTCAGAAGCAGAAGAAAAATTAGTTTCTTCCATGCATTCTTAGTCTTATTCTTTTAAGTAAAAAAGAATTCTAATATTGTTTATTTAGCTAGGATACAATTGCTGGCATATAGCTATAAATGTAGATGACAAGCCTTTCTATTAAACCAGTTGTTTATATGCGTTTCTTTTAAACCACAAAGTAACTGTCAAAATCAGTAAAAATGCAAAACAAAGCACAAACTGCATTTGTCAGCAACAGCCTAAATAACCTCAATTTTAATAAAGAGAACATAAAAGAGAGTCAGAGATAAAAAATTATTTCAAGCAACTGGTTTTTTGCATTTCTCCTTAGTTTAATGTAGCAAAGTCAGTCTTCTTAACAGATGTTAATCTTAAAACTGCAGTAGTTTGCTAAAATGCCAAGTAGACTGCTGGAAGTACAGGTGATCATGTACAATTCATGTTACCAATTTATTAACAAAGCAAGAGTTTGGTGTCAGAGCCGGGACTTCAGTGTCAGAACCAGGATACATGGTGTCAGAGCCAGGAACGCTGGGTAGACAACGGTATAGCAGTGGGACTACTGTGGGCAGTGGAAAGCTGTGGCAAAATTCCCCTCAGCAGACAGCAGAGAATGCTGCATAGTTTCAAACCCTACTTTTGTGGAGTGAAATTGCCCTTGGGACTATGGGGGCCTGGACTTTTGCACCAGAAGACCCCGTTCTCAAGGTATGGACTTTCTTTCTTAAAAAAGAGGGATTAATTTTGATAAGCGGGCTCTGCAAGCCCTGCTCACATGGTGCGAGAGCCATGAACTGGATGTGTCCGAAGGAAGGTCACTAGATTTATCAATTTGGGAGTGGACTGGACAAAACATACTTGCAGCAGCCTCCATTGGCGATGACACAGACATCAATGTTATAAAGCCATGGAGAATCATCCTGGATTTGTTAAAAAAGCTAAAAGTCACCTATTGAAGTCAGTAACAAATTTGTAACTTCTAACAAAAGGAAGAAAAGTATATTTCTTGCACTGTTACCATAATAACTGAAAAATTAAAATACCTATATTTCTTTAATTATTCATAAGTTGTTCACGTTAAAAATTTTTGCAGTAGATGTTATAATTAGGGAAAACCTTTCCCAACCAAGTTCATGGCCCTGATCAAGCCATGAGCCTAGCTGGTAAAGGAGAAATATATAAATAAACCTAGATGATTCTGTGCAAACTTTGCAAAAGCTAAACCCTTTTCCCTTTGAGATAAATGTGGAGGCTTTGGAAGAAGCCCTCCAAATCCTCATTGTGAAAAAGAAACACCTCAGTGAATAGCAAATCCTAGGTAATAGTATCTTATTTATGCTGTTCAAAAATCCATGTTTTGTTCCTATTTTAGTTAATACAAAGAAAAGGGGAAAAAAGGTTGGGGTGAATGTACAACCCCCCCCCCCTTTTAAGACTTCAGTAATATCATGTTCTAATGTCTTTCAATCAGTCATATAACAGTACAATAATCATATGATAAATGTGTTTCAATGGACACTGGGACATGCTAGATACCTGCTAGACATGTCTGGCCTGCACTACATCGTGCTTGGAACCACAGACAGCATCCTCCTGATGTCCTCTCAACAGATATCACAGAGCTGTGTAACCAGAACAATTGATGACTACCTCATGGAAATCTGGGACTCTTAAAGTGACAGTTCATATATAGACTTGATTTGTTTACAAATTATTTTTTTCCTGTTTACAAACTGTTTTTCTGTATACAGATTGTTTTTTTCTAATAGTTAGGGTTTTCTTTAATAAGTTGTAACTTCTAAGCAAATAGCCTGTGACATGCTTGCCTGAGTTCTCACCTAACAACTAGACTGAATGCTGCGGTTCTACTGATACATGGTCTCATGCAAATTAAACCCATGCTGTCTTCTGTTACCCAGTTTGCAAACGGCCCTTGCAGATGGGTGACACAGAGCAGGTTGCAATTTTAATAAGGACAGAAAGGGGAATTGTTGCCACATTATATCACAGTACAAGCTGGCTTGTACTGGGCAAATTAATTCAGATACCCAGCTGGCTCCACAAACTAGCCCCTGGGTTGACTGACAGGAACTTCATCCATTATGTTCCTTCCTAAGCTGCAGGCATATCACTGCTCCAGGATTTGAGGGGCGTAAAAGATTAGAGCAATGATCTATCCAGAATGGGTTTCTCAAATGCCTTTTATAAAGAGGGGCTTGAGAATAAACACTCTCTGTTGCCACATGAACATTGGGTGAGTGGTTCTCTTTGTCTCCAATCCACTCCCCCACACATTCACAGCGAATTATGGTTTTTTGTCCTGTTGCATTCTGTGTTTAAGACACTCGTTCATTTGAATCTTTCTAAATTAGCCTGTTCCATGAAACTTTGAAAGTGATGTCTCCTTAGATGGTCAACCTTTTTCTAAAAAAAGATAAATCTAATGAATTTAACCATGGTACCATGGAAACAGCTTTAAAAATAATTTCGGTGCAGGGAGGAAGGATACAACTCCAACACAGAGAAAGTGACAGGTTTGAGAAGAAAAAAAAAAGTCTCTCTCTTCATTAGGTACTGAGACCTTTGTTTAGGACAAATATCCTGTAAGTGGTTATATATCCTTGAGGGGTTTTATTTCCGTAAGTGCTATCAGTCAAAACAAGAGTTTGATGTTGACTCAGGGTTCCCATGGGTGGAAGGAGAATTTGTCCCTTGCTTTTAGCCTTTCCTGCACTCGGCATTTTGGTTTGTTATATAAAATGAGTTTATCTAATTCATTGTTATTCTGGGACTTTGTACTGAAGGGGGTCTAGTCTAAAGCAGATTTCATCACTTATTTCCATGATAATTCACAAATTAGTTTGGCTGCCAGGAAAAGGAGTTGTACATAAAAAGACAAATATGTGACTAAGCCTAAAAATTTCAGTGAGTGCACAGTCCCCAGAACAGTGATGTTATCAAAGTTCAGTAGTACCACAAAGTGATGACTAATGAGCATTATAACCTCTGTGTGCTGTTTGAGACCTTCACTTGTCCTGCTTTCTGGCTGTCAGAATTTGGTAGAGGACTCCATTGGCTCCTTTGACATTTTTTAGATAGTTCCCAACTGAGACAGGACAAAAGTAATTGAAATTATCATAGCAGTACTTTCGACCCTCACCGTATTTTTTTGGTCTGTGAACTGCTGGCTGTAAATAGCAAAGCTACGCACCAAAAATCTTCTGATCTTACCAATGCAAATTTTCTCTTTCAGAGTTTCCACTACCCCTTTTACATCAATGTCCAAGCACTAAAACAGCATCACAAAGGGATTTGTGGGTTTGTGAGAGGACAGTGCTTGAGGGACTTTTATATAAAGCTTGTAAGATTTACTTAAAAAAAGAATACATTTTGCAGTCAGGGCAGAATGTGGGAAATAGAACTGTTTGAATGCATCATTTATTTCTTACCTTATATTGGACTGAGATAATAATGGTGTAGATTACACATAACTTGGGATACTGCTATAATTCAGATCAGCACATGGATTGCTGGACTTACACCTTTGGGTGGCAAACTGAGGTTTAGTCTGTGTAACTTGACTGTGCATTGCAAATCCTGTAGGGACATCATTCCTGCAGAAAAATCCTCACAATTGCTTTTCAGTACTGAATAACCAGACCTCATATTCATCCAAAAGACAATTTCACCAATACAGGCATTAAACTCTGTTTCAGTGAGGTTTAGGGTTGTTTTTTCCCTCATTATAAACCTGGACAGCACATTATAATGAAATTTCTTTACTGGCAGTCTTAGTCTTGGACCATTTGTACAGTTACAAAGATTACCAGATATAAACCAAGTTAATACTGATCTTGTTCACAGCATGTAAGTCCAGAAATTTCTCTGGACAGCCCTTAGAAGTCTCAGCACACGAAAGACAAACCTGATTTTTAAATGTGAACATCAGGCTGCTGCAATTCTGACAATGCCAGAACAAGAACCTTCCTTTTCTAATTGACATAAGAAAGGTCTTTAGGCTAAATGAAGCTGACTAGCCTTTCATCTGTTCAGAAGTACTTAACTGCTACCAGAGTTCATTAAATTTGTCCATCTTTTTTTAAAAAAAAAAAAGCTACAAATTGCAATGTAAATTGTAACAGTGTCTGGTGATCCCAAACAAATCAAATATCAAGGTTCTGGGTAAGACATTTACATAGGCAGTGAGAGAAGGGAACTGTGCCTTTGTAATTTAAAAGTTCCAGGAAATCATAAAACTAAAAAGCAGAAGGAAAACTGCGGGAGCTAAAGAGAACCTGGTTATCAAAAATACAGTAAGTGCTTAACTGTAGGACCCTCCGTAACCAAGTTTGCAGAATCTAGGGCAAATGAATATCAGTATTTTGAATACTGCGAGCAGTGGTTTTCACAGTTCCAAACGCATATCCCATATGTTTCCTCAAATATTTCAACCCCTGATTCCTCTGTGCTTGGCTCCAGGCTGCAGAGTACAGATTACTTGGTGCCCATGGCAAGTGCTGCTGGCACAGGGAAGTAATGTCAGCCCCTGCAGTGCAATCTGTAACTGGATGTGGGTGAATTCACTGGCTGGCAATTCAGAGGAAAACACACTGATGCTGTACCAGTTGGAGCCAGATGGTGACTGAAATTATTAAAATGATATGTGCTGCAAACGCCTGAAAAATTACCCTGCTACAAAGTACCCAAAGCAGAGATGGGATCCCAATACAAACCAAGCAATGTGTGGGGAGTATTTGCAAACACTGTATGGGATGATTTGCCACTGGTTAATTGTAATCCTTCCCTTCACCCTTTTTTAGGTTCAGCTGATCCACTATAACCATGAGCTGTACACAAATGTCACAGAAGCTGCAAAGAGTCCTAATGGGTTGGTGGTAGTTTCCATATTTATGAAAGTAAGTATTCTGTACTACAGATTTCTAATATATAGACAGTAAACTTTTCCCTGAACTGTAAATGTAGGAGTTATACTCCTCATTATGCTACAGCAATGCCCAGAGGCTCTGATCTGGAATCCAGAGACAGCTTCATCTTTAACTGAGCATGCCGTCTCTGCTTCAAAGCTTTTACAATATAAGGAAAATTAAAAGGGATAAAGGAGGTGGGGAAAAAAAAACCCTTACATCATAAATATCACTCATAACACCTTAATGGCTATGGCAGAAGTCACTAGCTTTGCAGATTTAGTGTTTCTTCATGAAACGTTATTAATTCATACCACTTCTAGTAGGTTGAGGCCCTGGGAAAGAGGGCATGTCATGCTGATGTGTCAAAGCCAGCAAAAACAGTTTTTCTCAGTGTTATTTAAAACATCTTAAAACTATCAAAACTGAAAGACTGTTAAAAATAGAACTTCTAATATCTTGCATTTCACAGAACCACAAAGACATAAATATTTTGTCTCCATCCTGTTGCATTCAAGGTACATAGTTAAGTCTATAATTTATAGTGATCTAACACTGAACTCAAGACTTCATGGTTTTCCCAAACCTCTTTAATTACATTGGAGAAACCTTTTCTCTCATTTTATATAAAAAATTTATTTCTCCCCTCCAAATATTGTTAATATTCTGTCATTATGTATCTCTGTTACATCAGTCTAAAAAAGTGTGTATTTCTGAGTAATGCTGAAGTTCACCTCATCACACCTTAGGTATGGGATATCTGTTAGTTCCCCTTAGTACTCTAATCCCATTTCATAAAGGTCCTAACAAAGCATTAACCTCAGAATTAAAAGCATGCATTTCACAGAGCATACTGAATAATTAGATATAAAAGGGCAATTTTCACACAGGTCTAATATTTAAGAAAGATATTTAGGCTACCTGGTTTTTTTCATCCAAAATGTATTGTATTATGATCCACCAATCTGACCTGCATTCATGAAAAAGGGAAAAATTAAAGAGAAGACAGAGAGAATCTTGTCAATATTTAGAAGTACCTGCAGGGAGGTGTCAGAGGATGGACCAGGCTCTGCTCAGGGCTGCTGAGCAACAGGAAAGAGGCAACAAGGGAGCAGAATCTGACACATGGGAAGTTCCATCTGAACATGAGGTATTACCTCATATGTTACCCAGACATAAACCAGAGGAAGAGAGCTTTAATTTGCAATGAAAATAGCCTGCTGCCAGGAAATTATGTTTATCAATAAACAAAATAATAGAATACTATTGAAAATCCTGCCTAATATATCAACCACCTGCAAATTTCATCAAAGCTGTTGGAGAAGAAACCTGTGCTCACACTTTTATTAAGGCATTAATTTCTGTTTGCCCTGTTCCTTGTGTTTTATTTATTTTACCAACTTTCTATCAAGCTTCTTTAGAAAAACAAGTGAGTAATTATTTCCTTCTCCCACAACAATGAAAAAAAGGCAGAACCCAATTGGAGGAGTATCAGAGAGTGAGTGTGTGTGTGTGCAGACATGGAAGAGCTGCAGGTCTGTCAAGGAAATGTCTGTAAGAAGATTTTGACATTGTGCATTTTCTCTTTTGTAGGTATCTGAATCATCAAATCCATTTCTAAATCGTATGCTTAACAGAGACACCATAACGAGAATAACATATAAGAGTAAGTTTCTTTTAATTTCCTCTGGTAACAGCTGTGTTCTTTCAGTATCAAATAATACATTTAGTGATCCTGAAACAAGAGGCACTTCATTATGGGCAGAAATTCTAGGTTTGAATTGCCAGCAACTCTGCATGATAAGCTCAGGAATGTGGAAAAGCTCATTAGGTCATCACTTTATCAAATGAATTTTGAACTTCCAGGTCTGTTTTAGGTCTGAAGGTGCAACAACAGATTAATGAAATTATATATGACACATACATATACTGTATTCACACAGAATGCGCAGGAGAAACTGCCTACTGTTAGCAGTAAAAGGGACATGCGGAGCAGCCTGGATTATATCAGATCTCGTTATGTCAAGATGCTGCACAATTAAATGGATTTAGTATTCATCAGTGTTTTCTTTTTGTACAGAAAAGTTACAACATTCCTATTCAACTACTGCTGCATTTAACAGATATAGAAAGAGGTCATTAACATAGCTTGTATATTTGTTGTATTCACATTTGAAAAGACTTTAACTGATGATCCTCAATAATTCCATGTTCGTATATTGATCTTGTGGAAAACTGGAGCTTAATTAAGGTATTTTAGAGAAAATAATGAAAAATATGTTCAACAAATTAAACCTCTTCTCCTGAAAACCTCATTTCCTTTGTCAAATATTCTAAGCTGCTATGAAGTTTGTAAGTTCAACAATATCAGAATTTAACTTTCACAAAGTACACAGCAAACAGATAACACAAATAGTTCCTTGTCCTCTCCTGCAACACACACACCTTTCACTCCACTGATGTTGCTCAGCTTTTATTTGACAGTTAACAAATCTTGTTACATCTTTGGTCCAAATAAGAGGTTTCTATGATAATAAAACTCAGTTCTCTACAATACCTATGGAAAGGAAGGCAACAGAGGGTTCTCCTCAGAATTTTTCCAGATTGTGCTATCAGTATCAAATGTGATCTTCTCTGCATGGAAGAAGCAGATCAGTCCCATTTTTAAACTGCTCATCCTGATTCCTTGCAGAAACACAGCAAGGCTGTTCTGCAAGAGCTTTCCACCTACCAGTGCTGCTGCAGCATCCTGGAAACAGGGAGTTATTGTTAAGGTTCTGTGTGCTTTTTCCAGCTCTTTTACCCACAAATTCCACATTCCCAGCTTTTGTCTGGGAACCAGCCAGATGTTCTCCCATGGCACCACACTCTCCCAATACCAAATATTTCATTTGTATGCTGCATTTACAGTGGGAACTCCTCCTCTCTGGAGCTGTCAGCATCCCACAACCTCCCATTGCTTGTTTTGTCTCCTTACAAGGGAAAGACAATTCCAATCACACCTAATTTGAGTTTACTAAATGAAATTTCGCATGAAGATGAACACACAAAACACAGGCTGGAAAAGCAGTGATTAACAGAAATGCTTTAATTTTTAACCACTGTTTTTGCTAAGTTTATCTCTTAAAATTAAACCACTGGTAAACACAATGCACATAATATTCCACAGGGCATTGGGTTACTTACTGTAGTAACAAGTATTGACTGGGAATTTTTAGTGTAAATTGGGAACATGAAAGTGTTATTGAAAGTAATTTTGGAGTTGTCTTGCATGATGGATTACAGCATCATTGCTGAAAATTAATTTTACCTCTTACACTGCAAGGATTTCTAGTGTGCCTTTAGCAGCTGGAGTTTTTCAGCTTCTGCTTTAGGGCTCCACTCCTGAAGTCAATACCCAGCACGGTGCTGACAAAATGCCCAGGCCCTATGTGCTCAAGAGGTGCATGGAGGGAATGATAAAAGGAGCACTGGTTCAGAGTCAGGACAGTTCATAACATAAATAAAAGGTTTTGGTTTGTTTTTTTAAAGAACAGCAACAAAATTAAGTGCTGTCTCTCCTGCTGCATGAAATTTCCACAGGCAAAGAGCATTAAAAGGGAAATTCCTGTTCTTAGATATTAATGGCTACAGTGAAGTAAAGTGTACCCCAAGGAATTTTTAGGTAGATTTTAAATGCTTATTTTATTCTGTTATCACAGCCCAACGAATCTACTGTGAGCAAGCTGAAACAAGGGTTTTTTCAAGCAGGCTTTAGTCAGAAGCTGTGTGGATATCTCCAAAGAAAACTGCTTTATTATTCCTCGTTAAGTGTGCCATTTGAGGGGATAAGTTAGTTTTCTTTCAAAACAGTTATTCTACATGAGCTTTCATCCAGTGTTTGCTTAACATCAGGGGAAAAAGTAACTTCTTATATTCCCAAAATTCCACATTAAAATTAGGTCTTTTCATTGGGTGGTAAGCAGAGAAACTGAGGATCGCTACATTCCTTATCCTGTAAATCTAACCAAGATCCTTTTCTGGATTATCATGATATTAACTTTAAAATCAAATGCCTTCCTCCACTCAATAAACACTATATTCCCTATAAAAAGCATTATTATAAAGAGAACATACACAGACTTTGCTGTGAAAGCCGACCCCACGCATCTATTACAAACCTAGAGATATAAGGATTTCCATCATTTCCTAGGTAAATTGTCAGAGTCAAGGCCTTTATGTAAATGAATGTGAAATCTAATGAAATCTAATTTGTAGAGAGAAGAGTTCCTGGGTTTGGAAATCACCCTAAGGCACCAGCAGATCACGGGAAACAGACTGTGGGCTGCAGATAGGAAAAATGCAGAGGGTACAGGAAAGGCTGGATGGGTTTATGAAAGGAAGTTAGTCACTGGAAAGAGATCATACACGGTGATTTTGAGCATTTTGAATGTATTTGCAGTAAATATAAGCAAGACTTTGAAGTGCTGCAGTCTGGTATTAATACCAACCACCAGGTGTGCTTCAGCTCCAGAACAAGAAACCCTTACCAACATATGGGGGCAGGGCAGACCTGTTCATGGGAAAAATGTTGGCAACCAAATCTTTATTGTGTAGTCTTCTCTCATGGAGTCATCTGACTTCCCATGGGAATATAACTCGTATACAGGCATTAATAAGTACTGTGTTTTCTTGGACAAACTCTTATTTCATTCATCCCTATCTTCCACTTTTCCTGAAGTGATATTTTCCTCCAGTTTCTCATATCAATATTCCTCATCTGTATTAATCTTCAGTTTGTTTTCCATCTCCTAGTAAACATTTTAGGGCAAATTCTACCTGGTTGAAATAATTTTAGCCCAGCTGAAGCCAATATGGCTGTGAGTAAGCAGATTTGGTCCTTAGGGAATCTCTTCTGCCTCACTCTGTTCTACTTGGTGCTAAACACACCACTCTCCATGGCTCATAAAAAATTAACAGGATGTTCATGTGGGAGAGGGAAAAGTGTGTGATGACTCATTGAAAACAGGCACTGGCATGAAAAATATCCATCAGTTCTCTTCTGATGCAATTCTAGCAAAATTATCAGTGCACTGCAAATAATGTTTTTAATGACCAGGACACAGGTGTATTCAGTCATCTATACTTGTTCAAATATAATTGCATTTTGACTGTGTTTTCACGCTTATGTCTGGAAGATTTGGGTTTAGAAAGAGTCTGTCACGGGCCATGGGCCAGTGAAGCCTGGGCATATTAAAACAGGGGACAGTCAGCCACCTCCCAGACACTAATGGCTTGAGGATCCCCTTCTGCTTGAGGATCCAGCCAGCCCCTTAGCAGGGCAATCACCCTGGCTCAAGCTGCACGGACAGGGCAGAAGGCTCATTTTCTGACAAACATGAGAGGACCTGCCAAGATTTTATTTTGTCAAATAACAAAGACATTTGAAATATGAAATAACAGTAAGGGCCTAGTCAATGTGGCAGAAACATTACACTCTCACCTTAGCACTTTAACTGATGCTGTAGCTGCCAATATTGTTGCCCCAAAACCCTGTACCATGTTGACTGTGCTGTGTTAAAACAAAAAACAAGGTCACACTTGCTCTGCCTGTGTTCCTTGATTTTCTGTTGCCCAAGACAATAGTCTGCAGCCTCTCTTTTTTTTCCATTAGATTGTACAAGTCTTTTGCTCATCTAACTTATGTCCTTCAGCTACAATATGTTAAATTCAAGTTAAATTATGCCTTTCTTTTTTAGCTCTTATACACTTCCTTGATCATTTGGATTTCTCTACAAATCAAGGTCAGCTCATGTTGAGCATTGAAAGAGGGAACACACCAGAGTGTGCAATTTTCCTTGCCTGCATTTTAATGTTCCCTCTGCAAATGAACCAAATTGGAGACACCACACACAAGTGAAAGCGTTCAATGAAATCTCACAATGTTACAAATCATAACCACCCCAGCTTTCTCTGACATACACACAAGCAGCAGTGTATCAGTAATAAAATATGTTTATCCCTGAGTGGATGAACTCCTACAGCCTAAGATTTGGCAGGAAAATCTGAGTTTTAGCTTTGACAGCACTGCCGAAAGTACTGCATTATCCAAGAGAAATAGTTCAGGTAATACAGAAAACACTGAGGAACTCTGATGGATTTTGAAAGATATAACCATATTTCATTATATTTTGGTACATATCCACAGAATAAATTCTGTGGCAGAGGAACACACCTCATTAATTCCCAGGGAGCCTTACAATAAAGGCAGGGATCCTGGTACTACTTCCCAGCAAGCCTTCCACCTAGAGTTTAGCTTTCTGAGGGAGCTGGCACCGCACCCACGCCACTGTGCACATGGAAGGCCAGGAGGCTTCATGGGGCAGCTTTATTATCATGCATTAACTGCAACTTCCTCTCGTGCCAGAAGGGCAATTAAATTTCAACTCTCTTGGCCTTCCTGAGGCTTTGTTGAGCAAAAATTGTTAATGACCCCAAAAGATGGAAAGTCAGCATTCTCCAAAGGCTTCTGCATCTCAATCAATAACTGCAACTTCAAGAAATGTTTGACTCCAGTCCCTAAATGTGATTCAGAGTTGCCCTGTGAGTGCCTGTGCTCAGCTCTCAGTGTGTGAATGGGAATCTCAGTGCAGATCCACCCAGCAGGGTCAGGGATGTTAGTTGTGTTACTTGTTCTTGTCTAAATTGCTGGAGCATCCAGAAATGAGCATCTGTTAAACTTCATTCTTTGGTAAAACTGAACATCATGTCATCATGTTCTGGAATTAGGAGACATGAAAAGGGTAGTGTGTGTTTGTTTTGTTTTGTTTTGTTGTTTGTTTTGTTTGGGTTTTTATTACTGTTTGTTTTGTGATGCTTCTGTTTTACCTGAGTTGTTTTCCTCCTTTGTTCTCCAGATGATGCATACTTACTACAGGGGCTTAATATTGAGGAACTTTATCCAGAGACATCTAGTTTCATTACATATGATGGGTCAATGACAATTCCACCCTGCTATGAAACAGCAAGCTGGATAATAATGAACAAACCTGTCTACATAACAAGGATGCAGGTAAAGCAATTTACAAATTAATCAGTCTAGGACAGGTACAAAATATTATTTTAAACATAATATTTATAGCTTTACATGAGATTCAACCCTTGTGCTGTAGGGATCTCTGCATGCAGTTTATACAGTTTGCAAAAGCATTGAAGAGGTTTTTTTATCAAAATAAAAATATCAACTGTTAAGAGCTCAGTCAGTATCTACACACACAAACTCTGAGGGGGCCCTGATTTCCATGAGGGTTTGAACCAAATGGTTTCCAGCAGTCTCTTCACAACTGCATCATTGTATGATGCTGTGAACAGTTACTTGGGGACTCTAAAACACATAGAGTAGGGTTGTACAAATGCAACTGAAGTTATTAAGGATAACAGAGCCCATTCCTAGATCTGAATAAACACCTTGACAGCACATTAATGTGACAGAGATACAGTATCTGGAGCCTTCTGGAAATAAGATCAGCTGATGCTTTCTGGTATAGAATAAAATTACAGGATACACACCAC
This sequence comes from Promerops cafer, assembly GCA_013398275.1. Taxonomy (NCBI): domain Eukaryota; kingdom Metazoa; phylum Chordata; class Aves; order Passeriformes; family Nectariniidae; genus Promerops; species Promerops cafer. The sequence continues at coordinate 37,782 of VZSE01004869.1, read as the reverse complement.
AAATACCTTTGGAAAAATCAGATTGATGTATTGAAGCCCCTATTAGAGAGAAGCAGGAGAAATTTTGCAAGAGAAAACACAACTTCATATCCAAAAGGAAGATGTTGAGGAAACACACCGGTGGAAAAAATCTCAAAAACTACATTTCTGTACAACTTGCTTACAATCCAATGCCTGGCATCAGAAAACAGCAAATTTAACACCAGTTGCCCTCTTCTCCAGAGTTTCCAACAGTGAGTTGCCTACAGAGCTGTGTGGTGAACTAAAACCTCCTCTCTTGCATACTGGAACACCAAGGAATACTTGAACCACCATCTGCCTGCCCCAAGCAGGCAGCAGAAGAAACACAGCCTGAAAAATGAAACTAAGAACAAGAAAACAACCCTAAATATCACTCTGGGATTTAAAATCATATTAACATTGTAAATAAGATGACTTTTAAAAGCCTGAGATGTTCTATTTTTGTGATATTCCTTCTGTCCAGTTTAGTCTGGTGATGCCTTTACCTGGGCTTAGAATTAAAAGCCGAACACTGTTAGAGGGGAAAAGGGATTTTACCTCGGTGTTTATTAAAGATCCTTTGTTCCAGGTAGGAGCACCCTGCAGAAGTGCCCACCCGGACCGGTGCACGGAACCCACAAAAGACCCCCTGCCAGGACTCGAACCCACTAGCCCTGACTTCCCAACCAACCAACCAACCAACCTGTGAGCCACACAAGGAGCTGAGCAGTGTGCAGCTCTGGGCCCTGTGGAGTTAATGGAGGGTGTCCCCTCCTCCCCCCCCCCCACAGTTTTGCAGGGGAAATAAGTTTAAATCTCCCCCTTTAGCCCAAACAACCAACCAACCAACCTGTGAGCCACACAAGGAGCTGCGCACTATGCAGCTCCGGGCCCTGTGGAGTCAACGGAGGGCGTCCCCTCCTCCTCCACAATTTTGCAGGGGAAATAAGTTTAAATCTCCCCCTTTTGCAGGCTTTTCTGCCCACCCCCGTATCTCTAGAGATCTCCCTTCCTCAGTGCTAGCACGATATTGATCTCTTTTTAACTCACCCCTCTGTTGTTTTCCGTGTTTTCCGTGCTGGGTCCTAGAGGCCTCTGACCTAAGTCCTGGATCGTCACTTCAGCCTCCGTAAACGGGCCCACAAGCGGGGCGAAGTGAAGATGGTTTTCCAATCCAAAACTGGGAGTTCGGAGGTCTCCTAGTCCCTTCGTGGTCGCCACGTCTGATGCCTTTACCTGGGCTTAGAATTGAAAGCCGAACATGGTTAGAGGGGAAAAGGGATTTTACCTCGGTGTTTATTAAAAGATCCTGTGTTCCAGGTAGGAGCACCCTGCAGAAGTGCCCGCCCGGACCGGTGCACGGAACCCACAAAAGACCCCCTTGCGATGGATCGTGTATACAATTATAGATCTTGCATATTAGCATATCTATCACAGGTTTCCCAATGGGAGGCTCAGGAGAAGCCCCCTCGTAAGCAATGCCCTCCCTGCATGGGTCTATCTTAGTTTACAGGATGTGTTCTGGAGAGGACCTTGGGTCTGGGACTCTCTGACACCCTAACTACGATGTTTCCAAGATGTTTAGTCTCTTGGCTTAACAGAACTTTGGGTCTAAGCTAGTTATCAAACTGAGGGAATGACAAGTATGTGGGCTAAAAGCACTTGGGATACATAAAGCTGCATAAAAGTATATATGAAAGGGGGAATATGAGAAAAATATATGAAAAAGCAAAATCATCATGGCATCACTGGAGGCAGAGAAAGCACTTTGTTTCTTTTCTAAATGGGTGATTTGGGAGAATGACACAGCTGAGCAGAGGCAAAAATGCTCCATATTGTGAACTTTTCAAACACAGGACCTGAATATTTTCCTACAAGCAACATTTTTAGGTCCAACATTAATGTGCAAAATAAGGATTAGAATATTTCTAGTCAGTGCTGCTACCTATGGGTTATAACTTCATGTTACTTGCTCCTTGTCATGCTTTAACGCTTAATCACATCCTCCATTAATACTTAGGTATATCCTCCATTATTAATGCTGAAGATGGATTTTGTGGAATACTTACTAATTATGTTGTGTACTCAGACTGAAAAAGCAATGCCCAGCTCAAGTTTTCCCTAGAAGCTGTTAAAGACTTCCAGTACATAAAATCCAGCTACTGGATTTCCCCATTAAATGCCTTAAACAAACCTCTTAAATTGTACCCTGATGTGGAAGATATTTTGGTTTTATATATTCAAACCAAAATATTGAGGATTTCTGGTTTGTAACTTGAAACTTTTTTTTCCCTCTCTGATTTTGGTTGACTTGAATCAATTAACAGTTGCATAGTCACCATAACAGCCATTTCTGCCAACCAGTGCTGGAGGCACAGAATGATTCAGTATTTCCCTCTGTGCTGTGAAACCATCTTAGAATAAGGCTGGAGTCTGCTGTAGGAACACTCACAGTCACAGCATTGACAGTATCATGACAGACCTGTCAGCAAAAAGAGGCTCTCACTTTTTAACGTCATTAATTTCACGACTTCAGCAGCATCATTGTCAGTTTTCCTTCCCATCCAGCCTGCCCCTACCTGGTTCTTGAATAACACCAACCAGAGCTGTGGCTTCTCAACTGAAAGCTACACTGATAGATAAAAAATTCAGGAAATTAGCTCTTGTCATTCATCAAGTTCATTTGCTCTGTACCAGCTGCTGCCATCCAGCACTGTGGATTCCATTACTTTCCGGCTCACACAAGGACACCTCAACACTATTTTCATTCACTCCCCAAAAAACTGGTTACTCTCATTTAAAATGGGGCTCAGAAACAGAGGAGCACACAAGGAATGGTTTTAAGTTAACTCTGACTACAAACTGCCAGAGTTAACTTAAATTCTGTTTTACTGAAATTCTGTTTCACTGAAATTCTGTTTTACTTCCATTTATTAACTAACCTATTTAATAGTATTGTATGTTGTTTACTTACAGCAACGACCAGTACTAAAAACCCCTTGTTTTGTCTCTACAGATGCATTCTTTACGACTGCTAAGCCAGAATCAGCCATCACAGATATTTCTGAGCATGAGTGACAATTTCAGACCAGTCCAGCCTCTCAACAATCGATGTATCCGAACCAATATCAACTTTAGTTTACAGGGAAAAGATTGTCCAAACAATAGAGCACAGAAGCTACAGTATAGAGGTATGTTCCATCTCCAGAATAACCCTTTCTATGCTTTCACAGAGCTCCTTTCTTTGAGAAATCCAAGGGCACACAAATAAAAACACATAAAACTCCAGATCTGGAATAACTGTGTCAGTCAAATGACACACATTTGAAATAGATGAGTAAATGTGCAGGAAAAGCATGACAAAAAAACAGCCTGGGACATCGAATATATTTTTTAGAAGTAAATATGACAGGCCCCTGGTTTTCTAGCCTCATTTTAAAGTTTTCTCACCTTACAAAGTGCATTTTGCTCTGGTTTACTCCCCCACAAAGGGTGATGAGCTGGTCTTGATGACAACTGCTCCCAAACAAAACTAAAAACTGATAAGATTTAATTTTGCTTTCGAGGTGCACCACCACGACAAACACCTAAATGGCTAAGTGTGGTGTCAAGCTGTGGATATAAACAATGAAGCAGGTCAGTCACCTGCAGCTAGAGTCTTACACTGCCACAGCTATGGCTCACAACTGAGCTTTAATGTGTCTCATGCATCTGTGAGCCCATGCACACAACTGTGTTGCCTGAAATAATGGTGTTAAAGTGCCCTTGCAGCAGTAATATCATCATTATGAAGGAGTAGCACTAAAGGAAAAGAAAGGACATTTTCAGCAGCAAGGCAGATGACTGTGTTGCAATACTTCAAAGAAACAGTCATTCAGACTCAATTCTTTTCTAGAAAGAGGAGGCAACTGAACCTCCTGGCTTTTTTAAGACATTTTGTCTAAGTGCCTAATACAGTGTTAAATCAATTTGATTCATAGTGTTAAACCAGTTTCATATTTGGAGTTTATTGAAGCATAATTGTTTTTGTTTGTTTCTCTTCCAGTAAATGAATGGCTCCTCAAATGAGACAGAACAGGCAGAACCCAATCCTCAGTGGAATGCTCCTTCTGGGAATTGACATCATCTACAATGCACCCAACCTCCCTCTCTGGGCTCACATGCACCATGTGCTGTGGGAAAAGAGCTGCCATGCTGGAAAACTCCTCAAAATTCATTCATGTGATTGGTGGCCATTTAAAAACAAAACAAAGAAAAAGTATTACAGTAAACGTGATTACAACTTTCTGGACTAATTTAGAGTCACAAAGAAAGACTTTTCAGCCTTTGTACATATGAAATTCTTCCTCTTCTCCCCCTCTTTCCCTCAATTGAAAAAGAAAAAAGGTGGCTCAGTACAGCATCAAAGTGGAGTTGTGTTCTGTGTGCCAAGTAATCCTTGGAAAGCTCTCATTATTTCACTATCATTAATGGACACTGACAAGACAGAACAAGACTACTGTAAAGGAAACTTATTTCTAGGTATGATCTTTTGTTAATTTAATTTAAAAAGAGACAGAGTTTGAGAGATAAGTATTGTAAACATATCACTGCAGAATATAAAGGAAATTGAAATATTTCCCTCTGTCACATACCTGTAGTAGAATTTGGCAAAATCAGAGTATGTCCATTTTCTGTTTCTTGTTTTACAACAGATCATACATTGTATTGGTTATTATTAACAGCTGAATAAATGTGTTTAACAAATTAATTTAGTTAAGTTGCTTTGATTTCTTTTTCCCTTTCTGAAATAACAAGCCTCTACTACTTGTGGATGCATTATTTGTCCTTTTCTTTTTTTTCTTGTTATTTTTTTCTTTATTTTTTTTTACTTGATTTCTTTGTTTGCAGCCCATTCAAGTGAGTTAATGACAATTGGGAATGCACTTAGAGGTGGTATAACTTTAACTCCACTTTATGGTCCATCATTAACAGAAACTGGGCTCAGAAGCAGAAAGCAATTGAAATATATCACAGTTTAAAATTGTCAGTTTCCTTGCTGAAGCCATTATTGGGACAAACATTCAATCCTGTAAATTGGTGGTAAAAGGGATATTTTTTCTTTACAGATAAAGCAGGAGCTGGCTAAGTAAAAGCAAATGCCTTTTTCTTACTTATAATGGTCATTCACTGTGTTTGGTTACTGTCAAGAACTCAATAAATGTGTTTAACAAGTTCACACAGTGCATGTTTGACCTTCTTGAATACTGAGGGATTTTTCAGGTTGGTTTTTTTTTAAGTCTGGAGAAAGGTCAGGCCTCATGCTCTCCCATCCCTAATGCTCATGTTGTACCACATTTAAGTTCACAGAAAGCAAGATGAAGCCAGAAAATGCTCTGGCACCAAGGAATTGTTTACACCAAATGGAAGAACAGGCACTACAAGAAGTGTGAGGGAACAGTCAGGGAGCTATAATGTGACAAAAATGTTATTTTATCTGTGCCTGAAGAGAACGGTGCAAAGAGCACCTGATAGGAAAGTCGACAGTCTGTGGTTTGGAAAGATTGTAGCTTGTAAAGTGAGAAGAGACCAGGACTGGCCTTCAGGGGACCCTCAGGATGGAGATGGAAAACTATGAGGAGCCCAAAACTGTCAACAGTTCAATTGCTCAGTGCAAGATGCAGGGAAGGCTCGGGTGAGAAGGGCTGGCACAAGGGTGCCCTGCCTGCACCGGGTCTTGGACTGGTGATCCTGGCTGAGGATCCTCTCAGCACATGTGTAAATTACTTGATCCTCAAGGTGTTTCATTTCCAGGATCCTGTTTGCATATCTGTAAAATACTTGATCCTCAATTTATTTCATTTGAAGCATTTCAAATGACTTCCAACACCATGCAGTGACCAAAAAATCCACAACACAACCACAGAAATGTCACACAGTATTACACTGTAGATTAATACTGTCAAATTCTGTAATTGAAAAAAGCAAAATTTCCACCTCAAGGTTTACCTAGCTAGTAAAAACTGAAAAACAATGGAAGTCACATGCCTTCAATATTTTTGAGCGATCTATAACTTATAAACTTGTTTCTCCTACTTGTTTGGTGTCTTCTAAGCTTCATTTAGAGTGCAGAGTAAAGTTACTGAGAGCATAAAATACACAATGCATCAGTCTATATTTTTGGACAAATATCCAGCAGTTGTTGGTCCAAGTTTTTCCATAACAGAAGGTAAGGAACATAAGCCAGGCCTCCATAATAAAGCTTGAAATAAGTAATAAACCCTATTTTCTATTTTAATGAAAGCTGATAGAAAAGAATTAAGGGGAGGGAGAGACGTGATAGAAGGAACTTGTCCTAGGAAGGAATCATGCTGTGCTTTGGATTAACCTTGCAAATTGAGAAAGGGAGCACTTGTACTGGGACACCACAAATATATTTGTCAACATTTCCAACTCCATTTTGTGAGTTAAGATTACATATCTTGCCATTAATTGCTTAGGTTTTTGTTTTAATCGTAGTTTGCAGCAGAAATAGACCCAAATAAAACTTAGAATTCTAAGTGTTTTGCCTATTTCAGTAGTGGTCACATTTAGACATCCAGCCCCAGTTGTTCAGATCAGGCATGGAGCTCTGTCAGGGTACTGAGCAGCCAGAGAAAGCCACACCTTATCACAAAGTCTTTACGCAAAAAGATAAAGTTCCAGGATCAAGCAGCTGGCACAGGCTGCATGTTCAGAGCCCACACAACACCTGCCCAGAGTAATCCCTCCAACCTAAGCACTTTGTCCACAGTGCTCAGCAGAGTCTGGCTGCACACAGAGCCCAATACTCTTAGGAAGGGCTGAATGTGGCCTCATTGCCATCCCTGCCCAAACCATTCAGATCAGGAGCGGGATTTTTTGTTGGTGATAAGGCTCAGCACAGAGGGGAGGTACTTGGCAAGTAACGCACACCTGGCAGCCTGTAGTATTGGCCTCGATAAGCAGTCAACACCACAGGCAGGACCAGGTTGTCATGCCATGATGATAACAGATATTAAGAACCTAATCATGGGAGGAAATGCTCAGATTTGTCCACTCACAGTGAAAAATGTGTTATCAAAACAATTTAGGTACCAAACTATCAAGCTCATCTGATGATAAAAAAACATGAGAAAATTCGAATTTACAATACTCTAAAACCCTCTGTTTCAATTAGTAGTCAAAAAAATGTAATAGCCAAGTTTTATAAGCTCAGGTTTTCCTTTGATTTAACCAAAAAGAAAAAAATATTCCTATGCAGAAAATCAGAAATAAAAGAGATCTGTGGGATGAAAGCAGAAAGCAAAGACCTTCAGCATAACTGTACCCATAAATACAATACATCTGTCCTTCCACCTTCCTGTTCCAGCCTTCAAAGTTGAACCAGCAAGCAAACATCTCAAGGATATGCCTAGAAGCTTGGATATTTTATTATAGAACAAACTCCTATAAAACAAAAAACATCCTTTCTCACCATTTAAAACCTCTCACTTATCTATCAAGTAGATGCTCTGAAAGAAGAGGGGCAATGGAAATTGTGCTGAAAAATTGAGACTTGAGATCACAACACCAGGAACAAAGACACTTGAGGGTGTGCAAGGTTGTACTTGCTGTACTGATCCAAGCACACAAACACAGACAAGGAACTCAATCAAAATAAGTTGGTCTGCAAAGATTAGAACAACTTCAAAATTGGTGAATTCTTGTTTTTATGAATAGCTCTGCTTGCTCTGAGTATTCTACATCTTGGCCTTAAGAAATGCCAACACTAAGTACTGCTCATGTGACATTAATTTGTCAGGCACCAGAGGGCCTGGTGGAAATAATTTTTACATACTTCGTATGTCAAACAGAAAGATCTTTCAAGACATCTATTATAAAACAAAGAAAACAGGCTAAAACTTCAGAATCCTTCCCGCTTCTGACAGGACCTGCCTTTGCTCTCCCTATTTTAATTTTCTGGAGATATCACTCCTCGTTACTTCCACCAGTACCCTCCTCTTACAAAAGCAGCTCTGAGGAATGCAGTAAAGGCTCATCCCACAGAATCACAATGCTACCATAAGTATATGAGAATTCGCATGTTTCTTGATACCCACTATTGCTGGAATCAACACATTTCAGCAGCCATTAAAAATTTTAAGTAATGATATAAAATGAGCTGGTACATCTATTAACTGGTGAAGACAAGCTGGAAAGTAGGATATGATTGCACCCAGAATGCTGTCAGGAAAATCAATCTACAAACACCAGAGGTCCAAAAAGGAGACAGAGGAGTCCTTTTACTTAATTTGAATAAAGGGAGAGGCCATGGGGCATTTCCCCTGGGGTTTCTCGAATTTTTGGAGGACACAGCCTCCTATTTTCCCGGCCACATTTCCCTCTCTCTTTCCCCATTGGCTGAGGTACTTGAGAGGCACGGACTTCCTAGAACACCCAATCCCTAAGATTCCCCTTTAATGTATAACCTCCCTTTTAATTTTTAATTCTTACAGAATTTATGGGTTTTCCCCATTGTTTCTTTCATCTTTCAATATCCATTTTCATTTATCAGCAAACCTACAGTTTGTTTGTAAAGGCAAATATCTTCTTTTCCATTCATCAATCAGTGGAATCCTTCCCATTGTTTCTTTTATCTCTCAGTGCTAGTTTTATCTACCAGGAGACCCACCGCTTGTTTGTAAAGACAAATCCTTCATTCCTCTCAATGCCAAGACCAAAAGGCAAATAAAACCCTTCCAACATTTAGAGTGTTCCTCGTGATCTTTAACATTAAAGGATGAGGATGTTCCATGTTTTTATTTTACTTTTGAAAGTGGTCAGGGTTGACACTACCGAAATTCCATGTTAGTCTGAAAACAAAGTGTCTTGGGGTGACTGTATGACACTGTACTCCCCTATTATCTGCAGTAAACCCAGGAATGTGTCCTGTAACTTTAAGCTAGGCCTGGGGGAAGGGGAGGAAGCCGGGGGAATTCTTTCAGCAGTCTGTGTTCAAACACAGATACTCCTCCGATCTCTCCGTCGGTTCTTTCTCAGCAGAGAGAGGGAGAATTATATACTTTGCTTTTTGCTAGCTTCTTTTTTGTTAGCTGAGGCTAGAAGTTTCCCAGGACTGCATACAGCTTCTCAAGTGATTTCTATGCCTTCTTCTGGAACTATTCGGCTTAGCTTCGGTCTGGGAACAGACCATCACCGGGAGGCGGAAGGGAGGCCCCAGGACACTGCATCCTAGCTCCGGACCTTGGCAGAAGCCAAGCAGAACTCTAAAATCCACCAGCTTTCTCCACAGCAAGGTTTTAATATCTAACATTATTCTTTTTTTTTCCCGTGCCAGCGTGCACTCTGTGTATTAAATAAAAAGGTTTTTTTCACTTTCCTCCAAAAAATTCCTTTCGTATCACTGGTGGGGGAGGGAGTGCCTAATCCTGCCTTCTTTAGAGGAGACGCTCCTTTCAGGATGTTTCCTCCTAACTTGTCTCAAACTGAGACACAAAGCTGAATATTTTGCAGCTTTCAGGAGGTGAACCTTCCCCAAAAGTCAGGAACTAAAAGGAAAACTGCAAATGGCCAATGTACTTTATTACAGATACCAGATTTGTAGCAAAAGGCAGATGTTTTGCACATTTTACTTTACATCTCAAAGCTTTAGTACTGAACACTGCACCCCAAAAAATCCCAGATATTTGGTTCCTAAACTCAAAACACTATAAGGTTTTCAGGGAGATAAGGTATAACTGCTCCATGTTTGGATTTTTTAAATTGGATTTTATTCCCCAGATATAGTGGCTGATAAAGCAATGGAGAGTTTACTGTAAGAGATGCTGATTTACCAGCAAATGGCTCAGCACAGTTCTCAACAACACACTGTAAAATTATTCAAGGAGCCTGTTTGTATGGCAAAGAAAAAGCACCATTTATAATATGAAATGTAATGTAGGCAAACATTTTCTGTTTCCTGCAGCGTTAGGCTTCTAATAACTAAAGATGTGTCAAACACATAGAACAGAAAATGAAAAACAGGATAATATGTCTTCTAAGAACAGGAAAATAATGCTTAGTTTTTGAATAGAGGAAAAAAAAATCCTCAGAAGTATTAGAAAAATGGCAAAAAAATTGATGCAGTTTATGATTCTAGGCAGATGCTCCCACCCCATTAGAGGAGCAAGTGCTGGAGCCAAAAGTAAATCCAAGGGGAGCAAAGTTACAGCGGAAAATAGTGTAGTTGACCCAGAAGGAAGGTCAAGGCTATGAAATTCACCCTTGGGTGCGTATTCCCAGCACAAGGAGACAGCAAACACCTCACATCCCACTTTCTCAAGCATTCAGGTATTTGCACCCATGGCACATGTGCAAATGCACCAGGACCATGTTTGGACTTGGTCAAGGGAAGGTGATGCTGAGTCAGGGTCAGAATGTCCTTCCCAATTGCTCAAGAGCCATTTTGGATGTGCCTCCTCAAGAATTTTGTGAATCCATCTCAAGGACTTTGTGAACCTTCCTCAAGGATTCTGTGAAGAAATCACCAGAATGCCTCATGCTTGCTTCACTTGCTGTTCTGCTGCACCACCTAAGCTTTAATGAGACCCTCTGGAAGTTTATCCCTGCAAAGCTGCCCTGAAGGACTCCAGGATCAGTGCCAGATTTAATGTGCTGGATGAGAAAACAATTGTAAACCCTACATGGTAAAGAGATGGGAATATGTCAACATGACGAGGAAATATCATATTAATATTCAAATGAGCAATAAAAATATTATGAAGGAATGTTAAAACATAGAAAGTCACAAGCACAATGGCTGAAAACAGAATTTGGGAGAATCACAAGGGAAAAAGATCGATCTTTTCCCTTTGCCCTGAATTTTCCCCTTAATTATGCAGCCTCCTTTCAGACATAATTTGAATTTGACAGCACTAGGAGTAATAGTGGCATTTTCAGGCATTCATGCCAAAGTTTCACAATACTGGAGGCATCTCTCATTAAACATTTATTTATATCTGTGTTCCCTGAGCTGCAGAAAAGATACAAAAATGGAACTCCATTGACAAACATTTCACCCAACTGCTCCCTGTGTTCCTCCCACACAGATGGGCAGCTGAGACACTTAAACTAAATCACTGATACTCTGCCCTCCTGCACGCAATGGCCTCTCCTGGAAGCATGTGAACTATCAAAGCCAAGCATCACCTCTTGAGATGTTAAATCATGTAGCCCAAACTACAGACCAACAGGACTTTGGCTTTTAAAAGTCTTGATGAATCCCTGCATAATTCCAAATACAAAGGATGAAGAATTGTGGAATAATTCCAGGTTTCAGCTTTCAGAAAATTACTCTTTCCACTTCTTATACGTTGCTTGTCTTACAGAGAGAACTTCTTCATAGGGGACAAACTTTCCTCTCAGCATGGGAAATGTCAGAGGACATGGTTGTTTTCCCAGGTAAGGTTTCTGTAGGTAGTCTAAACGATCTCAACTGAAATATCACAGCTCTTTCTTTTGGAAGGGTGATACAACCAATGAAATAAAATGAAACAAAAAAACAGACAAACAAACAAAAAGACTTAAGCAGGTGGAATTCACCAAATATTCTAATAAACAGCTTATTTCTACTAAAGACCTATCATTCAATGGTGTCTTTTTCCACCACAATGCACAAGGATTTCAGTGCCATGTGGGGCTTCATGTCACAGCCCTGGTGCTGGATTTCAGCTTAGAGCCCACCCATCACCTTCCTCCCCATGTCATTCCTATTCTAGCAGCTCAGACAGATCTTTAGTTTAACTATTAGTGTGTCTTTCAGATTCTCCTATTCCCAGATACTTCCCATGCACAGCAAAAGAATTCCCAGCAGGGTAGAGGTGTATTTTGCCACTAACCATTTAGAGCACCATTCTCTCAGCCAGTAAGCAGCAATTAGTCCTATTAAAAAAAAAAAGAAAAAAAAAAGAAATTCCAAACTAGACAAATGAGGTTGGCTCATAAAAGTTATGGCATTGTCTGGGTTCCTATGCACATGCAAACAGCAAAAGGGCAAACTGCTAGCTCAGTTCTCCAAGCAGGGATTGATAACATTTTATGGGAAGCCACTAGCCCCCTGTGCCAGTGTCACTCAGGGTGGTTGTACTTCTGTGTGAGCTACACCTCACTGGAGGCGCATCTGCACAGCCCAGACCCTGAGGCTGCCAGCCTGGAGAGAATCCCCAGCAGGCTGAGTGCCAGCCCCGAGACACACATCCATGGATCTGCTGCTGAGATTCACCACTTTTCCACCCCACACATCAAGGGAAGCAGCAGTGACCATATTGACTGCCACTGTTGGGGCAAAGTGCCAGAACACATGGAAAGCCTTGTGCTGCCCTGCCTCTGAGTTTGTTTTCATCACAGGAATTTCAGTAGCAGCCACAGCAGAGAGCAAACTGCACAAGATGATTATGCCTGGTGTGTCCTGCTGCCCCAATCAAACAGGGATTAGGGACAAGCCAACGAGCCTGTCATTCCCTATCTTTGTCATGGTGTCACACACATGTAACAATTGTGGTTACACATAAGTGTTTCCACTGAAGTACAGACTCCAACATTTAATTTTCACAGATCATTGTCATTCCCAGCCAGTGCAAGCAACCATGGAAACAGAAGAAATTTGGGGCCAGGTTCAAGTTTAGAGAAACTGCAACCAGCAATAACTACAGTGTGCATGCTTTATTTACAACGCCTTGATGCTGCACTGTGATTTGGAAGGGACTGTGATCTTACTACCCACATGAAATGGATGAGAAAGGAAACACCTCAAAGCAGGAATAAGTTTGGATGGTTAGACTGTAACAGCTTGCTTTTTTATGATGTTTGTTTGCATGGTTACTCTGAATTTTTTTATGTTTTATTACCTCTTTGATGTTAACATCTGAGAATAATAGAATCAAATCCTTTTCCAATATTTGTTTTTTATTTGCAATTTTATGATAAATTTTCACAAATTAATGAGAAATTTTCTTGTTTGGGACACCTAGGAGAAGAACAGGTCCTACACACATTATATTAAGGTTTCTTACATAAAGGATTCTTCAAAGCTACACTGCCAAGCAAGAAGGTAACAAATTTGATATAACCTTCATACTTCTCAGACAAAAACACTGAAAGAGACAAACACAAAAAAAGAAACTTCTCCAAACTTTACTGCCTTAAGAATATATTTTCTTTTAACAGAATTTACCTGTAGTTGATTTATAAAACAGAGCACAGGAATAACATTCTGTGCAAGCAGCACCATATATACTGTGAAATTACTAACAAGAGACACACAGCAATGCAATCTGGTTGCTTTTATAGTGTGGGATTTGTCACTGTGAATCAGGAGGTGTTGTGAAAGGGCAGTAAAGTGTAGTGAGTTATTGTGACAGGCTGGAGCCTGGCAAGGTAAGCAAAGCCCTTTGTGCCTCAGGAGTGGGCATCTTATCATGATGGGTGCAAGAGAGAAAGAAAAAACATCAGATGAGACTGACTTCAAGATGTTTCCCTTAATGAAAGTTTTCATGTCAACAGTCATTACAATGCTAATGTCAACACTTTTTTGGAAGTAGTACCCTTATAACATTCATTAGGGATGTCATAAGCATCCCACAACATATGGTGTCTCAAATCCAATTACTTTTCTATTCAAACCATGACCTTTAATAGGTTTTAAAACAAGAAAGAACACCGAAAAAAGTCCCTATTGCTTATTTGATGGCTCTGAATTCAGAATTATGAAATTCAGAATTCTGAAATTCAGAATTATGTCAAGTTGTCTTTCTGTTTGTTTTGCTTTCTAGTTTTGTATCTAATCTAAAAAAAGTGATGGAAGCTTATTTTAGAAAAACAAGTAGTGGCAACATCTACTTCCTGAGACTGTTTGCACATTAAAAGCACCATGTATACAGAAAAGGGCATTTTGAAATACTTCAAGCAGCCTTTGGCTGGGTTTCAAGTATCTCTAATTCCGAGGGCTAACATTGGACTTCTCTGTATACTGCATGGCCTAGAGCTGAAATCCCTCTCTCTGCTGTGATAACCTCCCAACCCAAATGTACAAGAGCCTCTCACCAACCAGCATTACCTCACTGCAGCTGCTGCCTTGGGTCATCTCTGGACATCGGTCTTTCCTGCTCAATCCATGGAAAAAAAAAAAAAAAAACAGAAATCTTAGACGTGTTCCTAAGACAATGATTTAGGCCCTTCGCCTGGGTAATTGAAGAGATAAACAGAAACTTTTTCATCTAAATTTTACCTTTTGAAAGCACCAATTTCACACAAAGATTATTTGGCAACATTTTTGTCAGATACAGTTTTTCTTCTGCAACCATCTTCCCCTACATGATTTTACCAAAAGCTCCCAAGGATATTTTGCTTACGTGAAGATCTAAAAATCTAATCCATTCTATCTCAAGCATGTTATGCCTCCATAAAATAAGTTCTTTATATTTATAAATTATATCTTATTGGAACTTCTCTTCTTGCTACAATAATAGGGATAGCACTGTGCTGCTACACACATAATACTGGTTATAGAAAACTTACAATTACTTGCCATGTTTTTGCAAGTTCTTCCTAAATCAGATTATATTGTTACAATACTCATGCCTTTAACGGTTCAATTAAATTTAGAGCAATTACTGCAGATAGTTCCCATACTTCTTCACTGAGCTTTGCTGAAATATCCCAAATCATTCTTGCAGTTTAATGCATTTAAATATGTAATTATGTATTTATTATGCACAGTCACTGGAAATCAAGTTCACTTTGAATATATTTCCTAATTGCTACTTAGAAACACTGGCAGGCAAAATAAGTGCTGAGGCTACATTAATGCACAGATAAATACATTAACCTAAACCTCTGTTACCCTTTTTAATGATAAGAACATTAATTCAAGACATTCACTGATGAAAATATTCCTCATTTTCCTCTTAACTTTAAAGTGACTTACAAGCAACAGAAAGATCAAACATGATTAATATTTTAGAAAAAGAAATATTGATAAATGGAAAATCCAGGGGAAAAAAAGAACCAATGTGTTGGGGGTTGGAATTTTCCCCATTAGAAGTGCTGGGGAGGAACTGAGAAACTGGGCGCTTGGAACAGGGTGGGAGGAGGGGAACTCTGGGGAGGAAGGGGCAGAACCAGCGTGAGAGACGGACCGGCCTCTGCTCGTGCTCTCTGGGGAATCCTGCCTCTTCTCTCTGCCCTGCCTGGAGCCGTTATCCCACCCTCCCGTTGTTTCTTCGGCGCTGCTCTGGGCTGCCTGCGTGCCCGGCCGGGACGCCCCGCAGTTCCAGCTGCTGCCGCGGAGTTTCTGGTGCGTCTCGCCCACCAGCCCGGGACTTTTTTCTTCTGCTCATCCCTGCCGTTGCAGTCTGCTGCTCCTGAGAGTCCTGCTGGAGGCGCCGGGCCGGCTGCCCCGGGGTTTTCCTAGAGCAGCGTTTCTCCTCCATTTTCCCTACTGCCTTGGGCACACCGCCACCACCACCACCACGTGTTTCCTGAGCCCGCGCCGGAGCGCCCCCTGCAGCCACGTGGAGAGCACCGCACCTGCCCTGCACATTGGCAGCCCGCCTGCGCCCCTGCCGGCTGTGACCGTAACTGCACCAAAGGGAAAGTGCCGCAGCCAAAAGGCTGTCACTGGTTCTGGGTCTGTTTGTTGTTAATACTGTTGTTATTGTTGTGTGTTTTACATATATATATATATGTGTGTGTGTGTGTATATATATATATATGTGTGTATGTGTGTGTGTGTGTGTGTATATATATATATATATATCTCAGTAAAGAACTGCTGTCCTTACCCCCACCTCTCTGCCTGAGAGCCTCTTAATTCCACAATTCTAATAATCCGGAGGGAGGGGGCTTTGTATTCTCCATTCCAAGGGAGGTCTTGCAGACACTTCCCTAGCAGACACTGTCTTGTAAACCAAGACACCATGCAAAAAAAAAAGAAAATTGAAAGAGCTGACTTGTCTCAGTAGCCATCAGAATGATTCAGGGGAAGAGAGCTCAACAAGAGAGGCCATCTTTTAAAATATTCCACCTTTGCACTGTTATTTATAGCATGAATTTTTACAAAATGAGAAGCTGACAAGTACTGCAGTAGGAAATGTGGTCATTCAAGTGTGGGGATTTTTGATGGAATTAAAGAATTAGAGACAGGACTTCTGAGTTTTTTTGATGATGCTATTTATTTTTCTTATCTTCTACACATCCTGGAAGGATGAGTTCACCTCACATCTTTACTGCACGGCTCAGAAGGTTACAAGACCTCTAATTTCAAGACCTTTTAAGGATTTATTAACAATAAAACACTGCCAACAAGGATATTTATATTTTTGACCCAATCCTTAAATATTTCGTCTTAAGGACAAGCTTTCTTAGCCAATCATGTTATCACACACAAACCTACAATACTACATTCTAAAACTCTAAACTTTCCCCTACTTAGCTTAACGTGTCTCTGCTTTAAACTATAAATTTACATTCTTGCTTCTAGCACCTAAGTTTGGAAGCCGTTTCCAAGGTCTCAGATCAAATCCTGTGTTTAATTCTAAGCTTTGGCTTTCAGGCCCAGAGTTCTGAGAGTTCTCTGCATTTTGGATTCCAACATTCAAGGGAAGTCATAATCAAATTTCTGGGATTTCCCCACAGCCTGGGGGCCTCGTTCCACCAGAGGCTGCTCTTGGAATCTGTTACAAATCCATGTCCCCTCTCAGGTCTCTGTTCACACCAAAAAAACCCACCAAAAATCCTTGGCACAATAGGGAAGGGCTGATGTAGGAACTACCCCATAAACAATTCAGATGCTGCAGCAATAGAAGCCCTTACAAAGTTTGAGATGGATTTGCAACACAGGCACAGCCTCAACTGTGCAATTTTTCCCATTACTGGTGGTTTGGGGTTTATTTAATGATCCCTCCAAGCATAGGGAGAGAGAAACCCAATCCCCTTCCCATGCCATGAGGAATTGTTAAGTCTGCCTGACCAGAGGGAACTGAGCCATCAAACTACAGCCAGCAATGTTTAGACAACAACATTTAGGATTTAGATAATTATGTGAATTTTCCAGATACCTTCAAAATAACACACCATCCTTTCTATATGTGTAACCATGGTAGACTTCAGTGGCTGGTACAGGGCTGCTCAAAAAAATGTCATTCCACCCAAATGCCAAGTTCTGAGGCCAAGCTGCATCCTCAAATTGCTATTTTCCATTCCCACCCCATTTCACTCCATGCATATTTTTGGTTGGAGGTGATTTACCTGAGGGGGACTGGAATACAGAAACATGAATGCCCTGTTGTAGTGGGTTTGACACTGGCCAAATGCCAGTGCATCTATGAAAAATCATTTACTCATTTTCTTCTGCTATAGTTGAGCAGAGTAGGGGGAAAGAACAATTAAAAAGTTTATGGGTGAGAAAAGGATCAGGAAAGGACACTTCAAGGGCAAAACAGGCTCAAAACTTAAAAAGGTATAAAGAAAAATTTATTAACAGAATTAAAAGAGGACAATGAGAACTAAACGAAACCTTTAGAGCACTTTTTCCCTCCGCCAGCCCTTTTTTCCTTCCTACTGACAGCACAAAAGACAAAATAATGGGATTTTTAGTCAGTTTGTCACTTCTAAAAATCTTTCTTCAGTTCACTTAGGGAGAGGAGTCTCTTTTGCTATGTCAGGGAGTCCTTCCCATGGAAGACAGTTCTGTGGACCTTTTCAGCATGGTTTTAATTTTCACAAGTCACAGTCCTGCCCAAAACCTGCTTTAACATGAGTGCCTCCCACAGGCAAAAACAGTTTTCCCACAACTGCTTTTTTTTTTTCCCATGGGCCATTTAGTTCATGGTGTGCGTTTTTAAGGATGAGCTGTTCTACTATAAAAGAAAGGGTCCTCTTTATCTCTGAAAGCAAGTGTTCTCTCTCTCTTTGTTCAAGCCTCTCACTAGATCACAGTTGCTCAGCATACACACATTCCAGCATAAATACCCTCTTCTCACGGGCTGTGGGTGAATGCTGCATCCCCCCATGCACTTAATGAATTACATGGAAACAGTTTGTTGTACTATAGTCCTCACCATGGCTTGCAGAAGAATCTCAGCTCCAATGACTGGAGCACCTCTTCCTCCCCCTACCTCCTTTGCACTGACCTTAGTGTTACCATGTTGTTCTCCAAAAGTGTCTTCACTTTTTCCTTTTCTATGACTCAGGGGAGAACTGGTATTTGTAGGTTTGTTTGCTCCCAAGTTCTATCAATTGAAACAGTTTTTATAGAGTTCTGCAGTGCTGAAAGGTTGATCTTGTCCAGGCTCCGCAATCAGGTAATCGTTCATTGTGCTTCCCGCTGTGTTGGTCAAATGGTCTCCACCAGCACCACACAAGCTGTGCTGGCTGCCGGCTCCACTCCATGCCTTTTCTTTATGCAGGGTGATGAAAAAAGAAAAGCTGTTGCCACTTCTATTGTCCTTTTGCCCACAGTATGGCCAGCTAAAAGAGGCTAAGCAAATAAAGTTCATTGTGAGCCATGCCGATATAGCCACAGCCATGCAGCAGCACCCTGGTCATACCAATTTCAGACGCGCAGTTCCAGCCACGTGGCTGCTCCCGGACTGGGATGGCAGTGACCGTGTGGCGACTCTTGGCCCTGGCTGCTCCCAGCCTCAGGACCTCCCCCAGCACCAGCTGTGGGGCTGCTCCCAGCACTGGTCACAGCTGCATGGTTGCTTGCACCACTGGGATGGCCCCTGTCAGCATGGTCCAGTGGCTTAACCAGGAAAAGGACCAGTGGGCCCCCCTGGGAAGGTGCCCCAGCTGCCCCACTGGGACAAGGCCCAGTGGGCTCCCCAGAAAGGGGCTTGGCAGCCCCCTCACCACTCCAAGGAGAGCTTCCCATGGTTTTTTCTTTCTTAAATATGTTATCATAGAGGCATTACAAGCTTTGCTAATTGGCTTAGCAGTGTTAGGAAAGCTAATCCACAAACACCGGAGGTTTATGTCCAAAAAGGAGACAGAGGAGTCCTTTTACTTAATTCGAATAAAGGGAGAGGCCATGGGGCATTTCCCCTGGGGTCTCTCGAATTTTTGGAGGACACAGCCTCCTTTTATCCTAATTTCCCAGCCACATTTTCCCTCTTGCTTTCCCCATTGGCTGAGGTACTTGAGAGGCACAGGCTTCCCAGATAGGCCTAATACCTAAGACTCCCCTTTAATGTATAACCCCCCTTGTAATTTTTAATTCTTAGGGAATTTATGGGGTTTTCCCATTTTTTTCTTTCATCTCTCATCTTTCTCTTTTCTTTCATCTCTCATTTTTTCTTTCATCTCTAGTTTTGTCTATCAGCAGACCCACTGCTTGTTTGTAAAGACAAATCCATCATTCCTCTCAGCAGCGTGCCTCTTCTTAGAGCAAGCCAGCGATTGGTTTTGCCAGGTCTGGAGGAAGCTGCTTGCAGCTCCTCATAGAAAAATCACTTCCATGGCTGGCTTTTTCTCTCCTCACCAAAAACCAAACTATTTAAAACAACCTGTGTATTGTGAAACAAAGAAATCTCTTCTCCAGCCCCTGCATCATCCTTCACTGTGCTGAAGAGCCGTTGCCATGAGACAAATATTGCCAGATAATTTTTTTGCATGCATCTGAAGGCCCAAGTTCAGCAATGATCAATTTTTGATGGTGACTTCAGAGACCACACAATATGTAAGTACAAAAACAAATTACAGAGCAATACTTAACTGGCAAAAGCAAAGTGTGAGGCATCATGCTTATTACAATGCCTCAGCATGAACAACTGCTTAACCAATGCTCTCCAGCATGTGCATGATGTAATTCTAAAACAGAGATATCCTACTCTGGATAGTAGCACCACCCCCCACCAAAGCCCTAAGCATTACTTTGGGGTTTTTTTATTATTTATTGCATCTTTCACCTGGACAAGACTGAGAAAGCCTTCTCTCACAAACTGTCATAATTGCTTTTGATTTTATTTTCTGTCAGCAGCTGTACAATGACTATTGCTGCTTAAGGTTGAAATTCATGTCCTAGCATTTTGATTCTTCTTATAGTAGTAGATGAAGTGCCCCTTTCTCCCAGATGCATCCCGGCACCCCAGAAATACCTGCACTGATTCTACTGGGAATAGACCCCTTTGTAAGGGACGGTGCGAGGTTCCCTATCTATGCCTCCCAACCCTCATCAAGGACAGAGACTGAAAAGATCTAGGACTGAGACTGAGACCCCAATACTCAACACAGGAGCTTCTGGCCTGGCTAAGGTGGGATGTCTGCCAAGCGTTGCCTGCAGGTGTGTTCATTGGACCAGTGCATTTCCATGGGAACCCGTGGAAGGAACAATGGACAAATCACAGTGGACTGGCTGTGCTTGGAGCTGTGCTTGGAGCTGTGCTCACTGCTGAACTGGCCTGTCTTGTTCTGTTCCTGCAATGGCAACGAGCTGCACATCAATCTCCCCCACCTTCTGGCCAGCTGCCTGTCGCTCTGAAGAAGGACTATAAAGGTGACTCTTTAAGGTAACCTGCTTTGAGATCTCCCCACGGAAAGAAGACGCATCTTCGGAGCGGATGGTCCCGAGGACAGACTTCGTCTCTTCCGTGGTAGCCATTTCCCATCCAATCTATCATCTTCTATCCTTTGCTCCTTTCCCTCTCTCTCCTTCTGTCGCGATACCGTAGTTTGGGCGCCAAAAAATAAAAAGGTGCATTTTTTTGTTGTTGTTTTAAACTGAAGTTCCCCTTGCTGTGTTGTTTTTTGCACTCTGAGATCGGGTAATGAACCATCACGACTCCCGCTCATGCGAGTGGATTGTGACACCCCTTCTAGTTAGTAACCATTTTGTGCTTCTTAAAAATGGAAGGTGATACAGATATACAAGACTTGGGCATGAGAGATGGGCTGCGAAAGAACCCTTCCAGCCCACCTGGAAACAGCAAAGACAAAAACTGGCAGCAAGGCCCCAGACACCACACACAAACCTCCTGTGTGCCTACAAATGCTTGAGAAACAAGCTAAAATTGATGCATCTCATCTCGTGCACTGCTGTCACTCTTGTTAGATGAAAAATAACACAATCTCATGATGGATACATTCTGTATCACTGATACCTTACCAGCTGATCCCCTGGGCATTGCACTGCCACGTCCCTTCCCTTACAAACATCCATAGACCTGGAAAAGGACACAGATGTCCTGCACTCACCTTCTCTACTAATATCAAACACAAGGGAGACAAGTCAGGCAAGATCTTCACTCAAGTTCACTTATTTAACACTTGAAACTGGAGCCAAAGCCAGCACAATGTTTGTATTCATTTATGGAGTATCATAGATAGGCAGATGATGAAAAAGCTTGCTGAGTTTAGGAATAAAACATAAAAAGCCTGTCAAGTCAGGACTAGCCAGTGTTCCCAGGTTACAGGCAATGCCTCAAACCTGATGCCTCTTTCTTCCCTCAGATTTTCTTGGGATATCTGTGGTCTCATCCACGTACAGGAAAATCCTACCCCAGGACTTTCTTGTAGAAGAGATAAAACAGCAATGACATGAAAACCTAATCATCACCATTCATAGAGCACTGTGGAATCCCCAGAAAGAGGGTCCTGATTTGACCCCCGGAGTCTCATAAATCCCAATGCCAAAACTGCTGAAAGGAGCAATGTTACCTGTAGGAAGCTGAATCTTGATGAATCAGCATGGTATCCTCGGTCTGTATTGTCTGGACACAAGGATGAATCTCCTCAGCTTTTTGATGCTTTGTCATGCAAAGCAGATGAGCAGGAGCTTCATTCCTAAAGGCAGAAACCAGAAATGAACAGAGGTCAGAGAGAAACACTTTTATTCCTCCACCTTAACTGAGTCAGCCAAAACTTATTTCAAGACGCTTGAGAGGACAGAAAAACCCAAGCACCTGCAAACTTTGCAGAATCTGTATGAAGACTCAGAGACCTGGTGAAACAGAAGATTCCCACATCAACCCCCACACTATGCCTATACTACAGAACACAAACCCAACAACAGTCCACTGTTGAAAAAAACCTGAGCCAGACCAGTGTTGTATCCTCACATAACGACCCCTGAAACAGCACATTTGAAGTTTATCTGGGCACTGCAAGCAGAATTACATTTACTCATTTTTTAGTAGCAAATTTTCTCCCCCTTGTATATTCCAATGTGTTTCTTTATTCCATCAGACTAAAGCTCCTTTCCACAATTTTGCCCACTATTCTCAAGTACAAGATGAACATTTGTAAAAAGCTCATTATATTATGCCCTTGCACTTAAAGTACCTATGCAAGTTTAAATTGACTGCAGAATTCTCTTAACTCTGTGAGAGTTTCTTATATCTACCTTTGTGCTCATTGTCCAAGAAACAGTGTTAATAAATATATCAATTATTCTCTCCCCTGCAGCTCAGGGCATTGTAACACTTACTTATGCATTTTTATACACACATACAAAGTGTCATATATATGGCAGTCATTGATTATTCTATAATGGTTGGGGATTGATATATCATAGCTCTGGCATACTAATGTTATCATCTTCATGTTTTCAGAGCCCTGAGGTGTTCCATTTTTTAGGCTGATACCATAATTTCTCTTGTTATCAGTTCCAAGCATGTATTGACAAGACTGTCAAGAAGTCACCTTTTATGTATTTATTTTCTCTCTCTCAGTTAATTCAAGGATTTTCAAATTGTAAGAAGGATAATATAGCCTGTAAGGTGTAAATAAATCCAACGGAGACAATACATTTAAATGTATTTCTCCTACAGTACAATTAGTTGTTCCTGTCCAACAAACCATTATTTTTATATGGCCTATTTTCTTTTAACTAGTATCCAGCTTTTCAGTCCAGGACCTAGAACTCAATGGATGATTTTATTAAATAATTTTCTATGCAGTTCCATGACATAATCATATTTATGTATTATAAATATGGTATCTTAGCACTAGTACTTTAGTACTCTCTATCATAGATGTCACTATAATGAAAAATACTATGAGTGAATTTCTAGAAAAAGAGCAGTAAATAAACAGAAATTTAAATTATATTTCCTCAAACCAACTCTTTAGACTAAGAATCACTGCAACACGTAACCAGAGTCCAAATATCATATTTACCAGAGCTGTAAAACCCACATCAATAGGACGTGCAGGTAGAAGAAGGAGGTGTTAGTGCAAGATAATCAGTGAGAAGAGGTCAGGCCAGTCCTCAACAATAACAGCAACTATTCAGTAACTAATTAGGAATTTAGTTGAAACCAAACTTGTCAAGACAACCACTAAACACTCACAATTTTTTAATAATCCTGATGTCTAATCAAGCCAATTGTTTACCAATATTAAAGGCCTGTAGGACGAGCCTTCACATGTAATCAAATCCTTTCATTTCCCTTCCATTTATTTATAAAGGAATGGGTAGAGCTATTCAGACATGAAGCAGTTTCTATGAAATAGCCTCTTCTCAGCTGCACTTCATCTACTACTGAAAGAATCAAAGTGCCAGGACATGAATTTCAACCTTAAGCACTTTCAAGTGCTTCTTGAAAGTTGATCTTTATTTCCAATGACCACAAAAAATGCCAGCTCTAAAGAACATTTATCACCTCCTAGTGACTTGCACAGTCCCCATCTCTCTCTGTTAAAAAAAGTCTGTAATTATTGTGGATCATTGTCAGAGATCAGACCACTACAGAAGCTGAACTGGGTAGCACCGCAGACCTTTTGGCCCTGGTGCAGTGAAAGCCAAAGGAGAGATAAACTCAAGGCAAGAACAGAAGTGAAGACATCATGTCTGGTCACTCTGACCCTCTAACGCTGATCGCTGTGACGAAGGAAGATGTAGCAAGGACTTTACTGACAAAAGAGATAACAAAGGACATTATAAGCATAAGAATAATCAGAAGACTGTGTTTCTAAAGGGGACTGGGACAAAGGGGTCAGAGTGGAAAATTTTGTACAAATGTAGTGTGAGAAATGACGCTCACTTAAAATTTTAAAGGTTTATTACAACAAAGGACTAAATAAGGGAAAGGTTCAGTGCTGGGAACCTCCGTGATAGCCTCCGTGCAAGCCATGTGCTCGGCTACAAAATGGATGTTCTGCCTTTTATATCTTTAGTCCCTCCCCAAGTCTTGTCACTCAACTCTTCTTTCGCTGTTCAGTGGTGGAGATCACTTTCTTACTGGAGGTCTGGAGTTGCTAAAGTAACAAGCTGGCCCTCCCAAATGTCCCTGTTACTAAAAGCATCCCGTAATAACAATTTATGGGTGAGGGGAGATATAATTATCATTTATAAAACTTCTCTTAACATACATAATATTCACCCCTTGATTGTGAGAGCCAACTATCACGTTACTCATCTATAACAGTAGTGACCTATAAATACTGGTAAACTGTGTAATAAACTGGCTTTGCTTTGCTGGCATAAGCAGAGTCCATGTCTGACAATCCTCGCAGATCATTTCTTACCATGTAACCACCAACCACTGCAGGCCTGTACACATATGTAAAGCAGATTCTACCACAGATACCTGTGTTTGTCATAAACAGCTGCTGATATTTATGAACAAATTTCTAGGCCATCATAACCCCATGGTGACAATCATTTGTTCCTTTTTCTGTTTGGAAGCAATAGCAGTGGACACCTCTTTGTGAGTTTCTTCAGACTAAATGCATTCAATTCAATAGGAATGATTCCATTCACACACTGGCCCCAACCCAGCACTAAAATGTCATTTCTGGAACACTCCTAAAGGCCTGATTTTTCAGCAGGATTTCACACAAGTTTTACCTGAAAAAGTGTGGAGGCTACTGAGCCTAGTAAGGGAACTTCTAGACTATTGCCCTGGAAAAACCTGCCACAGCCTTAGCATACAGCTTGAGGTGAGAAAAAGGGGCTTCTCCCATGGGGCCTTGCAGCACTATGTTAATCTGCCCTTTCCCTATAGGTCACTGTCCTTTACCCTACCCTTACCTTTACCCTACCCTACCATTGCCTTTTGCCCTGCCCTTGTACTGCCCCTTTGCCCTCAGACTCATACTTAACCTGAGACACTGCCCCCTCTCCCCCGTCTTTGTCCCTGGAATCCTTCAGCCTGATTCTGCAATAAACCTCACTGGAATGCTATACAGAGACCCTTTCCATCTTTCTTCACTGAATTAGCCATGGTGTGTGACTCTGAATTTACTGGCTGTCTGTACCTGCCCAAAGCAGCTTTTCTCAGAAGGCGCTTTCAGGAGGGTAGTAGCAAAGCATCATCCATTCCCCCATGCTGCCACAAAAAAGCATGTCAGGTTGTGTCTATTACTATTATTAATGTAAACAGCTTAAGGTAGACATATTGTAGCAATAACTAAAATGGCTGAAGCTACCCCAAAATGCAGCAAGCATGCATTTTGATGAGAAGATGCTGAACACATTGCTGAAAACCAAAATTGTGTCCTCTAAACAACAGCAAAAATCCATACTAATGGCCTGGATCCCATGCCAGCTGTCACGTCCATGGGACTATGGGGGCTGCACTGAGCCAAAGCAGCAGCAGTTGATTCCATTAGAGAAGGGCAGAGGATCCAGGCTGGGCAGTTTGCTGGGATCAACATCTGCCTGAATCTCTTCTTTTTGGTTAAAAATTCTCCTAAGCCATCCTCAATGTGACTTTAAACAGTAAGTTAAAAGGTTCTTTTAAAGTTACAGCTGCTGATGCCTAAATGTCTCCTTTGTTGATGACATTATGCCCATCTACGAGAAGGATTTCCATGCTCTCTGTGCAGAGCAAAGAACTGATGTTACCATTAAGGCTTTTAAATCTTTTGTCTCCAGAAAAGTTCAAATCTCCACCACTAATATATTTTCCTTTACATACTCTGAAAGCATGACCAGGCTGACCTTCAATCTTCCGCGGTTTTGCGCTTACCTCCTTTTTCTCCTTGTGATTCTGTGTCTATTCCCTTTCAGAGAAGTTCATGTCTTCAATTTCCACCTGTGATTTGATGTCCATAATCTTTTCAGTGTTAAGGTTTGAGCACCATGTGGTGCACCTTTGATTCCCAAGCAAAAAATACGGAGGATCAAAGAAGCGCATTTCTCAATTCGTTTCAAGGTAAGCACTTGGCTTTGTTTGTTTTTAGAGGAGTGGGTCACGTAATTTCTCCAAGAAGCAGAGTCTATTGATTGATTTCATACTACTGAAATAAGAATCACTCTTCCATTACAGGTACAAATATAAAAGTTGAAAAGGCATTTAGGGAATAAGTGGAGAGAATCACTATAGAAGATGATTTATATTATCTCTTTTAAATACACAAACATGGTGGGGGATACAGGTTTTCCTCAAGGAAGGTTAGACCTCAGGCATTAAGCAGCAGCTAATTGTGTGGCCTTAATTTATCAGCTACACAATTCCTGTCACAGGCTTGTTTCAATGAATGCTAAAAATGAGTGATTTAATCCAGCTAAGTTGGGTATTTCAGTACATAAGGAAGAAAATCAAACAATTCTACCCCACATTCCTTCTCACCAAGCAGATCGGCTGAGCACAGACAGCACATCTAGCCTTTAAAGCTGTAGGGTATTTAGTTATATAAATATTTTTATTGTGGGAAAGGTAATGGCAAAATCATCTCCTTCCAATTCCAATGGGGTATACATTATTAAAATTAATTATTAAGTATTGACACCTGAACAACATAGGTTATAAATAAGGTATGCAGACTGGACATTAATTTTCACATTCTGAATGCAATGTCTCTTGTTACTAAAGGATGTGAAGGACACCACAACTTCAGTGTATTTTTTATTAGTACAGTAAGTCTATCTGACTGTATATCTGATAATACTGCTGTTATGCTTAAGATACCAGTAAGTGTACAGGGTAATACTCAATAACACAATTAATAGAGAAGGCAGCATTTCTTGGGTAATGTACTGCTACCTAAAACACCTTCTTTATCCCACCTGTTCTCACTTTCAGACAGAAAAATGTGGCAACACTTTTCAGAAAAAAAGCCCACACTAGAAAAGCACCAACATTCCTGTTCTACCTCAAAGCACTGAGAAATTCCAGCATAGGGTTGCATGACCAGCCCAATTTTCAATCTTCAATTTAAATCCTCTGCTATACAGCATTAAAACACTATATATACACATCCCCTAAATTTAGGCCTTAAATTAACCATTATCTCAAATATAATCAATTACTGTTCATGCAGAACTCAAGGTACCATGCCAAGCATAAATTGTAATTTAAATATCAAGGTTGTGTGTGCTATATTCTTGTTTTGTTTTGGATTAAACAACTATTGAAGGATTTTTCCAGCATTGCCGAAAGTTGTAGTATTCCATGGAAACCCTGAATGGGTGCTGTCCCCTAGCGGTTGCTCTCCTCCCCCAGTTATGTAATCCTTTCCCTGCCTTTCCTTCCAGATCTTTCCCTAGCCCCTGTCAATCTTCCCTTCAATCATCTCCAGTTCACTCCCTATTTCTAGCAAGTTTTCCTGGTTTACCCCCTGATTGGTTCACCATTTATGTATTCCTCCCCCTGTGTCCTGATAGGACACAGGACCCCTTGCTCCTCTCTGGACCCTCCTACCACATCTTCTCCCATTGGTCCCTTGCCCTCAGACCACACCTTTCCTTCCCTGTATTTAACCCTGGACCCTGGTTGGTTCCCCGCCCTTTTGCCCCAATCTCTTGTGTCAGTGAACTGCTTCTGTCAGCCAGAGAGCCTGTGTCTCTTTCTCCCTCACTGCTGCTTGCATATTTATTGCTCCACCTGCGTGGCGCCGCCTGCCAACCTCTAGCCTGTGTTCTCTGAGGAGCCACTCCCAGGAACAGCAGTGTGGAGCAGAGAGCTCGCAGCGCTGCATAAAGTAGTCACTGCTTCAGCAGTTACGAACAGCAAAAATAATACTTCTTCCAAAATCTTCATAAGCACTGATCAGACCCCAATTTTACTGAAGGCCTCATTCAGCAAAATGAAAAAGAAAAGGTGTAAGCCATACATTTTGGCCAAACATTTGCAGTATATAATCAAACATCTTGATTTCAAGGACAGTGGCAAAGTCAGGTCACAGAAGATTCAAGCAGTTGTTGGAATACCAGAGTTATTGGAATACCTGTGGCTCTGGCTGATTTACCAGGATCCCAACTCAGATTCATGAAAAGGCCCGTCCCTGGTGTTTCTTCTTGTTCGTTGTCACGTCAAAAAGATGTTTAAAATACTTCTGATTGATCCCGTGTATGGATGAGCTTAGGTTATACAAAGACTGCATTTTAATTTGCCAGAACTCCAGATGAGTTTCTTTCATTCTAGCATGTTGGAAAACTCAAATCAAGAGCAGAAAAAAGACTAGCAACTAGGAGATTTGGGTGGCTGCGGATTTTAAGCATAGATGATGGGCAGTGAATAGAAAGACAGGCACACTGACATTCCCATAAGCCTAAATCTTTCTTCACTTGGAATATTGACTGTGGCTGTCTCTGCTATGCTATGAACAAAAACTTCTTTTGGTAGTTCTGTGGTTCAGGCAAAGACCTGATCGTGGACTCACAACTGACGCAAACATCAGTCCCTTATTATCTTACAATAAAACTTTCATACTGATACCTTTACCTGGGTTTAGAATTGAAAGCCGAACGCGGTTAGAGGGGAAAAAGGGATTCTACCTTGGTGTTTATTGAAAGATCCTGTGTTCCAGGTAGGAGCACCCTGCAGAAGTGCCTGCCCGGACCGGTGCACGGAACCCACAAAAGACCCCCTTGCGATGGATCGTGTATACAATTATAGATCTTGCATATTAGCATATTTATCATATGTTTCCCAATGGGAGGCTCAGGAGAAGCCCCCTCGTAAGCAATGCCCCCCCTGCATGGGTGTATCTTAGTTTACAGGATGTGTTCTGGAGAGGACCTTGGGTCTGGGACTCTCTGACACCCTAACTACGATGTTTCCAAGATGTTTAGTCTCTTGGCTTAACAGAACTTTGGGTCTAAGCTAGTTATCAAACTGAGGGAATGACAAGTATGTGGGCTAAAAGCACTTGGGATACATAAAGCTGCATAAAAGTATATATGAAAGGGGGATATGAGAAAAGTATATGAAAAAGCAAAATCATCATAGTATCAATACCTTCTCTCTGTAAACTTCCCACAGGCAGCACCACGCAACACTGACTCCTCCCTCTTCTTTCTTCTAACTTCATGACCAGCCAACTCCTTCCTGTCCCTTACACAACCACCTAACCCCTTCTGTCCGTCACACGACTGCCTGACCCTTCCACAGCACGGCCAGCAAACAACTAAGTTCAACTGGCTAACTCACTCTTTTATTACGCTTGTCCTTATTGGACATAGCTGCAACCTATTAAGGGCAAGGCAGCTTCCACTCTTTGGCAATTAGTGCAGCTGTAACTCATCAGGGGTGAGACTGCCTTCAGCACTATTTCTATTCTCTTACAATCCATTCTTCCACAAAGACCTTGGAGTAAGATCATTTGTGAGCCAAAGGACTGGGCTTCCAGGTACAGCTTACTTTGGGGTCACTGGTCAGCTTCGTAGCTAACTCAGCACTCAAAAGGGCACGGCCACTTCTTACCTGCATTCAGTAAGGAGAATTTTTCAAGTTTAATATCCAAATTCACTGCTCAGGTTACAGCCATGGCAAATAATCCCAGTGCCAATAACAGACAAATACCCAAATTCACTGCTCAGGTTACAGCCATGGCAAATAATCCCAGTGCCAATAACAGACAGTGAGTTATATCTTCACCACAACTGACAGCTTCATGTCAGGTGGGTAATCTTTTCACTTTTTTACTATTTTATGAGAAAAATACAAGTAGGTTTGAATTCATTTGCTTTGCATTTGTGGTAGAAAAACCTTTTATTATTCCCTTCAATTACAAAGAAAAACAGCAGGATCGTGAGGGAGGAGAAAAGCTGGGGAATTTCTATAGAGCAAGAAGTCCACAAATATTTGTGGTTCCCTCCTGTAGGAATGTGATGCTGGTGGGATTTGTAATTATACATCTATCAGCAACAGCACAAAACATTTTATTATATTTCTGACACATTTATTTCCATGCCCTCTGCTTCCCTCAAGTGCTAGATAGACTCACCCTGCTGGACTCCCACCTGCTATAAATCACTTGCTCAGCATGGTTTATCACTTCAGTTAAACAAGCCAGAAAATCCCCTGTAAAGCTGAAAGGACCAAGCCACCCTTTCAGTAGCTTCTTTATGTCCCTTTGCACACACCTGGATAATGCTAAAACATCAATCATCCTGCTGGGAACGCTGAGGTATCCAGAGCTGCATCAGTGCTCACACTCCTGAAGATTTATGCTGGGGAGGGTACAGGTGCTCAGCTCTACACATCACATTTCTTTCATGTTTCTTTCAGGTTTTAAGGGCTTGGAGCCCACACAGTACCAAAAATTTTCCATGTTTATTTCTTTTGAGTTTGAATAGGGAAGATCACCCCCTCAAAGCTTCCATTGAAGATAAAGTCTTTACTTTTCTGTAACTAAAACATAAATGCGTATCAGTTACTTAGAGGAGAATGTAATGGGAAAGTACCCAGCAGAGGTTTTTTGAAGAGTTAAAACTCTAGGAAAAACAACACTACTTTCACATGATGTTTAGATGAGCAGTGACCTGGAAGAGGCAGAAGGTGGCTGCTGTTTTGGTATCTGTTAAAACACTGTCTGCTGTGTAAACAACAAGCATAAATATTTTTCATACTGCAGTCAAAACTGAATGTTATTTGTTAACAGTTCTGAATTTTGCAAGAGCCAATAGTAACCATAACTGGGTTCAGTATGGCAAGAAATTAAGAGTCTTACTAAAAACATGCCCTCAAATTAACATGCCCAATGCACAGGTCATCACTCTGGTCTGAGCGCTGTGGCATTTGACTGTATTTATAGAGAAAAAATGAGTCACTGAGCAAGTGTTCTCAGAAATTGAAATTTCATGTGCACCATCACTTTGCATCACACTGGTCTTACAGAAGTCATACTAGCCAGAAGGATCAAATTCAGGGCAACCTAAGCAGAAAATAGATGTATTTAGTATTCAAAAGAAGTAATTTTTGGAGATAGTCTGTGTATCATACTGTGCAATATTACTTAATTGACTACCAGAGAGGGAAAATCTTCATATTAAGAAACAACTACCTGACAAGAAGTGATTGTACCTCACAAGTGTGATTGTACCCAGAATCACAGAACAGAAGAATGAACCTTGTGTGTCCTAATATCTACATAAAGCTCCTTTCAGCAGTACAAAATCAGTCTGAGTGAGGTTCTAGAGCCCCTGGGATACCTTAAATGAGCTGAGAACACCAAGCAGAGCACCACAACTTCCTGCAGAACTCCGCATACCGAGGTGGGTGATGAGCTGCACCTCCATCTGTTGCAGCAGTGACACATTAGACTCTCCACATGGAAACATATGGCTGCTCTCAAACTAAACAAATGTAGCTATGCAGATCTACAACATTTTTTCATTTTTAAATATGCAGCTTGTTCAGTTTCTAGAAAATAAATCTCGCAAACCAGTATGTGTAATGATTTGCTTGGATTTTTGATGGCCATCTGGCCTCAAAACAATTGATTGCCAAAGTACTGTATGTAATCATCATCTAAGAACATATGCTTATACCTTTCTAGCTCATCCTAAACAACCAGAGGTTACATGCAGCACATAAAGAAAAAAAAGATAAATAAGCAGCAAAAAAAACCACAACCATGGCATGAATTTGATAGCACTGTAGCAATATATTCAAATGAAGTATTTCCCTGCTTCCATCCTAACAGGTCCCAAAAAACACATCTGCATTTGTACTTGATAAGTTATCAACAGCAATTGTAAATCAGTATGCTTACTGTTGTTTATGAGCAAAACCAGGTACAACAAGCCAATAAACTCATATAAATCTGCGCACTTTAATAAGGCAATTAATTTATAAAGTAGATTATACAACAAGGGAAGTTAAATTATATTGATGCACAGGGAAATTTAAGTTTTTAGGTATAATTCAAAGTCTAGTTTTCTCTTGTATGCAGTAAGAATTTTCAGTGTTGTTTTACAAAAAAACACACATATTAGATTTCAAGTCAGTATATGTAAGCATTGCTTTGGTAGTGCAAGAAACTTCGGTTTTCTTACCACAGCAAAAAAAAAATTGAGGAAGGAGGAACTCATGTCCAGTGTCAATGATCAAAGAATCCATTTAGGGCTGTTTACAAAGTACTCTTTTTTTCTTTTTTTTTTTCTCACCTAAATGTTTTTTAATCTACTCTTTTATCAAGCATTGCTCTAGCTACAGGACAGACCTGGCCCTTTCCAGCTCCTCTGGTCAAGGCAATGATTTTGGAAGTCAAATACCTTAAACCATAAGCCAATTTGAATTTGGATGCAGCCTTTAATTACAGCCTCTTTCCTGTTGCCCCCTCCCTAAACTGTTCAGCCTTGCTTCAGTCCCTTGTATCTGAAGAAGCATGTGTGAAGAAGCATGTGTGACATATGAGTTAGATTTGGAAACCAAACTGAAATAGGTCTATCAAAAATACATATTTAACCTGGCTCCCCAAGGAAATGCCTCTGCTTGCACAAAGGATGGGGCAAAGGGAGCCCAGAAGACCAGCACTCACAGAACTAATGAACAAATGAAACTACAGCTTTACAAATTTGACAGGAACAGCACATGCACTTGTTTTTCCAATTGTGATGGAATTAAATGGAGCAGAGTACTCTTACTGGATTCCTTCTAAGCATTTAGTTCTTCTCGGGTATTCAGACAAATAACAGCAAAGTCTGCAATGAGGTTAACGGACAAAATAAGGAAGGTTGAGCAATGTGACCTAAACAAAATATGAGATGCTTAAGAGCTGTAAGGACTCCCCAATGATAGAAACTTTTAGATCAACAAATGCTAGGAAAAAGAAAATAAAAGATCTTTTAAAACCTAATCTATTAACGTCCTTCAGGGTGCCATTATATTTCCTTCACTAAATACTAAAGGTGCTTAAAGGGCCATTTTTGGAGGCATTTTAGTGCTTCTTGGCACCCTGAAACAAATGGAAGTGATGGCATATTTTAAATACTACATGATTCTTCCCTAACCCCAAAGACCACTGGCAAGCTAAACTACCTATAAAACATACTGAGGGAGGGTGTAAGGAAAAAAATAGATTAAATGAAAGAGAATTCTTGAAAAACATCAAAACTTCTGAAAAAACTTCCCATTTTTCATTCACCTTTGGCACATACCTAGAAAGAGAAGGCAGCAGAGAAGTGGGTGCTGAACATGTTTAGGTTACAGAGAAGCAAACTCACTTTGCCATTACACTGAGGATATTTTAAGAAACAATTAACTAAGCACATAACTGGCTGCACACAGCTGAAAAGTCAAACAGCATGAGAAGCTATAGCAGGACAGGGAAAATGTCCTGGTTATAGGTACAGAGTCATCTATAACATTACTAAACTCCAGTTGCCTTCCTACCCCACCATTCTTTCCGAAGAGCTTTTAAACACTTGAAAGCATGATCATGCCCAAAAAGTTAAATGCTAGGATGGTTCTTTCTTCCTTCATGGGTCAGAATCACAGCAGGAAGAGCAGCATGCACTTTGCAAGCCCTTGTGGCTTTTAAGAGACAGATGAGGAGTTTCAGGAAGTGACTGCAGTTTTCAGTGTGGACTCTGAATTTGTGTTAAGAACTGAATAGTGTTATTTCCTCCATTTTTACTCTGTGGCTTCATTTATTTTATGTAATTATTTTAAAAACCCACATAATGGGAGCTTTATGAAACTCCCTGCACACAAGATACACCAGGTACACGTACTTGGTTATGACCATGCTTATCACCTCTAGAGTTGAAAGAGCAGTCTTATCACTTTATTTGCTGAAGATCTTTATACTACTGTATAGAACCTGTACATAAATCTTGTACAATCTACCAGAGGCACAACTGAAGAGAGGCGCAAGGGAAGGGGAAATTTAGAGCTGATAGCTTAAATAATATGCCCTGGTAAGGAAAACGAGCAGCTAAAGAGAGAGTGTTGGTGTGGGCAGCAGAGGCTCCAAACACTAGTCCGGAAACACACTGGCTTCTGGCTGTACTTGTAACTTGAGAGAGAGTCACATTCCAAGCAAGGCTTGAACATAGGGCTGAATTGCCCCAAGAATAATTAATTTAAAAACAGCAACAACAACACACAAAAAAGCCAACCAAGCAAAAAGAAAAAACAACAAAAAAACCAAAAACAAACACCAAAAACACCCAATAACATCCCACACACCAAAACAAAACCCCCAAAAATCCCCAAAGCATCCAGCTTCAATTCTGTGAGACCACCTCTACAACCTCCTCCCCAAACACTTTTGTCTTGTCAACACAGGCCCCACATTCACCTCACATTATTCCTTCTTATTGTCTTTCTCTCTCCAAACCCACAGTCCCCATCTTCAGATGATCCATGAGGTCAGGATATGTTTCCATTTCCTTAGCCTCCCAATGCCCTATCCTTATTTCACAATCTTCCTTTCTGTAAAAACAGATCCCAGGTCCGTTCCTGGGTATTGCAGAACACTGTATTGGGTCTGACCGAGGTAAAGTTCACAGCCCTTACAGTGCTGTGCTTTGCATTGGTAGCTGGATGGGTGTTGATAACAGACCAGTGTTTTGACTACTGCTGAGCAGCGCTGTCCCTCTGACATTCCTTCCCCCATCAAAGGGGATGGGAATGGGCAAGATCCTGGGAGGGGACACAAGCAGGCCAGCTGACCCAATTAGCCAAAAGGATAGTCCATACCATATGACATCAGCTCAGATATTTAAGCTAAAGGAGAGAGGAGGAAGGGGGGGTATTCGTGAGTTTTCAGTGTTTGCCTTCTGAAGCAACCGTTACACGTGCTGAAGCCCTGCTTCCCAGGAAGTGTCCGAACATCGCTGCTGATGGAAAGTAGACTGATTTTTTCCTCTTTAGCTCTTGCACGTACAGATCTCTGCTTATTTATTTCTTTTACTGTAATAAAACTGCCTTATCTCTACCCTGCTGGTTGTGCTCTGTCTTATTCTCTCCCCTGTCCCAGTGGGAAAGGACTAGATATAGAGTGACTGAATGGGCACCTGACACCCAGCCAGGGTCAACCTGCTACTAACACACAACTCACTGCTCTCTCAACAACCTTCCTGTGCAGAATGCAGATCACCTGGAACAGTCATCAAGGCTTGATAAATTACAATTTTTCATTAGTTCATTACATTATGGTGTTCCAGAAAAAAATTTGTTCCCATTTCCCTTTAGAACAATCCATGCAGTTGTTGCAAGTGATCAAGCATTATTTTAAAAGCTTCCTCATGCTTTCAGATTTTATGTTAAATTAGAATCAGATTTAAGCACCCTATAAAAGAACCTGTCCTCCACGGGGAATTACCAAATCAGAGACACAAATTGTAGTGCAGAGGATAAAGAAATTACCCTCTTACCATATAAATTGGATTAGATAATCACAAATTTATCATGCAGAGTCAGAGATGTATCTTAGAATTTTAAAAGACTGAGATTCTTCAAAGTCCACAGAAGAACAGGAGAGAATGGAAATGCACATTAGTTGCTTTGTGTAATTCTCCCTTGACATCTCCACATTGGTTGTCTCCTCAGCACTGAAGCAGTGTTGTAATTTACCAAGGCAGTGTGTAGCTTTAAGTTTGGTCTCATCTAAATCCACCTGTCATATGTTGTGGTTGAGCAGAATAGAGACTTTGCTCTAAGGCCGTGGGAGAAATCCTCTTAGTTGTGGTGAGCAAAAACTCACCTGCATTGCCACCTGGGAGTTGATAGGTAAATGTTTCTAGAAGGTTCTTTGTTCTCCTTGTTGTTATTGGTTCATATTTGCTGCAATGATTTTAATACTCCTAACCCTCAAACCTCATTGTACCCTGTCCCTCAGACTCTGCCCCTAACCTACTCTATATATGTTACTGATCCTACCCTGATTCTCACCTTTTTAGCGCACCCTATACCTTGATCGCCTTCAACGCCATTTGTTGTTTTCGCCTTTGATTAAAAACAATCTTTTATTTTCAGGTCACTAAATCGTGCCTGTCTCTTTATTCAATCACCACTTGGGCTCATGCCGAAAAGTCCTGAAGTGACACCTGGCCATCCAGGCCCGGCGTGCCACACATAGCACCCGAACAGGCACCCCAGCAAGAAGAAATGGCCTATTCAGTCCCTCAAGCCGAATAGGCCAATCCATTCTCTAATTGTTTGGATCAGTTGGGATCCACACCAGGCCTGGCAACTGGCCAAAGATGTCGGCAGCTTCGGTGTTCAAGAGAGAGCAGCCCAAGCAACTGGGGAGGTATTGTGCCCCATGGACAGGGGTGAAGTTCCCTGCAGCAGAAGGCAGGAAGACCTGCAGAGCAGGTAAGAGAAGGGAGACATCTGCCCCATCACCCAAACATTATTTTTTTGTTATGTGTTATAGGGTCCCTGGAGTTTCCTGATAACCTCTAAGAGTTTGCTGGTATCTTTGAAAACCCGTGCCTTAATTTTCTGAAGATAGGCTCGCAGATGTCATCTGTAGAAAGAGACATCTATCACCTTTTTAAGTTTAAAATGGCATCCCAGGGAAATAAATTTGAAAAGAAAGAACTCAAAAATATAATTAAATGGGCTTTTAAAAATTCACCAGATGCTACTGCGCCCGAGGTAACATCATCAACCTTTTGGGACTTGGTAGGCGTAAAATTACACAATTCGGCGATCGAAAGAGCTCCGCTCAGAAACTACTCTGAGTATTTCTATTGATCTTGGAAACATTAGAATTGGAAGAGAAGAACAAGGAGCAAAAATCAAATAATTTGGAATAGCCTGCGATTGCCACCACCTCCACTTCCCATCCCTCTCGCCCCTTGGAACATCCCGGAGGCAGATACAGGGCCGAAATTGCTAATAAAGCATATGCCCCTCGGGGGTTTGGATGCAATAATGGTTCAGCCGATGACTCCACTGCCCTGTGTCCACCTCCAATCCCACCATCTGAGGCCCAAGATGGCAGTGCGCAGGCCATCTTGGATCTCTCTCGTCCCATCCTTCCTTTGCTCTCATGTTCTCCTCATCTCTCTTCTCCTGAACAATCCAGTTGACGCGTTGGTCCGTCAGGAGACCACTCCTCTTATCTCAGCTCCAACTCCTTCCTTTCCAAGTCGTAGCATGCCTCTTCCACTTCCTTTCTTGATGTCACCACCAGAACCAACCCCAAAGGCCACACCCATTCTGATGATGCTGGAACCCCCCCCACCTGGGTTCCAGAAGGGCCCACCTCCAAGATGGCTGCGCCGAAGTCTCTGGCATCTAGGCCTGCACCAAAACCTACACTGAAATTCCAAAGCCTGATTCACAAATACAGAACCAACAAAGGAGTATCTGTGATGTCAGGCGATTCCTCCTCCTCCTCTCCTTCATCACCATCGGAAGAGGATCTCCACTTACCGGAGCCCAAAGACCCTTGGGAAAAATTTTGAAAATCAGCAATAAAGGAAGGGGAATGGGAGGTAGTCTCAAAATTAAATGTAATGCTGGTCCAGAATGGTAAGGGAGGTGCCAACCCAGGGTTGGGAGCCTTTGGGCTAT
This sequence comes from Promerops cafer, assembly GCA_013398275.1. Classification (NCBI taxonomy): domain Eukaryota; kingdom Metazoa; phylum Chordata; class Aves; order Passeriformes; family Nectariniidae; genus Promerops; species Promerops cafer. The sequence goes on along the minus strand of VZSE01004869.1, from coordinate 103 downwards.
AGAGAAATAAAGGAGCTATGCAAAGTCCAGAGAATACGGGAGGGAGTCACCTGAATTTTGCAATCCGATATTGGCCACCGTCTCTGCATATGTGCTGACCCCA